>JAVJIF010007099.1:0-130000 GCA_038442645.1 Agave tequilana | reverse complement strand
ATGGAAACAAGCAAAACGCTGTATATATTGCCTGATACTATAGTATTTCAATCAATTCTTTGTCATGTGTAATACCCTTCTTGCATTCTGTTAGTTTATTAGCTTCCTTCAATTATCAAACTAAATTCTTAAACTATGAGTCATATAAGAATACACACACACACACACACACACACACACACACACACACACGTATATATATACACATAGATATATATATATATACACATATATATATCTATGTGTATATATATATATATACGTATATATATATATATATACGTATATATATATATATATATACGTATATATACGTATATATATATATATACGTATATATATATATACGTATATATATATATATATATACGTATATATATATATATATATATATATATATATATATATATATATATATATATATACGTATATATCTATATATATATATATACGTATATACGTATATATATATACACGTATATATATATATATATATATATATATATATATACGTGTATATATATATACGTATATACGTATATATATATACACGTATATATATATATATATATATATATATATATACGTATATATTATATATATACGTATATATATATACACGTATATATATATACACGTATATATATATATATATATATATATATATATATACGTATATATATATATATATATGTATATATATATATATATATACGTATATATATATATATATACGTATATATATATATATATATATATACGTATATATATATATATATATATATATATATATATATATATACACGTATATATATATACGTATATATATACACACACACACACACACATGTATGTGTATATATATATATATCTATGTGTATATATATACGTGTATGTATACATACACGTATATATATACGTGTGTATATATATACGTATATATATATATATATATATATATATATATATATATATATATATATATATATATATATATATATATATATATATATATATATATATATATATATATATATATATATATATATATATGACTCTTTCTGCTGGCGCAACATGGCTGAATTTCAACCACAATTTTGAGTGCTGGTACCATGGTCGCAGTTTTATATGAGGACTGTGATTAAGTCGCAGTGTTTTTATGAGAGCAGCTGCCATGGTTGCAGTCTTTTCTAAGGAGTGCGACCAAGATCGCAGTCTTTTTCTGAGGACTACTATTATGGTCGCAGTCCTAATTACACTGAAAATATATGCTTTTTTAGGACTGCAACCATGTTACAGTGGACTGTGACCATGTTGTAGTAAGTTTGCGACCATATTGAAGTGACAGCTGAGAGAGTCTCTCTCAGCTGGCGGCTGAGGTACATCTCTCTCTCTCTCTCTCTCTCTCTATATATATATATATATATATATATATATATATATATATATATATAAATCTACTCGTATTTCTTACTGGACAAGAGGAGATCAAATCAGTAGAGAGACTAATACATAAGCATGCCCACTAATTGCCTAAAGGTTTTCAGAAGACCATGATCATCCCTATATACTCCTCCCTCCCCTTGAAGCAATAATGAATAAGTTAAAGCAAACCATCTAGTAGCGTAAGGTAAACATGTTGGTCTTCGTACACTTACAAGCACATACTCGCCTAATTTATTTTAATTAAAAAAAATTACCTTTTGCACAACATACTCATATTTTAATAAAAGAGTTGAGAGAGAGAGAGAGAGAGAGAGAGAGATTAAGTGATCTCATTATTCCCTTTTGCACAAACCTCTCTCATATATGCATATTACCCATGTTTACAAACCCTCCCTTACTCTCATCAAGCCACTTGTACTCACAAAATCCCAAGCAAAATCCTAACCATTGATTACACACCTATATGCACACCTACCACACTCCATTAATCCCTTAATTAATCAAAATTAATTAAGAACCAATACTAACAAATCCTTTTATTTATACAACATACTCATATATCAATTTAATACATATATTTACATACATAATCTTGTGTAAAATTATATGTACATGTACTCACACAAGGTTGATTGTATTTGTATAATTTTCACACACATATATTATGTATATATACAATTATTCAACTTCATTCTACTTCCAAATTTTTCGAATCCACTTCAAACAAATTAATTAAATCATCTCTAATTATTTTGTTTAATCTTATTAATCAAAAGTTAGAATATTAAATTGAGATTTAATAACCCGGGTGTTACATCATCTCCCCTCACTTGGTGATCAATGATGGAGCTAGGCCGCTGACGAGGCCAGATTCGCAGTAAGGCGAGCAACACGAGGCCCAGGGAGACGGTGTGGCCAACAGAAGACAACATCATCCCCATCATCATCATCATCATCATCATCATCTCTCTCTTTCCCTTCTTCTCTCCTGTTAGCCAGCGGGCCAGACCAACAAAGAAATCTAGGTCGGTGATGAGGTCCATGCCAACGACGATGAAAGGTGGCGCGCGAGGAGAGAGCAGCAGCCCATAATGGGTTATTGGTGTTCGGTTTCAAGCAGAACCTGACCCGTTAAGGACCCGACCCGTCTTCATAATAAAAGGTAAAATTTACTTCTAACCCTTGATGAATAAGAGTATTAATTTTAGGACCTTAAAATATTACGAACTAACCTGTTCATATTGAATTTGATCCTCGGGCAATATCTCGGTCATCTGGAGTCAGATTCACGCAATTTTTTAGTCGTTATGTTCGTGGAGACGAGAGCTACATTTTCAGAGTATTAGTAATCGGATTAGGGAAAACAATATTCAAACGAGGTGGGTATAAATTATCTAACCAAGATTTATTATAATAATTAGTTGATAAACTAAATTGTGAATGTATGAATACATGAATGTGGCTAATTTGTAACTTGTGACAACAAGTTAAGAACATGAACCAGAAAAGAATTGAATACTTGAACTTGAAATGAATATGAACTTTAAACATCGATATGCTATGAATATTAGTATTTGTTGATAACCGAACACAAGCTTATATTAAACTTAAGTATGAGCGTTGTTTGTTGATATGAATATATATATGTGTGTGTGTGCATGAAATTACTTGTGTGTGATTGTATGATGTTGGAGGAAGGGGCCTTGCTAAGATGGTCGAGAGCGAAAATGGTGATAATTGTGATTATCAACTATATTTTGTACCACTTTTATGCTTATTTGTTACACATTTAATACTGCATGAGTATATTTTTTTTATGTTTATGCAGAAATTAGGTCAAGAGCAATTTTTAAAAAAAACCCGAAAAGCGATGAAAATAAGGGTTGCAGTAAGGAATTCACTGATACAGAGACCCAAAGATGAAATTATAGAGTCTCATAGATATTACACATCATATATAAGAAGATTCCAGAGTTTGGGGGTCAAAAGTCAAAGTTAAAAAATAGATTCGCCATTGACTCGACTGATCTGCTATTAACTGATCAACCAAAATTCAGAACAGATTTAGAATCAGATTCAGATTTGCAATGTTTTAGTATTTTAATAATAACTTTCGCTACAAAAGTTGAAATCTAATTATTCAAGATGCTACGTAAAGCAGACTGAAAGGGATTCTGCTTTGATATTGACAACTCTTTTCAATTCGATCGTTTGGTTAGTTATATTCTGCAATCAATACTAACTGGATGTAGTCCAGTTCAAAATCAAATTCCGACACCGAGTTGAAGTTGAATTTTAAATTCTCCTTGTATCCCTTACTGGAATAAATTTCTAGGGTCTATAAATATAGCAGCAATCTCTTGTAAATATAAGTTTTGAGAGTAGATCATCCCATTGTATTCAGTTTTTAGGTTTTAGTTATTAAATAAAGTTCAAACATTCTAGAGAAGTCTTGTACTCAACGTGGAGAAGAACGGCGAGGAGACATCATCTAAGGTTTCTGAAATTGGTGTTTTCTAATTTCTTTCTCCTTCTATTTTATTGTTTAATGAAGTTTATATTATTTACTATGTTTTGCATCTCTTCTAATATGAACTAATTCTCCATAGGTAGCGCATTGATGTAAGTTAAATATTATGATGAAATAATCTTGCTGCTTTGTGCTAGTTTACTACATCTGTTCTTCAAGTAATATCTTTTGCATATTAAGTGTTTATTCCCGAGTTTATTGTTAGTAATTGGAGGCTAACAATTATATGGATGACTAGATTTTAGACTAACAAGAGATAATCTAGTGTAACATCATAGGAATAAAATCACTTTTTACAGGCTGAGACAGAAAATAGAAACATATGTTGTGCAATTAATGAGAAAAATCATGGATTTTAATGCTGCTTTAATTAGTAAATTTATTAGATCGACAGATTATGAGTTCTACTTCAAAGTTAGATTTAATGATGCTCGATGAAGATTATTAATTACAAATGTTTTTTTGATTGTAAACATAAGTAGTAGGACTACACTAGCATAAGCACAATTTTATATCTCATTATATTTACCGAAATCAATTGTCCTAGCACTTATCTCATCTAAAAGCTAACTCTTTTATTATTTTTTTTTCTCTTAGTTTACCTCTATATTTCATCTTATTTGCTTCTTCAAATAAAACTAGGAAAAATCATTTTGGTATTTAATAGACATCATTCCCTGTTGGTTCGACACTCTACATCATCACTTTATTACTTGTGAAAGATTGGTGCACTTGCAAATTCGCATATCAAGTTTTTGGCGATGTTACCAGGGATTGTTTGTTTCCTATTAATATCAATCATATTGTATACTAGTTTTAATTTGAAATTCAGACTGCAAATCTAACATTTGGACTTTTTATTTTGCAGGCTGCAAATGACAGAACCGTAAGAGAGGATAAATCACGGCGAATCCATCGTGATGACGGCTAATCCATCGTCCCTCGATTGAATCTAGAAGTGATCTTTTAGGAGTTGATTTCTGTTGACATATGCGACGATCTGGGAGCTTTGAGCTACTGACACCAAAGCTGAGATCGATAAAACTTATATGCGCTTGCTTAAAGGGAAGAAAAATCGAGAAGTGGTCATGGCGAGCAACAAAGAGAAGAAGGTGCTACGAGACTATGCTATCCCCTCACTGATGGGAGCAACATCATGCATCAAGAAGCCGACAACTCAAGGAGACAACTTTGAATTGAAGATAGATTTGCTTTAGATGGTGCAAAATGATTGTCAATTTGGAGGTCTTTCCAACGATGATCCGTAAGAGCATATTACAAACTTCTTAGAGATTTGTGATACACAAAAGTAAAATGGTGTGCCAGCAGAGAAGGAAAGATTGATTATTTTTTCTTTTCTCACTTAAAGATAAATCAAGAATATGGTTCAAATCCTTATCAACAGAAGCAATTGCTACATGAGAGGAGATGGTGAACAAATTTCTCACCAAATATTTTCCACCCGCAAAATTGGTAAAATTTCGAGGTAATATCACAATCCTTACCCAAGTTGATTTTGAATATATTTATGAGGCCTGGGAAAGGTAGAAGGGCTTGATTAGGAAAGTTTCGAATCATGGACTCTCCGGTTGGTTGGAGATTCAATTCTTTTACAATGGGCTGCAACTGAATACAAGGGTGATGATTGATGCAACGACCGGTGGAGCACTTATGCGAAAAGATAGAGATGAAGCCTACGAGCTGTTCGAGGAGATGGCGTCGAATGATTATCAATGGCAACTGAAAGGGAGACGCCGAAGAAGGCTGCAGAGATGCATGGCAATGATATCACAACAATTCATTTCCAACTCACATTATTGACAAAGCAAGTGGGCCCCCTCAATCAACAACAACCACCAGAGAAGAAAATGAGCTTTAAGACCATAATGGAGCAACTTGTTACAAATACGAAAGCTTTCATGGCACAAGCAGGATCTTTCATGGATGAGACTGAGACGAAGATAGAGAATCAAGAAGCCCTCATCAAAAATCAAGCGGCATCCAAACACAATCTGAAAGTTCAGGTTGGGCAAATTGTCAACCTACTCCCTTCAAGGACACAAGGATTGCTAACGAGCAATACCGAGAAGAATCTGCAGGAGCAAGTACATACGATCACATTGAGGAGTGGGAAGGAATTGGAGCAGGTATAGAAATCTTATGCTGAACGAGTAAATCAAAAAGACCTTATAAGAGAAGCTGAAGAAAGCCTGAGAATCATCGCCCCAAAAGCGAAAAATAGACGACCGATTCGCTGTTAGGATGGCCAATCTGCCATCCCCGTGTTGAATCAGGGCCAGATCCAGTTCCTAAAGTGGAGCCCCCAGTGAAGCCATGCGTTTTCCTATTGTCATTTTCTTAGAGACTCAAACAAAACAAGATAGATAAGAATTTCTCTAACTTTCAAAATATTTTCAAAATTTTGCACATTAATATTCCATTCATAGATGCTCTAGAACAGAATCTAAAGTATAAAAAGTTCATGAAGGAGTTCCTAGCTATGAAGAGGAAGCTGAAGGAGCACGAAATGATCAACCTCAATGAGAAGTGCAGTGCTATCTTGCACAACAAACTGCCCCTTAAACTTGAAGATCTAGGGAGTTTTTCTATACCAAGTATTATTGAAAACTTTAAATTTGACATTATTTTATGTGATCTCGGTGCAAATATAAATTTAATGCCTCTTTTTGTTTTCAGGTCATTGGGTTTGGAAGAACCGAAGTCGACCATTATCTCACTCTAATGGCAGATAAATCGATGAAGTATCCGCTTGGTGTTATTGAAGATGTGCTCATTAAAGTCGACAAGTTTTATTTCCTTGTCAATTTCATAGTGTTAGATATGGAGGATGACCGAAACATGACTCTCATTTCGGTCGACCTTTCCTAGCTGCGGGAAGAACTTTGATTGATGTAGAAAAAAGGAGAACTCACCCTTCGAGTGGAAGATGAGAAAGTTACTTTCAAAGTGTTTAAAGCTAAGTCACAACCATCGAATGTCGAGAAGCACTTCAAAATTGATACCAAAGATAAGCAAATAATTGAAGCACCAAAAAAGAAGCTGAAAAACAAGCGAAGGAAAGTGCTAAAGTCTACAAAATCTGAAAGTACAAAAGTTGGGAAGAAAATTTTTTACTTGAAAGCGACACCATCAAATCAGATATGAATGAAACTCCAAAATATTACAAGGAACAACTTGAGGCAACCACCATCTATACATGAGCCTCCTCGAAAATCAGAGAAAGTCTAGCTAATGGCTATAACTTAAAGCGCTTCTTGGGAGACAACCCAAGTTTTCTAACTTAGTTTTTATTTTTATTTTCTTTTAGTTTTCAATCATTTCCTGCCTTTATTGACTACAGTTTTTAATGCAGATACATATCAAGAATTGAAATCATATATGAAAGATATAGCCAGAATCAGAAAATAAGAAATCAGAAAGAAATGGAGAATTTGCCGTCCAGATGGCTAATCCGCCATCCGAAGGAATCCAGAGTACATCTGAGTTTGCACACATGAGTATATAAATTCTATCAATTTTTAGATATATTAAAATTTTGCTATTCAAGTCCACATGGTAAACTAAGGAATTTTTGAATATAAAAGAAGCTTTCTTGAATTTTGTGTATTTTTTAAATTGTGATTTTTAGACTTTCAAAGCATGAGGACATGCTTTAGTTTAGGTATGGGGGAGTAGTCTAGGATTTTTCTTTTTTTTTAATTTTCTTTTATTTTTAGGTTAGATTTTTTTCTTTTTAGGATTTTACTAGATTTTTCTTTTTATTTTGCTAACTAGAAATAAAAATTTAGTAAGATTATCTAGTTTTAAGGGATTTAGTGATCATATAATTTGAATTCGATAGGGATATCAACTTAATAGATTCCTTAATTCTTTGAGAAGAGATAAAAAAATATGAAAATTGAATGCCATCTAGAATTTATCTACGTGATTATGCATCTTATTCACACTTACACATTTGTTTAAACTTGGTATGATGATGATTACTTAATACCAAAAAAAATATGTTATATATATAAAGTAACCTAAATTATTGATTAGCTAGATATTTTGGCCTCAAGAAGCCTTGGTATTTACGCGAAAGATAATTTGATAAGTTTAAAAAAAAGGTGTTTTATGTATTAACAAGTCTAATGATCAATTAGTTAGGTATCTTGGCCTCAAGAAGTCTTGATATTTCTAAGAAAGAGAGTTAGATGAGTTATATGTATTAAGAAAAGAAGAAGAAAAAAGTGCTTAAGAGGCAACGAAGTGGTAATACTTCGAAACTTCTATATTTTGAGAAAAATTAAGTATGAAAAGATTGAATCAATGTCCCAAACAAAGAGCTATCACACTTTCAAAAGATGCATAGGATCAGAAGACTTAGGAAGAATGGTGAAATATATTAGGATTTGAAGTCTCTGGAAAGAGAAGATGTGATTTCTTAATAAGAGATTGAACTTGAAAAGGATTACTTGTGAAAACTATTGATCTTATTGACTAAAAATATTTTTTTCTTCTTATTTTTCTCTTTTTTATTTTTCAGTTATCCTTTTTTTTCTTTATCCTTATTTCTTGACCTTATTTTTATTTTTTCACCGAATTTTGTAGGTATATTCACTGCAAACTCTCACGAGACAACACTCGTCCACTAAGATAACCTAAGAGTATAACAACTTGTTGCACATGCTAAATGCAATCGTGATTCCTACGAAAGTGAGTTAGATTTTATTTTTATTTTTAGAATTTTAGTTTTTCTTTTTCTTTTTAGATTAGGGTTTTGCTCGAGGTCTAGCAAAAGTTAGGTATGAGGGTGTGATAATTGTGATTATCATCTATATTTTGTACCACTTTAATATCTTTTTTGATACATATTTAATACTACATGGTTGTATTGTTTTATGTTTATGCAGAAATTAGGTCAAGAGCAATTTTAGAGGAAAAAATCCTAAAAGTAATGAAAATAAGAGTTGCAGAAAGAAATTCACTGATACAGAGACCCAAGGATGAAATCAGAGGGTCCCATAGACATTACACATCATATATAAGAAGATTTCAGAGTTTGGGGGTCAAAAGTCAAAGTCAAACGGCGGATTTGCCGTTGACTCAGCTGATTCACCATTGACTAGTCAATCAGAATTCAGAACAGATTCAGAATCAGAATCAGATTTGCAATATTTTGGTATTTTGATAATAACTTTCGCTAAAGAAGTTCAAATATAATGATTCAAGATGCTACAGAAGGAGGACTGAATTGGCTACAACTTTGATGTTGACAACTCTTTCCAATTCCATCGTTTGATAAATTGTATTCAGTAATCAACACCAGCCCGCTATAGTTTTATTCAGAATCAAACTCCAACACTGAGTTGAAATTGGATTTAGGATTCTCCTTGTATCTCTTACTAGAATAGGTCTCTAGAGTCTATAAATATAGCATCGATCTCTTGTAAATAATAAATATTGAGAGTAGATCATCTCATCATACAAAAAAGTTTTGTATTCATTTTTTAGGTTTTAGTTATTAAATGAAGCTCTAGCTTTTTGGAGAAGTCTTGTACTCAACGTGAAGAAGAATGGCGAGGAGACATCATTTAGGGTTTCTGAAATTGGTGTTTTATAATCTCTTTCTTCTTCTATTTTATTGTTTGATGAAGTTCATATTATTTACATTATTTTGCATCTCTTCTAATATGAACTAATTCTCTATAGTTAGAGCATTGATGTTGGTTACATATTATGATGAAATAATCTTCTTGCTTTGTGCCAGTTTACTACATCTTTTTCAAGTTATATCTTTTGCATGTTAAGTGTTTATTCCCGAGTAGCCATCAATCAGGGTTTGACACTCTACATCATCATTTATTACTTGTAAACGATTGTTGCACTTGCCAATTCACACATCAAGTTTTTGGTGCTATTACTAGGGATTGTTTGTTTTCCATTGATATTAACCATATTGTATACTAGTTTTAATTTGAATTCAGACTGCAAACCTAACATCTGAACTTTTTATTTTGCAGGCTGCAAAAGATAGAACCCTAGAAGAGGATAAATCACGACAAATCTGCCATCGCTCGGTTTAATTGTAATATCCCTAGTCTAAAATATTGTATTTTTATTTTTTTAAAGTATTTATTTTATTTTAATGGTTATTTTATTATTATTTGTTAACTTGATTTATAGTCCAAATTACTTTAAGATAGTAAATGGTATTTTAGCCTTATATGTATATTTAACATTATTAAGTATTATCATTTTAATTACTAACTAATATTTTTCTCTTTACTATTGTTACTATTATTATTGTAGTTGCTATTATTATTAGTATTGATATTGTTATTATTTTTATTGTTATTGTATTATTTTAGTCATTATTATTAATGGTAGTATTCTTACTATATATTATTAGATAATATTTTTAATATTGATAATTTTATTATTATTACTACTATTTCATTTTGATTATTAGTATTTATTATTGTTATTGTTATTATTATTCATATCTTTTCCTTTTTCTTATCCCATAACCCATTACCATTGAGATCCTTACCCATTAACCTAAACCAACACCCAAGTTCCAAACCTGATCCTTATCATAACAAACCAAATCATAATTCAAATTCTAATCCAGAGTACTAATCATAATCTAAATCCTAACAAAAATCATATCTATCCTAACTTACCCAAATCTAAATCTTATTTTCAAAATCACAATCTCAACTAAGTATATTTCAAAATAAAATCCTAGCTAATCTTAAATCTATTTTAATCTTTATTTTATCAACTAAATCCTATAACTATATAATTCTATATCTTAACTACCAATCACTAACCCTATGTATCTCTCTCTCTCCCCTTATATTTAATCCTATCTAATCCTATCCATCAAATCTAAATCTTAGCCAACCTAATTCTCATATATCTTAACTACTAAATTCTATAGTTATCTTAATTAAACAAATATTCTAACTAACCTAATCTCTCATTATCTCCTAATCCTAACCATCTAATCTTAAATTATCCTAATCCTAACTATATAATCATAACCAATTAACATCTCTTATATAAACATCTAATCTTTAACCAAAACCATAACCTAATATTCTCCTCCTTTCTTTACGGGCGGCCCCAACCCACCATGCAACCTCCTCCTTCTCTAGCAAGACCCCGATGACAGCTCGCGATACCCCGACATCCTTGCGGCCTCCGCCTCCTCTGCCGTCGAACTCTCCATGGCCAGCTATGAGTTTCTCTCACTCCGCGGCTTCCGTCTCCTCCAGCGAGCTCCGCCGCGGCCTTCTCCCAACCATGTCTCCTCCTGCATCGTGAGTGTGCCCTCTCTCCCTCTCTAGTTCTATTTTATTATGTATGTATTTATGTATGTGTCATTTGTGATTGGGTGTGTATAAATTATTATGTGACGGTTGTGGATATGTGCTAAGTGTGCATGGAGGTGTTCATATTTGTTGTATATGTTTATGTAAGAGTGTGTATGTATGTATAAATGTATGCATGATTATAAGTGTGTGAGTATTGTCTATGCCTGGGTGTATGCATTATTATGTGTATGTATGTATATACTTGTATATATATGTATAAGGGTGTGTACATGTGTATTTATATGTACTTGTGGCTATATGTGTTTGATTATATGTTACAGCGATGCAGACTTATTCGTGCGCTTTGAACCCAATAACAGAAGACCTAGACCTGTTTTGAATTTATGTTCGTTATGGATCCGATACACTGGTGATTCGAAAACCGACCCATGGGACGATCTGGAGATCTGTATATGCAGTGAAGACCAGACGGAGATTCGGTCCTAAAATCGCATCATTTCATGTGAGTGTTTGTTTATTGGTCTATTTCAATTTTAGTGTCTTATTTTATTGTTTCATGCGAATGTTTGTATTATTCTGCTCATGACCATGCTCACTTCATTGATATCCGTACTTGTGTAGTGATATTTTGAGATTGGAATGTATTCGATAGATTGCCGACTTGATGTTAGGTGTTACTGTTCAGTAGTTAATACTTGGACTATATATACATCGTCATTGATTATAAGATCAACATTTACCATTGGGATTGGGAGTCTCTCTTTATGTATTTTGATATTTTTTTTGAATTTTTGGGCATGCTAATACTTGAATTAGTTGGTAGACTGTATTGGAGTAGTATATGACTTATATTGTGGATTGGATCAGAGTAGTTTGTATGGTGAATTTTACGAATATACTGTAGAATAGTAGTCGTTATGAATTATTATATTATGAGAGAGTAGGGTATTTCAATGATCATGGATCGAATATATCTCTGGTGTCAATGTATATAGATTCAGTGTTTTTGATTCTGAGACATTATTACCTTATCATTCCAAGTGAATTCGTTATCATTTTGAGATTTGAACTATTGGTGATGTAACTTAGAGTATAATTAGATTTGGATCTTAGATTTGACTGACTCATGATGGTAGTATATGAGTGGATATCTGAGTGACATTATAAGTAGAATTGATAAATCTTGGTTGGTGATAAAACTGGTGAGAGATTAGTTGGATATTGATGATTGATTAATTTGGAGATTCTTTATTAAAAGAACGAGATCTTGGACTTAGAATTATCTGTAGACTTGATTGAGTGTAGGTGACTTTGGATTGATGAATATGTGTTTGACTGGATTGGTTAGAACTAGTTGTTTAAACTTGTATACAGTTGGATTGTTATCTCAGTATAAGGATGTTGTGGTTGATCTTTATAAAAGTAAGAATATGTGATAAACTTGATCGATGATCTTATAGTTATTCGATAGTGAGAGTATGATTATATGTAGCTGACTGTTTATGTGAGACTCTGATATATTGGTGACTAGAAGATTGATATACTAATAAGGTAAAGGACTAGAGTAGATTGACATGAACAAGAGAACCGATTATTGAATCATTGAGATGGTAGTTTACTATATTATATACTACTTCATGAAGTTATACTTGATGATTCATGATGATTGTATTGAGACAATAAGCCGATAGATCAATTACTATTATATTTTTGTGCAAATGGATGAGATATTGATCAGTTCAAGATTAGACTATCTATTGAGTAGTATCCAGGCTTGTTATTGTATTCATGTTATTAAAAGTTACTGGGAAAATATTGTCGAAACATAACACATGCATTGTTTCATTGTTCTACTATTTACACGGTAATATTGTCTATATTGTTATTGTTACATCATTGATATTGTTATTGTCACCATATCGTCCCAGTAATTGAAACAACATGGATATTGATTGCTCTAAATAATAATGTAAATTGACAACTTACACTGGGATTAAGAAAATTAATGAAGGAGACAGAGTCTGTATTATGGGTGAACCTAGGATACAGGTTGCGCAGCCGAGATACGGTTCTACTGCAGGTTTCGGGGGATGACTGACATCCCGTATTGTTCATATTGTTATTATTATTGTTATTGATTACCTAGCGATAGGACCTGATACAGCGCCAGGTGGTTGGGCCGTGGTTCCGGGTATGTACGGAACCATCTAAAGCATGAACAATGCCTCTTCTATTAATTTCAATAACTTTAAATTTGATAATGTTTTATGTGATCTTGGTGCAAGTATAAATTTAACGCTTTTCTCTGTTTTCAGCTATTATGACAAAAAAGTGAAGCCGAATTCCCAATGAGGGGTTCTAGAATTTCTCTTCAAGATTCCTCTTTAATAAGATTTGATGTGCTTCATTACTTTCTTGGTTCAAACAAGTGCAAGCATATGAAACTATTTCAAGCATGTAAAGATAAGCAATTTATAGCAAGTAAGATATAAAATAGATTGAGTAGAGTTGAGTTGAGAGACAGAGAGATAAGTAATCACTAACACATGAGGTTTGTTTCGAGATTCGAGCCACTTGCTCTACGTACCCGCATTCACCGCAATGAAGAATTTTTACTATGCACGATCCCGCAAGATCACTCAAAAATACAATTTTCCTCAAGAACTCTTGGACCCGCAAGTCCTCACTCAGTGTCACAACACCTACAACACGAGCCCGCAAGCTTACTTCGAGGCTGCAACCTCCAACCGCTTGAAATACAATGAAGAAGTGATCAACTTCTTGACCACAAACAAAGAATTTTCTCAAACAACGATCTTATAGGATAGATATTAGAATGATGACTCAAGCTTATTTGAGAAAACATAGAATTTGGAATTTAAGCTCTTGAGAAAACTATTGGAAAAACTTCTTTGAAGATATCGGAATTTGTAGCACGAAATTAAATTTCTCCCAACAACTTTTTTTGTTGATTTTCCAAAACTTTTCCAAAACCAAAAACTTGAATGTAAACTTGAAAATCATAGTTTTAAAACTCTCTACAATTGGTCATATTTATAGGGAATAGAATGAGGCAATTAGATCTCAGTCATTAAAACATGTTTAAACCTAAATAAAATAAATACTAGTCGTTTTAAAATAAAACAAAACAAATTAATCAAAATATAGTCATTAAAGGCAATCTTCCACTTTTTACAGCAGAGCAGTCGACCGCCCGATCGACTACCAATGGCTATTTTTATAGCTGTTGGAGCCAGCCGTCGACTGCCCGGTCGAACGTCCAGGGCAGTGCTTTCTGCTTTATACAACTGGCGGTTGACTAGCCGGTCGACCGACCAAAGAACTCTTTGGCTCTACAGGCCAACGGTCAACCATGCGATCAACTGAGTGCACAAGCCAGTTGTTGTGTGCAAGCTCGGTCGACCGCTCGGTCGACCGTGTGCACAAGCCAGTTGGCTTGTGACACAACCGGTCGACCGGCCTAGGCCAAAAATTGATTATTTGTTCTTTACAAAAAAAATTTAAAACAAGATAAATCTCTATAAAACCTATAAAATTAAGTTCATGTAAATACTTTAGAGTATAAATATGTGTGATCAATAATCAACACATATTACAAACATGTGAATTTTTTTTAGATATTAGATACAATTTTGAAGACTTACACTATATTATTTTTCCAAAAACTAAAACCATAAACTCAAAACTTGAACAAGTTAAATCAAAATTTGTATGCAGTACAAAAGCAAGTTTTTCAAACTCGTTTGAAGCACCAAATGTGTATAGATAAAATCTAATACACATATAAAACAATATAAACTTTTTTTTGATAATATCTTATAAAACTAAAACACAAACCAAACTCATTTTTGTTTAAACCATAAATCTAAAGACAATAACAAACTTGTGTGTTTGTGTGTTTGGGCTTGAGCAACCAATTCTAATCTAAACTTTAAAAGAAAAAAAATCTAAAATCCTTACAAACTAGAGTCTTCTTCTTGGTATGATCTTCTTTTTCTTCTTAACTCGATCAAACATGATTCTTGTTGAGGTAGACTCCTGCTTGAGTTTTTGATGTGTTCTTTGTATTTGAGCTCTTGAATTAATACTAATTAGCTTCAAAACTTGATTTTGAGTCTTTTGAAGAAGTTAAACACCAAACTAAGATCTTGATTAAAAGCTAAAACTAAAACATCATAAAATCATTAGTATTATAACTACATGAGTTAATCATCATCAAAATTAGAGTGGTGCACCTTTGGGCCAACAATCTCCCTCTTTTTGATGTTGACAAAACTATTGGAGTTATATATGGATGGATTAGAAAAAAACTTTGTAAAAGCTCCCACTTAACTAATGCATAACTAGTAAATAACAAGAGATTCAATAAAGCTCAATATTAAATTTAAACATCAAACAAACATTAGTAAACACGCAAACATATATGCATAAAATATAAGGCATGCACATATAAACACTCTCAATTTCTTTCCCACTTTTTGTCACTTAGTAAAAAAGGGTAAAGAAAACATAAAAATTATATGTGATATAAATTTATGACTAGGAGAGATATTAAATTAACTCCCCCTGCATACATGCATTACATGTGTAGGATCCTGTATATGGCACAACAAACACTAGAGGGGGTGAATAGTGTTTAAAATAAATGCAAGAAGAAATATTAGTAACTTGAAAAGTATAGAATGCAATCACAATAAATAATAGCAACACAAAAAATCAATCATAAAGACAAGAGAATTTATCCTATTTGATTTTCTTGACCTACATCTAGTCCCCAAGCAAATCGCTTGAGATTTACCTTATCTTTGATTTTGATACCTACAAAATCAACACATGTACACCAATTGACAATAGTCTTGTCAATTCTGTACACCTCTTCTTCATACTGAAAAGACCTTCCTTTTAAAAAGTACAAAAGATCTATAAACTTTGAAGTGATTGTGGAAATGTATCTGCTAATGGATTATAATATTTCTCTTAGAATTTCTTCACAAAATATAAGTTGGGTAAAGAAAAAGCAATGGAAGAGAGAGTTCAAGTTTCTTAATAGAATTCTGAAACTTTAAGTAAGGAAAGAAGACTTTGAATTATGTATCCAAGTGAAAGGAGATACCCTCTATTTATAGTGGAATTAAGTAACTGAATCAATGAATTTTGGACATTCAAATTTCAAAGTAATGGCTGTTAGAGTGGAGGAATTTAATTCAAAAGGATCAGAACTATCAACAGCTAAAAAACTATCAAACTAGTCGACTAGCCATGTGTCTATTTGACAGATTAATCGACTGGTCAAAATCATTAATAGACTAGTCTAGTGACAGTTGAACATGTTAGTCGACTATACTAGGTTGACAAAGAATAAACAAGTTTCTATTGAGCTTGAGGAATGGGTTAGCTGATTAGTCAAGGAAAAATAAGATTAGTCAAGCTTCTGTAAGAGCTCAGTAATCGACTGGAGGGGTTTAGTCGACTAGTCAAGAAAACACAAGTTTCGTCAAGTTTCTGTAAGAGCTCAGTGATAGTCGACTAGCCAAAGTATCTGGTCGACTACCCTGGAAATTGTAATACCCTAAATCCAGAATACGTACCCTTTTACGGTCTTCGTTACGTTGATCGAGAGAAAATCACGCACAAAAAAGTGTATGTTTTGAAATTGATATTTAAAGTGTGTGTGCTTTGGCTTCCTCGATACTTCCGTTATAGCATAGAGGCTAAAACGAGTTGAATCCACAAGGACGGGAGGCAATAGAAACTTTACCGGTTGATTCACGTGTGTGTTAAAAGCTCTTCAATGTTTGAAAGAATGAAAAGAAAGGAAAACAAAGAATGGAAAGAGAGGTACGGTGAAATACGAAGAAGTGGGAAACATAAAAAAGAATGGTATTTGTTATTTTTGGTATATTTCTAAAGCAAGTGAAAGAGAAAAAGCTCACGGCTACTAACTACTAATGACTCCATCAACACGCTAACCTCTTAGTGATAGTTGCCTCACATGTATCATTGGCCATCACTAGTCCTTAGTTCAAGAGCGATTCAAAGCATGACCCATATGTAACTCATCACAACCCAACTCAACAAAAAAAGTTCAAGCTACACTTAAATCATCAAAACCCAATAAGAGCAAGCATGAAATAAAGTAATGTTAGCTTGTTAGAGAGTTAGGAAGTTAGCGTGTTAGATCCATCATCATGAGTCATCAATGGCTCTTGCAAGAGCAAGGCCAAATCGAGGTTATTAAATTCATGTGAATTATCAAATAAGAAGTTAGACTAGTTAGTGGTTATTAGTTAGTTGCCATGAGAGAAAAATTAGTTACACATGTAAAAGGTGTTAGAGAGAAGAAAACATAGAGAGGTAAAGAGAGCACCTTTCATAGATTGTCACCTTCTATTATAAGCACTCTTGCATTCTAAGCATGTACCACTCTCTCTCCCTATTACAAGATCTACAAAATGGAAAATACAAGGGAGGAAGAAGAACTAACCTAAACTAAACTATTCTAAACTACAACATGGAGAAAACTACCCTAAACTCTGTACATTTTTGCTCTGAAACCTCAGGGGGGTATTTATAGCCACCAGAGGAACGGGGGACAACCCCTGGCCTGAAGCCAGGCGCGCATCGCGGCCCAGGCTGCGTTTTCGCGGCCATACTAGGGCCGCGCGCGC
This sequence comes from Agave tequilana, assembly GCA_038442645.1. Classification (NCBI taxonomy): domain Eukaryota; kingdom Viridiplantae; phylum Streptophyta; class Magnoliopsida; order Asparagales; family Asparagaceae; genus Agave; species Agave tequilana. The sequence continues at coordinate 111,992 of JAVJIF010007099.1, read as the reverse complement.
GGCGCCTCGACCCACGTGCGGTCCCGTCTGTCCCCTGTCAGCCTCTGCTCCCGGTTTCTGATTTTTGGCCCCTAGTTTTGATAAATCAGCTCTTCTAGGTCAATGACTATGATATAGGCTTTTAGTCACCAATTAAATGGTGATTTAGGGTTTTCTTCTTCATTGCACACCATGACCTAGAATCAAGCAAGCAAAGCTTTATTAGCAGAATTTTATACCAAATAAATATGCGGATGTGATAAAAATTATGCAAAATTAGAGACTAATCACACCCCCACACTTATCTTTTTGCTCGTTCCGAGCAAAACAAAAAACTAAGAAAATTATTACACCACTTTCGCAGGTGACGCGATTGCACTAAGCATGTGCAACAAGCCATTAAACCTCTAGGTTTTCCCTTGAGGAGGAGTTTTGTCTCCTGAGGGTTTTCAGCAGATTATGCCCACAAAATCCATAAAGAAAGAAATCACATGTTAGTATTTTTGAAAATGCATTTTGAAAATAGAGAAAAGTGTTAAAGTATTTTTTGCAAAAATATAAGTGATCTAAGATCAGAGGTTAACCAGAAATTGTTCTTTCTTAAACTAAGTCAAAATGAAAAAAATCTTGTTATAAATTAAATGTAAGAATTTAAAATTGAATTGATTCTTTGACCTTTCATAAAACTCTTAGAAAAATATGCACTTTGTGGACTGTGAAGATTTTTGGGATAATGACTCAAACTTTTATGCCATTTATTTATATTATTATATATATATATTTTTTCTTTCTTCTTCCCTTAGTTTTCTTAGGCTTTCTTATTTACCTGGGTAATGAGCTTTTAGCCGGTGACTCTCAAACCAGATGGTCTTAGGGCACCAGATGAGAAAACATCCCTCGGACTTAAGGACTCAAGTAAACAAGGCCACAAAACAAAAAGGGATTATTTTATTTTTGTCTACCGTTTTATGTGTGAATAATCATGCTTCCTGAGGTATAATCACCCAACTTTAATAAGTGGTTTTATCATCATTTTTTTATAAAAATATATTTTTATGACATTTTCAGTCTTTGTTTCAATCCCAAAAATTGTGTAATTGTGGAGTGCATAAATCTAAGGCAAAAAATTCAAGATCAAATTATCTTTTCAATCTTACTTTCTTATCCTAAAATTTAAACAAGATCTATTATTTTGACTCGGTTTAAAATTTCATAATTTTAGGTCTTTCTAATTCCTAAGATAATCTTAATTTTCTTAAATATAAATCAAAACTATTTATCTTATTTCAAAAAGTTTTGTAAAAAGAAAAGAAAAGAGTTTTTATATAAAAGATTTTTTGATATATAAAAAAGAAGTGTAAAAGAAAGAAAATGTAAAACTAACTATGTTAGTAAACCCTCCCCCACACTTATCTCATGCATTGTCCTCAATGCATCGTGAATGTGTATAGACATGAAACAAATGGAGAGGGAAGGAAGATTACCTCATGGCGGTGGTTCTGGTGGTGGTCTGACTGGGCCAAGCGTTGCTACCCAATCAAAATAGCGTGGATCTTGCAGAAATCCACCAGTGACCTCTCTAATACGACCCAGTAAAAGAACGATGGACTGAATGGTCTTATTTAAAATATTATCCCCATCTAAGTTCCAATTTTCAAAAATAATTATTGAGTCAGTTTCGTCAACAGTCTTGTCCAACAATGATGTGTGATTTTGGAAGATGAGTAATTTGGACTCAAATAGAATAGGATTAAAAACCGACACCGACTCGGGAATTTGACTCAGATCAAGTCGAGAGTCAACAATGAGAGTCGAAATTGGTTCAAAAACAGGGTCCAAACCAAAGAATTGATGTTCACATACTTCCCCAACAATGAAGTGTGATCGTGAGAGATTGGTGATTCCATTTCACGGTGTATTGGTACAAGATTCAATGTTGACTCCGGCATAGAGAAAAAATCTGGTACAGATACCGGAGTCATTATTGAATCAAAAAGTGAAATGGAATTACTAATATGAGGTTCTGGATCACATTTAGGTTCAAGTTCAATTTCGGAAAAAGGTAAACTTGCCAAAATATCAAGGTGGTTTTCAAGATTTTGGGCAAGTTCAAATGGATGTAATGAAATTGAATCTTGATTTTTGTCTACAGAAGGAAGGTGAATGGGTGCAATGATCGAGTCCAGTTCAGGAATGATGGGAATCAAAACTGGCTTAAGAACGTTACTTACTTTAGGTAACACTACAGGAGTTGATAGTGATTCATTGAACGGACTTGAATCGCTAACTTGAAGCTCAGGTTCACATTCATCTTCAAGTTCAATTTCAGGAAATGGATAACTGGCCAAAGTAGTAATTGGATTTTGGTCAAGTTCAGGTTGGTATGATGAAATTAAAGCTGGATTTCCAAAATGGCAAGATTCTTGAACATTTGATGGACATGAGAAGTCAATCGTATTTTGCATTGTGCGCTCGGTCTCTTGCACGAATTTCATAGTTTTTTCCTATAATGATTTTCCTTTGAGTTGTTCTGGGAAAGAACTACATGAATTTTGGAAATTTTGTGGACATGATGAGGCCATCAGGTTTTCAAATTGTTTTTGGGCCTCTATTACTTCTTCCAAACTTCTTTTCAATGATGATTTTTTTTCAATTGGTGGTTCAAGAACAGGAATATATGAATCAAAATTAGGGAATGAATATTGTGGACAAGATGGTTGAGAATTTGACTCGGGGTAGGTGAATCCCCATGAACTCAGTGAAGAGTTGAAATTATTTGAAAATTATGGTCATAAGATTGGGGGTACGGGTCATATTGATTCGGATAATTTCAACTCGACATAAATGGTTGGTTCATATTGTACATAGCCGGGTCAAAGTTATCCGAGTCAAATGAGGTCAGGGTGAAATATGGATTCATATTATAATTGAAAGAATTGTTGTTATTAAAATTCATATCACAATTTACAAAAAAGAAAAACAAACAAACAAAGAAAAAGAAAAAGAAAACAAGCCTATGCTAGGGTTGACTTAGACCTAGACGACTCCTAACTGGTTAGACTGTCCACGGGGGGTATATTGTCGGAAGCTGACCACAAGTTAATCGACCAGGTAGGGGCGAGATCAGTGGGAGGTATCCGTGCCGGAGCAACGGACCTAATTATGCCAAACCACTGTTCTTCGAGGTTTCGCCTCTCAATCCCCAGCCTTAGATACCGATTTGAAAAGATTCAACTTCTAACAACTTTCCCCTTAGGTCAATCTCTTAAATGAGTCCAAGATGTCCCTAGGGACCAACGTCTAGCAATTTTTATTAAAGCTTGGGTTGTGTGAGTGGAGAGGTGATTTTTGGGCAAAGGGAGGGTAATGACTTCCCCACCTTATGTTGTATTGGGTATTGCCCTTAAGTTAAATTTGTGCAAGTGTGCAATATAGATAAGAATGAACACAAAAAAGCGAGTAATCACTGAAGTGTTTGTCCTAACTATATGCAATGCAATTTGTACACCTCCTATCATTATCACAACAACACAAGAATAAAATACAGTATATTGAAATTGAAATTAACACGTGCCTAGATGCAAATGTCTAAACCGTTTTAAAGCATCCTCGTATTTTAGTTCTTAAAATTATTTACAGTGTATAGGTAATATAAAAATTAGCAGCAGAGTATAAGAATATACAAGAAGTTACCCGACCACACAAGAGCAAGTGTGGACTTCTGCAACGCTAAAAATTTAACTTGCACACCAAAAACAAAGAAGAAAGGTTAAGAAAAACGTGAAAATCAAATCGTTCCCATCCCCGACAACTGCGCCAAAATTTGATCGAGGGAAAATCACGCACAAAAAGTGTATGTTTTGAAATTGATATTTAAAGTGTGTGTGCTTTGGCTTCCTCGATACTTCCGTTATAGCATAGAGGCTAAAACGAGTCGAATCCACAAGGACGGGAGGCGATAGAAGCCTTACCGGTTGATTCACGTGTGTGTTAAAAGCTCTTCAATGTTTGAAAGAATGAAAAGAAAGGAAAACAAAGAATGGAAAGAGAGGTACGGTGAAATACGAAGAAGTGGGAAACATAGAAAAGAATGGTATTTGTAGTTTTTGGTATATTTCTAAAACAAGTGAAAGAAAAAGAAAAGTCACAACTACTAACTACTAATGACTCCACCAACACGCTAACCTCTTAGCGATAGTTGCCTCACATGTATCATTAGCCATCACTAATCCTTGATTCAAGAGCGATTCAAAGCGTGACCCATATGTAACTCATCACAACCCAACTCAACAAAATAAGTTCAAGCTACACTTAATCATCAAAATCCAATAAGAGCAAGCATGAAATAAAGTAATGTTAGCTTGTTAGAGAGTTAGGAAGTTAGAGTGTTAGATCCATCATCATGAGCCATCAATGGCTCTTGCAAGAGAAAGGCCAAATCGAGGCTATTAGATTCATGTGGATTATCAAATAAGAAGTTAGACTAGTTAGCGGTTAGTAGTTAGTTGCCATGAGAGAAAAGTTAACTACACATGTGAAAGGAGTTAGAGAGAAGAAAACATAGAGAGGTAAAGAGAGCACCTTTCATAGATTGTCACCTTCTATTACAAGCACTCTTGCATTCCAAGCATGTACCATTCTCTCTCCCTAATACAAGATCTACAAAATGAAAAATACAAGGGAGGAAGAAGAACTTACCTAAACTAAACTATTCTAAACTATAATATGGAGAAAACTACCCTAAACTCTGTATATTTTTGCTCTGAAACCCCAAGGGGGTATTTATAGCCACTAGAGGAACGGGGGCCAGAGGGACAACCCCTGGCCCGAAGCCAGGCGCGCGCCGCGGCCATACTAAAGCCGCGCGCGCGGCGCCTTGAGCCACGCGCGGTCCCGTCTGTCCCTGTCAGCCTCTGCTCCCGGTTTCTGATTTGGGACCCCTGGTTTTGATGAATCAGCTCTTCTACGTCAATGGCTATGATATAGGCTTTTAATTACCAATTAAATGGTAATTTAGGGTCTTCTTCTTCATTGCACACCATGGACCTAGAATCAAGTAAGTAAAGCTTTATTAGTAGAATTTTATATCAAATAAATATGCGGATGTGATAAAAATTATAGAGACTAATCATACGTCGATAGTAATCGCGTCATTTTATGTACATTTTTTTTACCTCCGTTTGACTTGAAATTTTTTGCACTTCGCTCTACACTCAGTCTAGAATGTACTTGATAAAATTTCATATCATTTTCATTTTATTTATTTATTAAATAAAATCTTTCTTTTTTCCTCTCTTTTCCTTTTTCTTTTCCTTCTAATTTCTTTTCCTTTTCATTTTTTATTCTTTTTCTTTTTCTAGAATTTTATTAGGTCAATTTTACACTTAATCCATACAAATTACTATTTACATTTACATTTCCTTCCCTTTTCCGTTTTTCCTTTTCTTTTTCTTTTCTTTTCTCCATTTTTCTCCAATATTCACACTTCTTGGTTTCTTCAAGAAGCCAAGCCCTTGGCTTCCCTTGTAAGCTTCTGACTCTTTCTAATAACTCTCTCTCACTCATCCCTACACCAAAAAACCAGAACCCACTCTCTCTCTCCTCTATTTTCTCTTACTAATCTCTCTCTTTCACACTCTTTCTCTCTTTAAAAACTCCTCCTACTACTTCACCACCACCATGGCCACCTTCACACCACCCTAGCCACCTCCCTAGCTCAGCTGCACCTACCCCCTCTTTCCCAATTTCATTCTCTCTAAAAACCCCTAAAATCACACTTTCTCTCTCTAAAATATCACTCTCTCTACAAATTCCACTCCACCACACCTCCTACCTCAGGCCGCCAGCATCATCACCCTTCACTACCCTCTCCTCCACCATCCCCTCCCCCAAAAGGCCTTTCTCTCTCTAAAATATCTAAAATCTTACTTTCTCTCTCTAGATTCTCTTTCTTTCTCTTCATTTCTCTCCCCTCTTCCTTCATAGCTCATGGCTAGGTCTAAACATCACACACATCCACACACACACTCCTCAATACACGTGCGCACGTACACGTGGTATCGGGTATTTTCCCGATTTTAGGCGAGTACTCTACACTTGATGCATAGGCACTCTTACACATTTGTACACGTGCATGCATATTTTATATTTTGAACATTTCTAGAATTTTTATGTAATTTTTAGGAATTAACCGTGCATTTTTAGGATTTTTATGCATTTTAGAAATTCTCTATATATTTTTTAAGATTTTTTCTGTATTTTAGAATTTAACTGTATTTTGTAGAAATTTTCTGTGTATTTATAAGTTATCTGTGTATTTTTAGGAATTTTCTGAGTGTTTAGAAATTTTTTGCGTATTTTTAGGAATTTTTCTAGTTTTTCTGGAATTACTGTGTATTTTAGGAATTATCTGTATTTTTGTATACTTTGCTACTAACATCTTTTGCAGGTACCCACTAGGCCTTATGGCCCTATAGCCCCCAGGGCGCATAGACCGTCAGGTCTCTCTTTTGGCGCCCAGCGCCGTAAATAGTTATTTACATGTGTTTTATGTAGGTGGCTTGTGTGTACTAACGTTATTTTATGCAGGTTCCTACTTGGCCTTCTGGCCCTATTAGACCTTATGGTCTCTCTTATGCCTACTTACCCGAAAGGGGGTGCGTTTAGACCGTTCGCGGTCTCTCGACTTCGCCTGGTAGGCGTATTTAACGCTCAGCGCTTTATCACTAGACTCACCTAGGCGAAACTCTGCCGGATTTCAGACCGCATTCTAAACCGAGTCATTCTTGTAGCTCTGTGAGAGCTTTAGTGATTAAACACTATTCGCTGATTGTGCCACCAGCACTGTTTTGCTCCGCTTGTATGTGCATAATTGAAGTGCTGCTTTTATACTATTTATTGAATATACAATAGATACCTGATACTGAATACTAGATATTGACACTGGATACTAACCTGATATCTGACTACTAACATTGAACCTGATACTATGACATTGGACTGATTATAATACCTACTGTCATCAGAAAGTCATGGATCTATGAACTCCTGAATTCTTGACAAGGATATTTACGTACTTCTAATTTACTCCTGGCCTCTGATACACTCTTGACACTAGAGTCCACAAATATATTCATGTTACTCCTGACTGGAGGGGCAGTGAATAGAGCAAAGTATCACGCTGAGCTAAGTGTCATATTACACACATGATGGGGGCACCTCTAGGGTCCGTGGGGGTACCCCTTGGGTCTACAAGCTGTATCCTACCTGATACGCAAATGGTGTATGGAGCTAAGTACCACATGGAGCTAAGTACACACCACGCACACGTGGTGGGGTGCCTATAGAGTCCGTGGGGGTCCCTCTAGGGTCCATTACATCGCGATCATGGTTCTACTATCTCTGATTGGTCACTAATATTGCACATTTATTATCATATTCTCATACTTATTATAGAATAAACTCTTCTTTTCCTAATTAAATGTTTAATTTATTTGCAGGCCCATTCCTAAAGGAGAGTGAAGAGAAATGAGCCCAAAAGCCCATCAAATTCTGAATTAAATCAGAATTAATTTGAACTCAGTAAATCAGGGTAGATCAGATTGGTTCAGATCGGTTGAAAATCAGTTAGAACAAATCCCTACAAATCGATCGGTTGAAGCCAAGGATCAAAGGCCATTTCGTCAAAATCCCGGACTTAAACTGCAAATCCAGCTGAAGATAAAGACAAATCGAGAAGCCGGGGAGCACCACCAACAGGGTGTGGCCACTTGGCCACACCCTGGCTGCGGAAACGCGGCCAAAGCTGCGTTTCCGGGGCTTGGTTAGTGAGTTAGGGGGAGCGTTTGCTCCCCCTATCTTCTCACACCTCTCCCCTCTGGGTTTTTGCCTATAAAAGGCAGGATTTTCACTGTAAATGGGGACGACCATGCAGAGATAAGAATTAGTTCAGTTTTTCATTCTTTGTAGTGTAGGTTTTTGTTTTTCTTTTCATGTAATTTTTAGTTTTAATTTATGTAAATCAGAGGAGATCAGAGTTTCATAGGAGAACGAGAACGAAGCTTGTGCTGAGAGTGACACCGGTGTAAGATTTCCTTCTTTTCTCTTATTATTATAAAATCAAATCTGTAGTTCCCTTTTGTATGTACTTTATTTTTGTGTTCTTCTTCTTCTTCCCTACTTTTCTTCTTTTGGTACAATTGTTATCCAAGTGAGTCTAAAAGCATCGAAAGAGCCTTGCCTTTGCGAGTGCCACCGATAGCCCATGACGATGGATTTTGAGTTTCATTCTTCATCACTTCATACTTGCAACGTCTTGATGATATAATGTGGAGGAAAAGGGAATCAACTCTTATGGGCTATACGTTGATTGCCTCACTTCAAGGTTACATCATTGCAAAAGATTCAAGGTAGGTATTTGGCCAAAAGAAGTATGTAATTTTTAGTTTCTTTTCTTTTATTCTTTAGTTTAGAACACCAACAACACCTACTTCTTTCCATTTTCAGTTTCTTTGTAAATAATAATTTTCCATTTTTCTCCACCTTCTCATTCTATCACTTTCTTCCTCACTTAAGTTTAACTTAATTTTTCTCTTTTTCTTTTAGAGAACTAAAGAAGAACTTTAACCAAACTTTGTATCTTAAAAGAAGACTTACTAAAAAGCTTCCATCGCTAGTCCTTCCTTCTGGATCACGACCCGCATAGCCACTTTCTATTGCGGTAGAATTGAGCACCTTGAACTTCTATTTTGTATCTCTGAAATACTATATTTTGTGTGCAGGTTCAAGCTCAATCAAATTTTGGCGCCGTTGCCGGGGAGGGACGGTAAGTTACTCTCTTTAAAAGTTTACATTTTTGGTTAACTTTCTTCTTTATTTTTTGTATAGATTTAACAATAAGGAATTCGTGCTGCAGTGGACACATAAGTGGCCTTGGACTCTGCTCAAGAAAGCAGAGCCAAGAAGCCCTCAGATTTGCTACATTCCAGTGGCAAAACTGAGTGAACTACTAACCTGTATTTTTGCAGGTTGGCTGAATTGAAAATCTGAATTTCTGTAGCATTTATCTCCTTATTTGACTCACTGTATATACATTTTTAACACAACAGTAAAAAATTGATTGTAAATGCTAAAAATGATTTAGACTTTGCATTTAAGCATGTGTCTATTTCATTTCATTTTCTATTTACTGTTGAAGAGTGCTGGAGCCAAGGTATGTGTGCATAACATTTAGTATAAGGTTCATTCTTGTATGATTGCTTGAATGTTACTTTTTTCTATATACTTGTACACTGCACTAAATTGATTTAAGGGCTTGTCCTATAAACAAGATAAGGTGGGGAAGTCATTACCTTCCCTTAGCCCACAAATAATCTCCTCACTCACTAACCCAAGCCTAACTAAAAATGAGTAGACGTTGGCCCTAGGGACATCTCGGACTCAATTAGGAGATTATCCTAAGGGGAAAAAGTGTTGGAATTTGACTCCTGCCAAATCAGTGTCTAGGAAGGGGATTAAGGGCCGAAAGCCCGAAGATTGGTGGTTACTTAATTAAGGAACGTCTTTGACAGATAACCTCCCACCAATCTTGCCCTGACCTGGCCGATTAGCTTGTGGTCAAAGTCTGCATTATACCTCCTATGGACAGTCTAACCAGTTAGGAGTTGTCTAGGTCAAAGGTCTACCCTAACTTAGGTTAAAATTTTTCTTTTTGTTTGCTTATTTGTTTTTTTTTGTTTGTATTTTATTGTGTAATATGGCTTATAACAATAATTTTTCCAATTTTAATGGTAATCCATATTACACACCAACCTCTTTTTCGGATATTACCAACCCGGTATATCATAACTTTAACCAACCTAGTGTGCCGGATTGGTCTTATCCGAATCAATATAACCCATGTCCCCAATCTTATAACCATAATTTCCAGAATAATTTCAACTCTTCACAGAGTCAATGGGGATTCACCTCCACCGAGTCCAATTTTCAACCAACTTGTCCTCCTTATCCACCGTGTCCACAACATTTCCAAGATTCATACTCAGTTCCACCAGTTCAAAATAGAAAACCATCAATTTTGAAAATGAGTATGCGTGAGTCCAAACAAAAATCACAAAATCTAATGGACTCACAATTTCACCACCAATTCTAAAACAACACTTCATCTTTTCAACAAAACGATGAACCTATCAACTATGAAAAGATGCTTGAAGCCATGACTCAGGCTCAAAACGCTCATAATCACGACATAGATATGATGGTCCAATCTCTACGTTCTCACCGTTTGGCCAGTTCTGATGTCGGTAACCATTCTGTTAGAGCCGAAGAGTCATGTTGTTTTGGAAAACAAGGTTCCATTTCAGAACAATCATTTGAACTTGCCCAAACTCTAAATTTTGAAAACGATATTGACAGTTTGGCAAGTTATTCCTTTCCTGAAATAGAACTTGAGAATGAATATGATCATGAACCTCAACTTAGTGATTCAATTCTACTTCCTGATTCAATAATGAATCCGGTGTCTTCACCTGATTTCAATCTTTTTCCCGAGTCAACATTGGATCCTGTGCCAATTCATCGTGAAATTAAATCACCCATCTTTGATGATCATCATATTGAACTTGACCAATTTTACACTTTTGAAAGTCCCATTGATAAATTGGCAAGTTCTCATTTTTATGACATTGAATTCAATGAGAAATGTGACCTAAATTCTCAAATCTGTGATCCAGTTCAAATTCCCGAATCAATATTGACTCCTGTTTTGTTACCCGATTTGAGTAATATTTTAGAGTAGTTTTGATTCCCACACCTATTATTCTTGAACTTGAATCACCAATATTAAGTCACAATTCATTGTTGGAAAATGAATGTGGACTTGACTTTCAACTTCTTGATTTGAACCCACTTCCTGAACCAATCTCGACTCCTGAACCTTTACTTGACTTAAGTCACTTTCCTGAGTCGGTATTAGTTCCCGTACTTCCTAAGTCCAAGTCAATCATTCTATCTTTTCACACTCCATTTTGGGACAAGGCGGTTGACAAAATTGACTCCGAAATTAATTATAGAATTTGGAAATTAGATGGGGGTCAAATATTTAATAAAAATCCTTCATGGATACATCATTTTAATTAGTTATATTAGAGAGATTTTTGGTGGGTTCCTCCGAACTCCATGCAAAGTCGATTGGGCCGCATTTCGTGGACTAATCAGACCACCACCGGAACCACCACCTTAAGGTAGTATTTTCCTTCCCTGCCTTCTTTTTCATGTATCTATGCATTAATTCATACATTGAGGAAAATGCATGAGATAGGTGTGGGGGAGGGTCTAACATAACTAAGTTTTTTCCTTTTTTAAAAAAAATTTCTTTACTTTAAAAACTTTTTGAAAATAGAAACAATATTTTGACATATTTTTGTAAGAAATTAAGTCAATTTTAAGGAATAGGAAAATCAAAATTAAGATTTCTTAAATTTGATCAAAATAAGATTATTTGTTTGATTTTTAGGGTTAGGAAGATAATTTGTCAAAGTAATTTAGTCTTGATCTTTACCTTAATGAAATATGCATACTTCATACACTTACACACTTAGGGTTCAAAAACAAAGATTCTTATGCCTTATATATAAAAAAAAAAGAAAATAAAGAAAAAAATTATCTATAAAAGATGAACAAATCTAATTATTGATTAGTCAGGTACTTTGGCCTAAGCAAGTCTTAGTATTTAAGCGAAAGATGATTAGATAAGTTTGAGAAAAAAATATATATAAAAATCCTCTAATTAAGCTGGGTATTTGTGCCTAATAAACCATAAGTATTCACGCCTAAAAGGGGTTCATATAATAAAATCCTTAATTTTGTGGCCTTGTTTGCTCGAGTCCTTAAATCCTTGGGGTGTTTTCTCACCCGGTGCCCTAAGACCGTTTGATTTGGGAGTCATCGATTAAGGGCTCGTTACATGGGCAGATTAGAAAGCCTAATAGAACTAAGGAATAATACCACAAAATATATATATATATATATATATATATATATATATATATATATATATATATATATATATAAAAATAAGCATAAGAGTTAGAGTTAATGAACCCTTAGTCAAAATTTTCACGGTCACAAGGTGCATATGACTTAGGGTAAAGTAATAGACTAAATGAGAAGTACAATTTGACTCCTTATTTTGATTGATAACAAATTTTTGAATAGAGACTAAGTTTAGGAATGAAAAATTTAGTTTTCCTATAACTTATAGATTACTTAAATCTTACAATTATATTTCAAATATTTTTCTCTTTCAAAATGCTTTTCAAAAATACTAACTCTTTGTTTCTCTTTCTTTATGGATTTTGTGGGTGTAATCCACTGAAAACCCTCACGAGACAAAACTCATCCACAAGGGGAAACCTAGAGGTTTAACGGCTTGTTATACATGCTCAGTACAATTGCGTGACCTGCGAAAGTGGTCTAATAATCCTTAGTATAGTTTAGTTGTTTTGCTCGAGGACGAGCAAAAGATAGGTATTGGGGTGTGATTGGTCACTAATATTGCACATTTATTATCATATTCTCATACTTATTATAGAATAAACTCTTCTTTTTATTAATTAAATGTTTAATTTATTTGCAGGCCCATTCCTAAAGGAAAGTGAAGAGAAATGAGCCCAAAAGCCCATCAAATTTTGAATTAAATCAGAATTAATTCAAACTCAGAAAATCAGGGCAGATCAGATCGGTTCAGATTGGCTGAAAATCAGTTAGAACAAATCCCTACAAATCGATCGGTTGAAGCCAAGGATCAAAGGCCATTTCGTCAAAATCCCAGACTTAAACTGCAAATCCAGCTGAAGATAAAGACAAATCGAGAAGCCGGGGAGCACCACCAACAGGGTGTGGCCACACCCTGGCCACGGAAACGCGGCCAAAGCCGCGTTTTCGCGGCTTGGTTAGTGAGTTAGGGGGAGCGTTTGCTTCCCTATCTTCTCACACTTCTTCCCTCTGGGTTTTTGCCTATAAAAGGCAGAATTTGCACTGTAAATGGGGACGACCATGCAGAGATAGGAATTAGTCTAGTTTTTCATTCTTTGTAGTGTAGGTTTTTATTTTTCTTTTCATGTAATTTTTAGTTTTAATTTATATAAATCAGAGGAGATCAGAGTTTTATAGGAGAACGAGAACGAAGCTTGTGCTGAGAGTGACACCGGTGTAAGATTTCCTTCTTTTCTCTTATTGTCATAAAATCAAATCTGTAGTTCCCTTTTGTATGTACTTTGTTTTTGTGTTCTTCTTCTTCTTCCCTACTTTTCTTCTTTTGGTACAATTGTTATCCAAGTGAGTCTAAAAGCATCAAAAGAGTCTTGCCTTTGCGAGTGCCACCGATAGCCCATGACGATGGATTTTGAGTTTCATTCTGCATCACTTCATACTTGCAACGTCTTGATGATTTAATGTGGAGGAAAAGGGAATCAACTCTTATGGGCTATACGTTGATCGCCTCACTTCAAAGTAACATCATTGCAAAAGATTCAAGGTAGGTATTTGGCCAAAAGAAGTAAGTAACTTTTAGTTTCTTTTCTTTTCTTTTATTCTTTAGTTTAGAACACCAACAACACTTACTTCTTTCCATTTTCAATTTCTTTGTAAATAATAATTTTTCATTTTTCTCCACCTTCTTATTCTACCACTTTCTTCCTCACTTAACTTTAACCTAATTTTTCTCTTTTTCTTTTAGAGAACTAAAGAAGAATTTTAACCAAACTTTGTATCTTAAAAGAAGACTTACTAAAAAGCTTCCATCGCTAGTCCCTCCTTCTGGATCACGACCCGCATAGCCACTTGCTATTGCGGTAGAATTGAGCACCTTGCACTTCTATTTTGTATCTCTGAAATACTGTATTTTGTGTGCAGGTTCAAGCTCAATCATTCTCCTGACACCAATACTGAACTGAACACAGTATATAATATATAATATTCAAATAATAATAATGTCAGGAGCATATGTTATTCGGTCACTACCCTTTTTGAATGAAGGTAAACCGTATATCGGAGTCCGAATGTGTTCTACTTGAAGTATGGGTTCCAGTGTGAACTGTTAGAGGTATGGGACACTGGTGGGGACCGATTAGAATAACAAATGATACTGATCATTGTTATTGCTATTACTACTACTATTATACTTAAAGCATAATAATTCAATACCTTGTCCACTGTTTGGGAGGTTCATGTTTTCAGTTCGTGTTATCAATTCTATTCCTATACTTCACCTTATTCTAGATACTGATACTCCTGATACTAACTGATACGTGTACCACTGTAACATATATTGACTTGACAACAGTACTGATCATGATTACACAGGCATGATATTGTAACACTACTGATATGCCAATCCTTAACAACTCTAATTGGATATGCTCAATTATTGGTGAAGTAGGGTAGATGGTACATAGATGAGGGTTTTCTTGTTTGGATTATCCCCTCGACGTACTAGTCCTATGGAGCTGACAATTAAGTATATACAATTAGGTTTGTCTACATCTACAGATACAAACTAAATGGTTAACACATATACTGGGATGATTATATAGCTGCATACTATTTACATTTATCATATTTCAGTACACTTGCATTCCGTTTTGCATGCCATTTGGCTTCTTTTATGTACTCGTTGGGTTGCATTCTGACAACCCTGGACCTGCATGTCTAGATATTGGTGCTTGGAGTATTGGAGCTTCCTGTTGCTGATTGGAGTGTGCAGTAGAAGCTTGGAGACGTAATAGAAGATTCTCCTGACCTATCACTTTTGTTTGGATCTTGAGATCCCTCTTTCCAGCTTGGGACCATCTTTCAGTATTATCTTTTGTAAATTTCTTGTAAATCATACTTTTGTACCTTCCAGTGATGTAATACTCCTGTAATATTGGATCATATACTGTGATAACAATATACTTGGACTGTAATGTTGGAATGTATATTATCGCTGTCCTTCTGTACTCTGATTCCTGACTGTACTGATATGCTTAGCGTATATATATATATATATATATATATATATATATATATATATATATATATATATATATATATATATATATATATATATATATATGGGTATTTTACTCGCATATATACGTTACAGTAGTGTTTTCGTACCCAGTAAGGCGGGCGTTACAGGTTGGTATCAGAGCTTAGGTTGAGCTCTTCCACCTTCAGTACAACCAGTTGACAGATTATGTGATATTAATATGCAACTGGTATGATCGAGCCAAACCTGCACAAAAAAATTACAGATTTTAGGAACAGTGTTAGGTCCTCGATGCTATCATGTAGCCTAGCGCTAACTGGTCGTGATCCACATGGAGGGACAATGATGGAAGCATTGTGTAAGTTTCTTTCTTTTAATTTACAAAAACTAGTTAATACTTATTTTCTCAGTTTTATAAAAAAAAATGTTAATTTAAGTTAAAAATTGAAATCACCTAGAGGGGGTGAATAGGTGACTAGCTAATCTAATGATGAATTAATGCGGAATTAAAAACTATTTATACAAACTAAAAATTCTTAAGCACAATACGCCAAGTATAACCTAAGAGTGTAGCCGAATTCCCCGTGAAGGGCTCTGGACTATCTCCTCAAGATTCCTCTAGATAAGAGTTGAGGTGCTGCTTTGGCTCTCTTGCTTGAATACAAGTGTGAGCAAATAATCCCCAAGCATATGTCAATTTAAGCACACAATATATCAAGCATATAAGAGATATGAGCAATAAGCATAAGCAAGATATAAAGACAAGTGAGAGATAGAGAGAGCAATCGCAAACACGGGAGATTTGTTTCGAGGTTCGAGCACACTTGCTCTACGTCCCCGCCTTCAACACTATGAAGGATTTTCACTAAAAACGATCCCACCGGATCACTCGGTGCCGCAACACCTACAAGCGAGTTCACACTAGAACTCCTTTAGACTCTCTAGTCCCCCTCTTGTTCCCGTAAGAACAAACACACGCAAGCACGCAAGCTTGCTGAGGCCGCACCTCTACACCGAGTTCTCACTAGAACCCGAAACAACGCGAACCCGCAAGTCTGCCTCCTCAAATACAAAGAATGAAGTCTTTGGTGATCATAACACTTTGATCACCTAAAAACAATCTCACAACAACTCTCCTATAGGATGGATTTAGCAATGGAAAGCTCAAGTGTGTGTGAGAAAAACTTGGATTGATTTGGTGGTGGAAAACACAAGAAATCACTTTTGAAAACTCTTGGTAAACTCTCCTTTTGATTTGAAAATGTTAGCTCTAAAACATTTGGACAAAACCTCTACAATAGATAGGAAAAACTAGTTTGAAAACTCTCCAAAAATCTTGTAGACAACAGTCCATGGGAGCCCCATATAAATAGGCTCCAAAATATGGCCGTTGGAGGGCTAGTCAGCAGTCTGCACTGCTGTTGGTCGACCGCCCGGTCGACTGCGAACGGTCGATTTTTTGACCGTTGGGAAGGTCGATCGACCGGCCGGTCGACCGTCTTCAGGGCAATGGCCCAGCGGTCGACCGCCCGGTCGACCGGGCCATTTCCAGAGAGCAGACACACTCTGGCGGTCGACTGTGCGGTCGACCGGCCCAACCTGTGCACATTTGTGCATATCGGTTGACCGGAGCGGTCGATCGACTTCTTGTCCTGTCGACCGGACGGTCGACCATCAGAAGGCCAGTCCAGGCAATTATGGGGATTAAAAACTTGGCTTTTTGGTTTTAATAAAATCCCATAAATTCTCAAAAAATCTACAAAAATAAGTTCAGTATAATACTTTGATATACAAACATGTTTGAGTAAAAATCAAAACATGTTACAAACATTTTGAACTATTT
Organism: Agave tequilana; assembly: GCA_038442645.1. NCBI lineage: Eukaryota > Viridiplantae > Streptophyta > Magnoliopsida > Asparagales > Asparagaceae > Agave > Agave tequilana. Next base: position 95,142 of record JAVJIF010007099.1, on the reverse strand, counting down.
TTGTGTTATGAAAATTTTGGCTTTAAACAAAATTCGTATTTTTCCAAATTGATTTTTTCAAAACTTCTCCAAATACAAAAAAAAGATATTTTAAACACTTTTAAAGCTTAGTGTGTATGGATAAGATCCATTACACATATATGATGAAATATCTATGTTTTTGACATTAAGCTCTAAAATAGTTTTGGTTAAAACATATGTATATATGAAACTCTAAAAACCAAAACAGTATTTTCAAAACGAAAAATCTTTTAAGAAAACACATCTAAATCTTGTGTGTGAGTGTATATGATACTTGAGCAATCAACCAACTAACCTATCATTTACATTTTATCTAAAAACAAAATCTTACTAAAAATAAACCTAGACACAAGTCTTCTCTTAAAGGCCTTCACTTGAAAATCTTCTCATCTTCTTGACTTGGTCCAAACCATGATCTAATAAGCTAGATTTCTCTTGAGTACTTGATGTGGTCTTGATGCACAAGCTCTTGAATCAACACGTGCTAACTCCAAAACTTGACTTGAAATCCTTTGTTGAAGCTAAACACTTACTAAGATCTTGATCACTAATCTGAGACTAAATAAACACAAGATCATTAGTACTATAACTACATGAGTTAATCATTATCAAAACTAGAGTGATGGGCCTTTGGGCAATAATCTGCCCCTTTTTGATGATGACAAAACTCATGGAGTTATATATACATAGATTAAAGTTAAGCTTCATAGAAGCTCCCCTTTAACTCATGCATAGCAGTAAACAATAAGATATTCAATGAAGTATATGAAACTAAACAAATATATATGTATCAAAAAGGTGAGAGAAACATGCAAACATCCAAAATCCTTTCCCCCCCCCAAAAAAAAAAACCTTTCTCCCCCTTTTTGTATAAACTTTCAAAAACATTCTCCATTTTTGTAAAACACACAGTGCATAAACTCAATATATGCAAACACTCAAATATGCATATATAAACTCAAAATCTTTCTCCCCCTTTTTGTCAATTATCAACAAAGGGGTAAAATAAAACAAATCAAGAATAAGGAAATATATGCGATATACATTCATGAAGAGGAAGACGCTAGGTTAGCTTTCCTGCATACATGCATTACATGAAGAAGGGATGACAAAGCCTTAAGTCACATAAAGTATAATATGTAATGCATAAGTGGAGATGTGAAGCTCTCCTACACACGTGTATCACATAAAGAAGAGATGTCAAGCTCCTCAATACAATGTACACTCAACATGAATCTATATATAGAAGAGATATTAAGCTCCCCTTGCATATAGACAATACATATCAAAACATTTTTAACACAAATTTTGAATTTTCTTAAATTGTGAGATACCATTTGTACATAAACAAGATTTTTGATATCATTTGAAATAGGAAATTTTTGATACTAAATGAAATTGAAACATGTGTAAATTTTGATACCAATGAAAGAAAATATTTTATATTTTAATATCAATTGAAATATATGATAAATTTTGATACCAAATAAAAGGTAAAACATGAAGCATATTTTGATACCAATTTAAATATCAATTGAAAATAATGCATAAGCTTATTAAAATACCAATTGAGATACCAATTTAAACCGAAACTCAATTGAAATTGAAACATATTGATATCAATTGAAGTATATTGTAAATTTTGATATCAAATAAATGGTACAATATGAAATATATTGTACTTAAGATACAATGCAAGCTTAGTATAAACATAATTTGTACTTTAAACAAGTAAGGTTATAGTAAATCAAGCACAATCAAATTATATATATGTATGAAAATGAATACCAATAGAAATTGATATTATTTGAAAATTTGAAGCATACATATATAAGAAAACATATGAGCATACAAAATATATATCAATTGTGATATTAATTGAAAACATGATGAGGATCAAGTGTATAGCTCATAAATAACCACCCTTTTCATGCACATGATAAAAGATTTTCAATAAGGCATACACGACATGGTCACCCATCCATCCGCCCTTAAAGGGTAGAAGTTTTCAAAAATAGATTTGAAAATATTTACAGATTGAAAACACTACCAAATTTAAATATCAATTGAAAATAATGCATAAGCTTATTAAAATACCAATTGAGATACCAATTTAAACCGAAACTCAATTGAAATTGAAACATATTGATATCAATTGAAGTATATTGTAAATTTTGATATCAAATAAATGGTACAATATGAAATATATTGTACTTAAGATACAATGCAAGCTTAGTATATATCAAATTATATATATGTATGAAAATGAATACCAATAGAAATTGATATTATTTGAAAATTTGAAGCATACATATATAAGAAAACATATGAGCATACAAAATATATATCAATTGTGATATTAATTGAAAACATGATGAGGATCAAGTGTATAGCTCATAAATAACCACCCTTTTCATGCACATGATAAAGATTTTCAATAAGGCATACACGACATGGTCACCCATCCATCCGCCCTTAAAGGGTAGAAGTTTTCAAAAATAGATTTGAAAATATTTACAGATTGAAAACACTACCAAATGAAGAGTAATTTTTAAAAAACTAGTTAAAGATCCTTCAAACATGAAAAAAAACATATATATCTCATGAATCATACCAAATACACAAGAGTTGGCACTCAAAATCTATAAAGCTCAAAAATTCTCATGAAAATAATATCATGAGTAAACAAATGAAGTTGAGTGTACCAAGCATCATGTGAGTGGCATATTCATGAAATAGTCAATAAGGCTCAAATATCAAACATGTGAAACACATGAAAATTCATTTTTCATTTAAAAATAAACTTCTAGGCATATGTATGATTTATCCAAAGCTAACAATATGCATACATATCCCAAACATAAAAGGTGTCCATAATAATATTTGCATGAAGGAAAGTGACTCAAGGAGTATACATGTATATTTATTAGTTTTGGACAAAGAATTCATATACATGAAGCAAAAAAATGCATAAAAATAGGTAAAACAAGTATAAATGAGAGAGTCATCAAAACTAGGCTATACATGTACATGTAATAGGTACAAATGAGCAATAAAGTATAAACATATAAGAATCAATTGTTACCCACTACTTGTACAAGTATATACACAAGTTTTGATAAAAACTACATCTAAACAAGTATTTACCACATAAATCACAAAACATGATTATTTTAACAAACACTAAAACATGCTAAAATATCATCAAATGTAAAAGCATGTAAACTAAAATAGGAGTTTAGAGATAGTTACCAAACCAAAGAACTATACTCTAAGTCTCCAAAACATGGTGGTCTTCCCACCAAACTCCTTGATAGTGATGCATCAATTTGTAGTGTCCATCAAGCCCATGATCCACCACCAAGGCACCAACTTTCTCACGTCATGTGAGAACCCACACCTACATCAAACACAAAAGGTGGGGATTTTGGTACCCATTTTCTTTTGGGTCCTCGGGGGTTAGCATGATTTGGAACCCAAACATTTTTGTTAGCAAAATTAATAGCATTTATCTTATCATAACAAAACTTTGCTAAATGGCCTTTGCGGCCGCAATGTGAACACTTGTACACTTTAATATGCACATGTGAATGAGTGTGATCATGATGTGCAAAATGTGCATATGTATGTTGTGGGTGATGTGTATGAACATGTGGAGCTTGTTTCTTTTGAAACAAGGTTTCCAATCTATCATGGTTGAATGCACAATTGCTCAAAGTTGAGCTCAAACAATCTATTTTATTTTTAAAAACTTAATCTCATTTTCATCAATGGTAGCATGAAAAGCATGGTGAGAATGAGAATCAACACTCTTTTTCTTTTTAGAAATATTTTCATTTTCTTTTGAAACAATTTTCTTTTCAAAGAGTTGTTTTCTTGCAAAGCAATTTTTTTCCTTTTCTACCAAATTAATTTTCTTTTTCAAGGAATTATTTCCTTCACAAAGATTATTTAATTTTAAAGATAAGGAAATATTCTCCTTTTTCAACATATCATTTTCTTTTAAAATGTTTTTCAATTTATTTTGAGAAGAATCTTTTTCTTTTAATATGGAAACAAATTTATTTTTCAAATTCTTGTTATCCTTTTTAAGCAAGTCATATTTTTCAAGTAGTTGTTGACAAAATGAAGTAAGCTCATCTAAAACATGTCAACATCTTCTTCTAACTCGGATTCAGAGTTTATCTCAAGGGGGTTATCCCCTTGGACCATGTAGCATATGTTGGAAGCCTCACTTCTAACATCCGAGTCGCTCCCCGCATAGTATTGTTCTTGTTCGCCAAGCGACACTATATTGTTCCAAAGTACAAAAGCCGAATTAAAATTTGCAACCCTAGATAAATATTCATCATTTAGGGTACTCTTCAAAGCATGGATGGCTTTTGCATTAGCCTCTAGATGTTTGCTATTTAAACAATATGCATCTTTAATGGTGGCAAAATAAACATGAATCCCTAAGGCTTTGAGGTACAAGGACATCTTAACTTTCCAAGTTTGGATGTTAAGAATGTCAAAAGTGGGAAGTGACATGAAATCCATGTGTGTGTATAAATATTGTGATTAGCTATAAATGAGGATCTTTAACTCTAGGTTATTAGACCCAAATCAAGAGCACTTGGCTCTGATACCAATTGAAATCACCTAGAGGGGGGTGAATAGGTGACTAGCTAATCTAATGATGAATTAATGCGGAATTAAAAACTATTTATACAAATTAAAAATTCTTAAGCACAACACACCAAGTATAACTTAAGAGTGTAGCCGAATTTCCCGTGAAGGACTCTGGACTATCTCCTCAAGATTCCTCTAGATAAGAGTTGAGGTGCCGCTTTGGCTCTCTTGGTTGAATACAAGCGTGAGCAAACAATCCCCAAGCATATGTCAATTTAAGCACACAATATATCAAGCATATAAGAGATATGAGCAATAAGCATAAGCAAGATATAAAGACAAGTGAGAGATAGATAGAGAGAGAGAGAGCAATCGCAAACACGGGAGATTTGTTTCGTGGTTCGAGCATACTTGCTTTACATCCCCGCCTTCAACACTATGAAGGATTTTCACTAAAAACGATCCCACCGGATCACTCGGTGCCGCAACACCTACAAGCGAGTTCACACTAGAACTCCTTTAGACTCTCTAGTCCCTCTCTTGTTCCCACAAGAACAAACACACGCAAGCACGCAAGCTTGCCGAGCCGCACCTCTACACCGAGTTCTCACTAGAACCCAAAATAACGTGAACCTGCAAGTCTGCCTCCTCAAATACAAAGAATGAAGTCTTTGGTGATCACAACACTTTGATCACCTAAAAACAATCTCACAACAACTCTCCTATAGGATGGATTTAGCAATGGAAAGCTCAAGTGTGTTTGAGAAAAACTTAGATTGATTTGGTGGTGGAAAACACAAGAAATCACTTTTGAAAACTCTTAATAAATTCTCCTTTTGATTTGGAAATGTTGGCTCTAAAACATGTGGAGAAAACCTCTACAATAGATAGGAAAAACAAGTTTGAAAACTCTCCAAAAATCTTGTAGAAAACAGTCCATGGGAGCCCTATATAAATAGGCTCCAAAAACTGGCCATTGGAGGCCTAGTTAGTAGTCTGCATTGCTATCGGTCGACCGCCAATGGTCGATTTTTCGACCGTTGGGAAGGGTGGTCGACCGGCCGGTCGACCGCCTTCAGGGCAATGGCCCAGCGGTCGACCGCCCGGTCGACTGGGCCATTTCCAGAGAGCAGACACTCTCTGGCGGTCGACCGGCCTAACTTGTGCATATTTGTGCACATCGGTCGACCAGAGCGGTCGACCGACTTCTTGTCCGGTCGACCGTCAGAAGGCCAGTCCAGGTAATTATGGGGATTAAAAACTTGACTTTTGACTTTAATAAAATCCCATAAATTCTCAAAAAATCTACAAAAATAAGTTCAGTATAATACTTTGATATACAAACATGTTTGAGTAAAAAATCAAAACATGTTACAAACATTTTGAACTATTTTTTTGTTATGGAAATTTGGCTTTAAACAAAATCCGTATTTTTCCAAATTAATTTTTCAAAACTTCTCCAAATACAAAAACAAGATATTTTAAACACTTTTAAAGCTTAGTGTGTATGGATAAGATCCATTACACATATATGATAAAATATCTATGTTTTTGACATTAAGCTCTAAAATAGTTTTGGTTAAAACATATGTATATATGAAACTCCAAAAACCAAAACGGTATTTTCAAAACGAAAACTCTTTTAAGAAAACACATCTAAATCTTGTGTGTAAGTGTATATGATACTTGAGCAATCCACCAACTAATCTATCCTTTACATTTTATCTAAAAATAAAATCTTACTAAAAACAAACCTAGACACAAGTCTTCTCTTGAAGGTCTTCACTTAAAAATCTTCTCATCTTCTTGACTTGGTCCAAACCATGATCCAATAAGTTAGACTCCTCTTGAGTACTTGATGTGGTCTTGATGCACAAGCTTTGAATCAACACGTGCTTGCTCCAAAACTTGACTTGAAATCCTTTGTTGAAGCTAAACACCTACTAAGATCTTGATCACCAATTTGAAACTAAATAAACACAAGATTATTAGTACTATAACTACATGAGTTAATCATCATCAAATTAGAGTTATGGGCCTTTGGGCCAACAAAAATGAGATGGTAGAAGAAGAGATTGTGGTGTTGTTATTGTTTTATTTACAAAAGAAAAGGAAACAGATAAAGAAGAGTGTTGGTGCAAAAATCGGAAATAAACAGAAATAAAAGAAAAGTACTTACCTCTACTGTTTGAATCATAATTAAAATTTACCTTAGTGTGAAGTAAAGTGAAGTAGTAAAAAAAATTGAATGCGGTGCTTGGCCAGATTGAATACGATGAAGAAAAGTGAGAAACCTTCATTGATTGTCACCTTCAATATAAGTTTCTTGAGAAAATATTATAATAGTGTCACTCTACAATAATTCTTCCTCTCCTTTAATCATAGAACTCTTTCTAACCTAAACGAAAATAAAAATAAAAAATTACATTGAAGAATAAAAGGAAAAAAACATAAACTAAAGCTCTCTCTGGAGTGGTGCCCTCAGCCTTCGATGTTACATGTATCTATAGGGAAGAAAACGAGTATAGGACGACTATGAAGATAGCGGAGCTGGCGCTCCCCTGATTTATCTAAAGAGCCGCGAAAACGCGGCTTTCCTTATGTTTTTGCGGTGAGATCTTGGCCGTTGGACCAGAATCTGGGGGCACTTGTCCCTCCACTTATCCTCTATCCTTCTATCCTTTTAGAATTTGAATTTCTACTCTGAAATTGACGATCCATCCTTTTATCCTCAGCGAAATCGATGGGATCTTCATAAAATCAGCTTTCCCTTAAATTAAGATGATATTATCTCATCTGATATACCTGGTCTTCAGATAAGATGGCCTTTAAAACTTCTGAATTTGAATCGATCCCCTTTCTATTGAACATTTGGATTTAACTGGATAAATTTGTCAATCTCTCTTTTCTTCCTTAATTACCTGCATGCCACTAAGCATTAAAATACATTAATTAGTTGGGTTTTATTTAAATATAAATATAGAAAATGTGACATATACGATATGAAAACATGTAATGCACGTGTATGATCACACACCCACACTTATCTTTTGCTCGTCCTCGAGCAAAACAAAAAGTAGAGCTAACTTAACCTAACTCACTTTTGTAGGAATCACGGTTGGACTTAGCACGTGCAACAAGCAGTTAAACCTCTACGTTACCCTAGAAGACGAGTTTTGTCTCATGAGAGTTTTTAATGGATTACACCCACAAAATTCATAAAGAAAAAGAAATAAAGAGTTAATATTTTTGAAAATGTATTTTGAAGGAAAAATATTTGAAGTATTAATATAAAAATTCAAGTAATATATAAGTCATAGGATTATCAAAACTTAGTCATTCCTAAGCTTAGTCTCTATTTAAAAACTTATTTTCAATCAAGGTAAGGATTAAAATTGTAATTCTCATCTAGTCTATTATTTTACCGTAAGTCATATGCACCCCGTGATCGTGAAAATTTAGCTCAAGATTCTTCAACTCTAACTCTTATGCCTTATTATTTTCTTTTTTTTGCGGTAATATCCCTTAATTCTATTAGGCTTTCTAATTCGCCCATGTAATGAGTCTTAGTCGATGACTCCCAAATCGGACAGTGTTAGGGCACCAGGTAAAAAAAATACCCCAAAGGACTTAGGACTCGAGCAAACAAGTCCACAAAACTAAGGATTTTTATTTATATGAACCACTTTTAGGTGTAAATACTTATGCTTTATGAGGCGCAAATACCTAGCTTAATCAGAGGATTTTTTATATAGTAAATATTATTATTACTTTTTTATATAAAGGCATAAGAATCTTTGTTTTAGAACCCTAAATGTGTAAGTATATAAAGTATGCATATATAATCAAGGTAAAAATCAAGATCAAATTACTTTTCCAATCTTTCTTTCTAACCTCAAATTCAAACAAATAATTTTATTTTGACCAAGTATAAGAAATCCTAATTATGATCCTCTCCTTAAAAATTAACTTAATTTCCTACAAAAATAAGTCAAAATATTATTTTTATTTTCAAAAATTTTTTAAAGAAAGGAATTTTTTTAAAATTAGTAAAATTAGTATGTTATTAAACCCTCCCCCACATCTAACTCATGCATTGTCCTCAATGTATGAATGAAATTTAATAATACATGAAAAGGAGAAGGGAGGAAAATTATCACCTCAAGGTGGTGGTTTCGGTGGTCGTCTTATTGGGCCAAGCGTTTCTACCCAATCTAGATATTATAGATTTTCATAGAAATCACCTTTCATGACTTTTTTCTTATTAACATTTTTATACTCCTCAATATGAATAGGATCGTGCAAGATCCTACCATGAATTTTTTTCTGGTTATATGACCAATCTTGGCATATCATCACGGAGTCATATTGATCTAAACCTTGATCCAACAATGGAATGTGATTTTGTGGAATTGATTGGGCTCAACAATGAAAGGAATAGGAACCGATACTGACTCGGGAATAAGACTCAAATCAAGTTTAGGTTCGAGAGTCGGATTCGGCTCAAGAGTTTGGTCCAAATCAAAGAATTTAATTTCACATTCATTTTCCAATAACAGAATGTGACTATCCAAAAGAAGTGGTTCATGATCAAGCTCTATAAGGATAGGAATCAGTGTTGGCTTCGGAATTGGGTCCAAATCGGGCAAGGATACCAGAATCATCATAGATTCAAACAGTGAATCTGAATCACAACATTGAGAATCGGTGTCACATTCATCTTCAAGTTCAATCTCATTGAAATGAAAACTTATCAATTTGTCAATGGATTGATATTAGTCAAGTTCAAAGTTTTATGGTGAAATTGAATCTTTATTAAAATCTCCAAGATACCATGATTCTTCGTCAATATGGTTAGGAGAAGCAGGAATGATCGAAAATGTGTTAGGTATAGTTTTCTCATTCCTATCATTAATTTTGTTGACCAAATGACTCACTTTTGCTTGTAACCTATTGAGAGATTGGGTAATATTATTTCTAAACTGAATCAGGTCTTCCGTACTCTTTCTAAGTAAATAGGTTCTTCTTGTTGTAGGTGGACTTGAAAATTATGAAAGTACACCTAAAGGGGGGGAATAGGTGTACCGCTAATCTAGTGAACTAAATGTGGAAATTAAAACTAATTTGCAACAACACTTAGTGCAACCAACGAGTGTAGCCGAATTCCCCGTGAAGGGCTCTGGACTAACTCCTCTTGATTCCTCTGAATAAGAGTTGAGGCGCTATATGAAGCTCTCGTGGTTAAGCACAAGTGAGGCACACAAACACACAAGCATGTATATGATATGACAAAGTAAAGCAATGCACAAATAAAGAGAGAGAGTTTAGAGTCAATGGATCAAACGCAAACAACAAGATGTGTTTCGAGGTTCGAGCACCGAGCTCTACGTCCCCGCCTTCACCGAGAAGGATTTCCAATCCACTAGGAGTACCGAACTCCTCTCTCAACCAATACAACCTCCACTGAGGCAATACAAAGGGTCTACCGAAGACCGGAGTACCGAACTCCACCAATCCAACCAAAACAACCTCCACCGAGGTAACACAAACACCACCTCACACAAGAGGGGTAGGCACCTAGCCACACAATCACAACCTCAACCTCTACCAAAGAGGGATACAACAAGTAAAAGGTTTACAACTCTGGCCGGTCGACCGCTCAGTCGACCGCTCACGCCTTACGGTCGATCGGTCGGTCGACCGCCCACACCCGAGAGTGAGGTACTTGCAGTCGGTCGACCGCTCGGTCGACCGGCCCAAGTGGCTGGCCAAGCGTGCACGTTTTGTGCACGTCGGTCGACCGGTCGGTCGACCGACTCTGGGTCCGGTTGACCGTTCCGGTCGACCGCCAGAGCCTGGCAGAAGGCATTCTGGGACAGAAAAACTTGATTTTTAATATCTTTAAAAATCCCATAAATTCCTTAAAAATCTACAAAAATAGTTTTATCATAATACATTGAAATACAAACTTGTGTGAAAAATTCCAACACAAATTTCAAACTTTTTGAACCATTTTTGTGACTTACAAATTTTACCGAAAACCAAAAATCGTATTTTTCAAAACTTTGTTTTTCAAATGGAAATCTGATTTTTCCAAAGCTCATCCAAATACAAAAACATGATATTTAAACACTTTGAAGCAAGTTGCATATGGACATAAGTCCAATATACATGAAACATATATATATCCATGTTTTTGACTTTAATTCAAAAATATGTTTTGTTAAAACACCAAAACTTATGAATAGGCATATCAAAATAAGTTTGTCTAAGATATGAAGCATGCATGTATATAGAACATATCTAATATACATTTAAACAATGTAAACTTGTTTTGAATCTAACTATTCATGAAAACAAGATCGGTTAAACCAAAAATCGAAAACCAATATCCAAAAACATAAAACGTGTGTGTGTGTTGTGAACTTGAGCATATCACACTATCTAGTCTTTACAAATGGTCTAAAACAAAAACTAAACTATGTACTGATGTCTTCTTAACGAACTCCGTCTTCAAGTCGACTCGATCCAAACCGTGATCCACGAGCTTGACTCCAACGAGTGCTATATATGATCTTGATGCTCGGGCTCTGGAATCATCAAGTGAAAGGCTTCAAAGCTCCTTTGTTGAAGCTAATCACCAACTAATATTTTAGTTAAAGATCTGAAACTAAACATCACAAGATTATTAGTAAACATAACTACATGAGTTAATCATCATCAAAACTAGAGTGGAAGGCCTCTGGGCCAACAATCTCCCCCTTTTTGATGATGACAAAACTCATGGAGTTATATATGCATGGATTAAAGTTAAGCTTCAAAGAAGCTCTCCCTTAACTCATGCATAGCAATAAACAATAAGATATGCAATAAATACTAAACATGAATATGCATAAACATGCATAAAACAATGAAATGAACATGCTCTTGATACCAAACTTTTAAAATAAATTTTTTTTTAAAATAAACATGTTCTTAAATACATGCTCTTGATACCAATCCATTAAAAACTAATCAATCAATAGAAGCTCTTGATACCAATAAAATAAAAAGAAGCTCTTGATACCAAGCAAATAAAAAACTCAACTATATGCATATAAAAACTCAAATACATGCATAAAACTCAAATACTTCTCCCCCTTTTTGTCAATCATCAACAAAAGGGTCAAATAAAATAATGTTCTCCCCCTTTTTGTCAAAAACAAAAATCAATAAAGGGGTGACATTAAACAAATCAATAAAAGAATATATGCGATATACATTCATGAAGAGGAAGACGCTAAGTTAACTTCCCTACATATATGCATTACATGAAGGAGGGATGACAAGCCCTAATTCACATAACGCTTAATATGCAATGCATAAGAGGAGATGTGAAGCTCCCCCTACACACGTGTATCACATAAAGAAGAGTTGTCAAGCTCCTCAATATAAGATACACTCAACATGAATCTATATGTAGAAGAGATGTTAAGCTCCCCTTGCATATAGGTAATACACATCAAAACATTTTTAATTTTCTTGATAAGAACAAAATTTTGAAGTTTCTCAATACCAATTGAAAGTAAACAAATAAACATCTTGATACCAATTGTAAGTATTTTCATTTTGAACATATGATACAAAATTAAAATCAATATTCATTTTTCATCATAAAGTATGGGAGTGAAAATCAAAGGTAAACCAAATACCAATTGAAAGATGAAATACGAATTTTCTCCCCCTTTATGAAATACCAAATAAAACGATGCATAAGCTTGTATTAGGATACCAATTGAAAACTAATCAATTGAAAACATAATAGTCATTAAAAATCAAGTTTTGAGTTATGCTAAGCTTGATTTTGCAAAACTAAAATTTGTGATATCATTGAGCACAAATAAAATATATATATGAGTATACAAAAAGAAGTGTCATAATTGATACCAATTGAAAAGATCCAATGATACCAATTAAAACAATAATAAGATCAAGTGTATAACTCATATTCCTTTCCACCCATTTCATGCACATGTTTAAAATAATTTTCAATATGAACATATAAGGCATGGTCTCCCAACCAACCGCCCGTGGAAGGTAAGGGTTTTCAAAATAGGTTTCAAAATATAGTTTGTTTGAAAAACTCTACCATATGAAGAATTATGAACTAGTTAAATGAAAAAATTTGTAAACTAGTACGAAATTCTTCAAGAAAGGAATAAAATAAAAATGTTTTTCATGAAACATGAAACTCACATGATATCCAACACTCAAAGTCAATAAAGCATGAATATGACTCATGAAAACAAAACATGAGTAAACAATAAGTGAGGTGAGTGAACAAGATACATGTGAAACACATTATCATGAAAATATGCAATCAAGCTCAATTGAAATTCCTTTAAAACATGAAAACATGAAAATCGTCAAAACTAAATTTTCATTAAAACAATTTTTACTTCAAGACATATGTATTTTTGACAAAACAAGAGGTATACATACATCTCTCTAAACACAATTGAGTCCATAATAAGGATTTGCATGTAAAGCAAATGACTCAAGGGGTATACATGTATATCTTAAGGTTTGGCAAAATAGACATATACATGAAGTGAAAACACATGATAAAATAGGAATACAAGTCAAATGCATGAATCATCAAAACTAGATTATACTAGCACATCTAATAGGTACAAATGAGCGTTCAAGCACAAACATATAATGATTTATTTGTGGCCCACTATATATACAAGTATAAGTCCTAATTTTAATGAAAACTAACATTCAAACGAGTAATCAAAACATGAAGCATAAAACGATACATAAATCAACATGATAAACATAAATACGATCATTATGTAAATCCATATGCTATTAGACCTATGATATACATAATAGCTAAACAATGGTGAGAACACAACATATGGGTCCATATAAACATGGGTGATCTCAAATGCTATATATGCATGTTAATGATCTAATAATCATGGCATTTAACATAATAATCTACAAACATGAAGCATTAAAACAAAAATCACAAACATCCATATGATCATTATGTATATGCATATGCATTAGATCTAGGATATACATATTAGTTTAAAACAAAATGAGAACACAAAGATATAAGTCCATATTAAACATGGGTGTCTCAAATAACTAAACATGTATATCACTAATCTAATAAACATGGCATAAGCATAATGAACAATAAAACAAGACATGCTATAAATCAAAGACATGAAAAGCATGCAAATATAAATGGGAGTTAGAGATCGATACCAAAACCGATGAAGGCACCTCTTTAGCTCTCCAAACCAAGGTGGTCCTTCCACCAAACTCCCCTTGAAAGTGATGCATCCAAATAGTCCACATGAAGCTCGGAACGCATCCACCTCAAGGTACCGTTACTCTCACGTCATGCGAGAGCCCACACCTACATCAAATACAATAGGGGTAGTCTTTGGTGAAATCACCTAGAGGGGGGGTGAATAGGTGATAATGCTAATCTAATGAACTTAATGCGAAATTTAAAAACTAATTGCAATTACACAAATGCAATCAACAAGATATGCACACACACAAGCCAAGCATATAAATATGAATGATAAATATGAGATGATGCAAGGCACAAAGTAAAGAGAGAGAGAGAGAGTAAGAGTCAAGGGATCAAGCGTAAAAATAAGATATGTTTCGAGGTTAGAGCACCCAGCTCTACATCCCCGCCTTCACACAGAAGGATTTCAAGTCCACTAGCTTGTCCACAAAGGACTCCCACAAAGGGAACCTCCACCGAGGATTTGGGGCAATAACAATTACAAGAAGTACCCAACTCCTCTCCTTACAAACACAACCTCCTCCTTGAGGCACAACTCCAAGCCAACAAACAATCACCTCACAACTTGAGGGATTAGCACAAAGCTTACACAAGGATCACCTCACCACTTGAGGGATACAACCCAAATGCACAACCTCCTCAACACAATGAGGGAAAGGCACAAAGCCAAGTAAAGATTGGGTTTACAACTTGGTGATCAAAAGACCACAAATAATCTCTTTTCCCACACAAAGATCCTATAGAGTAAGATAGTAGATGTAGCTCAAGTGTGGAGAAAACCAAAGGAATGGAAATCAAAAACTCAAAGAAAATCTTTGGGAAAACTAGAAACAAAGATGGAGAAGTTGAATCAAAATCTTTTCCCAAAAACCCTTTCTTGATTTTCCAAACCCTAGCAAAAACACCAAATAGATTGTTCATTTAAAGCCCAAAAACTTCTTTTGATTGCTGTGAAAACACTAGAGAGTCAGGAAAAATTCGCACAAAAAATCATAGAGAAAACCTCTTTCCAATGGGGTATTTATAACCCATTTACAAAACTAGCCGTTGGCAGCAGATCCTGCCAAAAATGAACTACCGGTCGACCGGCCAACGGTCGCATTTTGACCGCTGGCAGCAACCGGTTGACCGTGCGGTCGACCGTCCCAGATACAGAGAGCAAAGCTCTTTGTCCGGACGATCGCTCGGTCGGCGGGGGGCAAACAGAGAGCAACCTGCTCTCAGTCGGTCGACCGTGTGGTCGACCGGCTCATAGGGGCAGCCAGCGTGCACGTATCCGTGCACGTCGGTCAACCGGCCTAGCCTGGCAGCTGCAGTTCAGGGAAAAACTTGGTTTTTAATGACTTAAAAATTCCCATAAAATCTCTAAAATTTCACAAAAATAGTTTTATCATTTTTCATTGAAATACAAACTTGTGTTAAAAAGTTTAACACAAATCACAAACATATTGGACTATTTTTGTGTTATAGAAATTTTGCCAAAATAAAAAACTGTATTTTCTAAAACTAGGATTTTGAATAGAAAATACGTTTTGTCCAAACTCATCCAAATACAAAAACACGGTATTAAACAACATTTAGGCATGATGTATATGGATATAATCCTATATACATGAAACATATATATATCCATGTTTTTGACTTTAATTCCAAAATATGTTTTGTTAAAAATACCAAAACATAAAACACATGAATAAGTGAGTCAAAACTAAGTTTGTCTAAGTAGTTGAAGCATGCATGTATATAGAACAAATCTAATATACATTAAACCATGTAAACTTGTTTTGAATCTATCTATTCATGAAAACCAAGATCGTTAAACCTAAAACCGAAAACCAAAACCAAAACATGAAACGTGTGTGTTTTGTGAACTTGAGCATATCATACTATTTTAATCTTTACAAATGGATCTAAACACAAAACTAAACTAGGTACCGATGTCTACTTGTAGAGCGCCGTCTCCAAGCCGACTCGATTCAAAACTTCGTGATCCACCAAGCTTGACTCCAATGAGTGCTATTTATGATCTTGTCGCTCGGGCTCTTGAATCACTATGCGAAAGCTTCCAAACCATCTTTGTTGAAGCTAATCACCTACTAACATCTTGATTAATAATCTGAAACTAAAATCACAAGATTATTAGTACACATAACTACATGAGTTAATCATCATCAAAACTAGAGTGGAAGGCCTCTGGGCCAACAATTGGTACTCATACTCTTTTAGGTCCATGGGGGTTAGTTCCTTTCCTAACCCAAACAAATTTATTTGCTAAATTTACATCATGAATACGATCATAGCAAAACTTAGCAAGGTGGCCCTTACGACCACAATGTGTACAAGTGTACACATAAGCATACATGTGATGGGTGTGTACGTGAGGAGCATGTGTATGCCGTGGAGGGTGTGCATGCAAAGATGGAACTTGTTTCTTTCGAAACAAAGATTCCAAACGTGTATGGCTCAAAACACAATGGCTCAAAGTGGAGCCCAAACAATCCATATTCTTCTTTAGAGCATTTATATCATTTTTAATTAAAGAAGAAGTGTGGCATGCAATAGGTGAGCTAGGTGAACCTACACTAGCATGGCAAACATGTGTATCTATATCATTTTGCAAAGAAATATTTTTCTTTAAACAATCTTCCAAATCCTTTGAAATAGAATCAATTTTTATTTTCAAAGAATCATTTTCTTTTAAAACAAAATTAGCTTTTGAAGACAAGTTTTCATTTTTCTTCAAAATTATTTCACAATCATTTTTATGTTTCAAAAATTCATTTTCTTCTAAGACAAGATCAAGTCTAGATTTCAATGAATCCCTTTTATTAGAAATCTTCACTTTATCTTACAAAACCAAATAAAGTCTTGAACATAAATCCTTGTTCTCTTTATTAAGTTCAAAAACTCTTCTTTTTCAAAAGATTATATTTTTTCAATAAATTTTCACATACAATTGAGAATTCTTCATTCAAGGCATTGGCATCAATATTCTCATCACATGAAGAACTAGCATCATTACTATCTAATTGAGTTTCCGAGTATACCTCAAGAGAGTCATTCCCTTGGACCATAAAGCATTGTGGCTTGGATTCTCCACTAGATTCATCCTCCGTTTGGATTGGCAATTGAAGCTTGGAGGTGGTCAACGTGTTCCACACTGCAAAGGCGGAATCACAGTTAGAAACAAGCATAAGATATTCTTTATTTAGCGTGCTTCTAAGAGCCTCAAGGGCTTGTGCATTGGCCCCTATATGATTGCAATTACCAAGATAGCATTTCTTGGTAGCGGCAAGGAAAACATGCAAGCCTAGGGTTTTCAAATACATGGACATCCTAAATTTCCACGTGTCAATGTTGGAAACATCAAACATGGGAGGTGATAAGCAATCCATGAGTGTGTGCAAACAATATATGTCCAAAATGCAAATGATAGATTAGCTAGCCAAAATCACACTCCTAGGTGGTTAAACCAAATATCAGGAGCGTAGGCTCTGACACCAATTGAAAGTATACCTAGAGGGGGGAATAGGTGTACCGCTAATCTAGTGAACTAAATGCGGAAATTAAAACTAATTTGCACCAGCACTTAGTGCAACGAACGAGTGTAGCCGAATCCCCGTGAAGGGCTCTGGACTAACTCCTCTTGATTCCTCTGAATAAGAGTTGAGGCGCTATATGAAGCTCTCGTGGTTAACCACAAGTGAGGCACACAAACACACAAGCATGTATATGATATGACAAAGTAAAGCTATGCACAAATAAAGAGAGAGAGAGAGTTTAGAGTCAATGGATCAAACGCAAACAACAAGATGTGTTTCGAGGTTCGAGCACCGAGCTCAACGTCCCCGCCTTCACCGAGAAGGATTTTCAATCACTAGGAGTACCGAACTCCTCTCTCAACCAATACAACCTCCACCGAGGCAATACAAAGGGTCTACCGAAGACCGGAGTACCGAACTCCACCAATCCAACCAAAACAACCTCCACCGAGGCAACACAAACACCACCTCACACAAGAGGGGTAGGCACCTAGCCACACAACCACAACCTCAACCTCTACCAAAGAGGGAGCTAACAACACCCAAATCAACCTCTACCAAAGAGGGATACAACAAGTAAAGGGTTTACAACTTGGTGGTTTCCTTAACCACAAACAATTTCCTTTTTCCACAAAACAAGTGATCCTATAGAGATGATAGAATGATAGCTCAAGCGTGGAATTCAAGGTGTTTTGGAAAATCAAATAACAAAGAAAAACTACTTGGGAAACTTCTTGAAATTGATAGAAATGAAGATCTAAAACAATATCCAAAATCCTATTTTTCTTTGATTTTTCCAAAACCTTGAAAACAAAAGTAAAGATGAAATCTTTAAGCTTTAAAACACTTTTTGAAAGCTTGTAAAAACACTGGAGAGTATAAAAATTTTGGCTCTCAAAATCTTAGGGAAAAACTCAAACCAATGGGGTATATAAAGCCCCAATCCAAAACTAGCCGTTAGGCTGATCTGTCAGCCTTGGCGGCTGGCAGTCGACCGCCAACGGTCAAATTTTTGACCGTTGGAAGCTAGCGGTCGACTGCCCGGTCGACCGTCCCAATCCCGAGAGCAAATACTCTCTGGCCGGTCGACCGCTCAGTCGACTGCTCACGCCTTACGGTCGATCGGTCGGTCGACCGCCCACACCTGAGAGTGAGGTACTTGCAGTCAGTCGACCGCTCGGTCGACCGGCCCAAGTGGCTGGCCAAGCGTGCACGTTTTGTGCACGTTGGTCGACCGGTCCGGTCGACCGACTCTGGGTCCGGTTGACCGTTCCGGTCGACCGCCAGAGCCTGGCAGAAGGCATTCTGGGACAGAAAAACTTGATTTTTAATATCTTTAAAAATCCCATAAATTCCTTAAAAATCTACAAAAATAGTTTTATCATAATACATTGAAATACAACTTGTGTGAAAAATTCCAACACAAATTTCAAACTTTTTGAACCATTTTTGTGACTTACAAATTTTACCGAAAACCAAAATCGTATTTTTCAAAACTTTGTTTTTCAAATGGAAATCTGAATTTTCCAAAGCTCATCCAAATACAAAAACATGATATTTAAACACTTTGAAACAAGTTGCATATGGACATAAGTCCAATATACATGAAACATATATATATCCATGTTTTTGACTTTAATTCAAAAATATTTTTGTTAAAACACCAAAAACTTATGAATAGGCATATCAAAATAAGTTTGTCTAAGATATGAAGCATGCATGTATATAGAACATATCTAATATACATTTAAACAATGTAAACTTGTTTTGAATCTAACTATTCATGAAAACAAGATCGGTTAAACCAAAAATCGAAAACCAATATCCAAAAACATAAAACGTGTGTGTGTGTTGTGAACTTGAGCATATCACACTATCTAGTCTTTAGAAATGGATCTAAAACAAAAACTAAACTATGTACTGATGTCTTCTTAACGAACTCCGTCTTCAAGTCGACTCGATCCAAAACGTGATCCACCGAGCTTGACTCCAACGAGTGCTATATATGATCTTGATGCTCGGGCTCTGAAATCACCAAGTGAAAGGCTTCAAAGCTCCTTTGTTGAAGCTAATCACCAACTAATATTTTGGTTAAAGATCTGAAACTAAACATCACAAGATTATTAGTAAACATAACTACATGAGTTAATCATCATCAAACTAGAGTGGAAGGCCTCTGGGCCAACAAATTAGAGTTAGGATCTTGGATTTAGGGAATTATTTGAGAGAATTGAGTTCAATTGAATTTGCACTTGTCGTGTGGGCTCAAGAAAGACTTCTAAACTCTTTTCTAAAGAAGATTTTTGTTCTATATGTTGGTCTTAGTATAGAGTATATGAAGCTGTTTGTGGTAAAATTGTTGATAGTAAGACTCGGGGAAGTTGTATCCCTACTGACTCGGTGAAGAATGGTGATGATTATCCCATTCTTGTTCATAATACTGGGATTGGGGCATATATTGATTCGGATAAGACTAATCTGGCATACTTGGTTGGTTAGAGTCATGTAATACCGCATTGGTAATATCCGAATTGAAAGAGGTTGGAGTGAAATATGATTTGAGTTATAATCAGAATAATTGCAATTATAATCCATTTTCACAAGAATAAACAAAAACAAACAAATAAACAAACAAGAAAATAACGAAAATTCTAGCCTATGTTAAGGTAGAGCTTAGACATATACGACTCCTAATTGTTGATTATCCACAGGAGGTATATTACAGAACCTGACCACAAGTTAATCAGCCAGGTAGGAGAAATATTGGTGGGAGGTATCCGTGCCTAGGCAACGGGCTTAATTATGCCAAATCACCAGCCTTTGGGGTTTCGTCCCTCAGTCCCCAACCTTTGACACTGATTTGGTAAGAGTCAACTTCTAACAGCTTTCCCCTTAGGTCAATCCCTATTTGAGTCCGAGATGTCCCTAGGGCCAACGTCTACTCAATTTTAATTAAGCTAGGTTAGTGAGTGAGGAGATAGTTTGTGGGCTAAGAGAGGGTAATGACTTTCCCACCTTATATTATTTAAGGATATGCCCTTAATATTTTTAGTGCAGTGTACAAGTATAAAGCAAAAGGTAACACTCAAGTAATGTGAATCACTCAAAATATGTTTCCTAAATTATATGCAATGCATACATACCTTTACTCCAGCACACTTCAACAGTAATATCAAAGATAAACAAATTAGACACGTGCCTAAGATGCAAGAGTCTAAACATTTTTTTAGCATTTACAAAGCAACCACGTTACTATTGAGGTTAGAAACATATACAGAGTGAGCTAAACAGATAAACTAATAACTATAGAAAGCTAATCTCTGAAAATCAAGCAACCTATAAGAAACTACAATTAGTAGTTCACCATAGTTGTGGGCTTTGATGCTCTGCCTTCTTGGATAGAGGCACAGAGTAGCAATATGTCCACTGCAACTCCTAGATTTTTAAAATTAGCCTCTGTATACCAAAATAGAGAAGAAAAGGAATTAATTCGTAAAGTAAATCAAAAAGAAAGAATACTTACCGTCCCTCCCCGACAACGGTGCCAAATTTTTGATCGAGTCAAACCTGCATAAAAAAATACAGATTTTAGGAACAGTGGTAGGTCCTCGATGCTACCATGTAGCCTAGGGCTAACGGGTCGTGATCCACACGGAGGGACAGCGATGGAAGCATTGTGCAAGTTTCTTTTTTTTAATACCAAAACTAGTTTATACTTATTTTCTCAGTTTTATAAAAAGAAAAGAAAAATGTTAATTTAAGTTAAAAAGGATATGCTAGAAGAAGAGATGGTGGTGTTGTTATTGTTATATTTACAAATGAAATGGAAATAAATAAAGAAGAGTGTTGGTGCAAAATCAGAAATAAAAAAATAAAAGAAAAGTACTTACCTCTATTGTTTGAATCATAATGAAAATTACCTTAGTGTGAAGTAAATGAAGTAGGAAAAAAATATTGAATGCGGTGCTTGGCTAGATTGAGCACGATAAAGAAAAGTGGGAGCCATTCATCGATTATCACCTTTAATATAAGTTTCTTTGTTGACACTCCAAAAATACAAGCTCCCGGGCAGCACTTCAACCGGTCTGAACGACGTCCACACTCGGTGACATTTACAAAAGTCAGACTGATGACCAGTTCTATACCTACTCTAGAGGCCAAAGCAGCCTATAAGGCTAGGTTTGTTCAACACCTAGCCTCGCATTGGCCCAAAAGGGGCTAGTTTCGCTCATAGCCTTGTCAAAAGTCTGAAGCCACTAGCTTCGCACGAAGTTTCAATCAGCCCAGCTGAGGGCTAACCTTAGCTTCGCTGGAAGTTTTCTCACCAACTTCGCTGAAAGTGCGGCTCAGTTCCGCACTAAGCTAACCCTTTAGTTTCGCCTAAGGCTTCGCTTAGCCCATCAATGGGCTAACTTCTAGCCTTGCTCGAAGCCCTGAATATATGCTTCGCTTAAAGCTTTTTGAAGCTCTCATTTAGCTCCGTTGTGAGCTTTCCAGGTCATCAGACCATTTTAAATCCCCTAGTGAGGATTAGCAGTTGTAACTCCACTTTTAAATAGTGGGATTAGTTGCTTTAGTGGGCGGTTATACCCGCCCACTTGATCCTACAATAAATGGAGACGTGCAAATGGGTTCCAACACCCTAGCCTCGCCAAAGGCTCATTTTTTTTTTTAGCTTCGCCCCCAGGCTATATCAAGCTTGGCGTGAAGCTAACAGACCGATTCAGCCTTATTAAATTCAAGGGGTAGTTACACCACTATTTTGCTATAAATAGCCCCTTGCAAGAGAGAACAGGGGCTGAAAAATTTTTGAGATCTAAGAGACCTTTAGCTCAAAAGTGTCCTCTCACTTTTAAGCTTCTAAAGCTCCTGAGACTCGACTCTCTTTCATCCAGGGTCCCAACACTCTAAGTCTTCTATCTTCAGAGGATTTTTAGAATCAGGCGAGAAGAAAATTCCCCCGAGAAGGCTTGAACATAATCGTCAACGAGATAAAGTGATTGCAATTTCAGAGGAGAGATACTTATAATTTTCTTTTTTTTTTCTTTAAAAGATTACTTGTAATTTCGCTCCTTGATCCTTTTGTAAGTTTTCTGCATAATCAATAAAAAACAAGATGGCGACTCCGCTGGGGAGTAAAGTCTTCTTCTACAACAAGGAGATGATATCCAAATGCAACGGCCAGAGTGCCGAACCTATCACCGTCAAAAATTTGGTCATCCACTTTGACCAAGAGAAGTTCGAGGAACTCCTCTCTGGGGGTGATCCAGCACCCTATGCACGGAAGCACATGAGGGTCTCTATAGCCAAAGCTCCACCGGCTACAGATCAGAAAATAGCTCCAACTGAGGTCGTGTCCAAGCCTAACCAGCCACGTTCCCGGTCAAGCGAACCTCGCTCCAATTCCCTTCAGCCTCAAACTGAAGCTAAGTTGGCATCATACCAACATGGTGGCATGTGCAAAGCTGAGCAGGCTCCACGCGAACCTAGAACTGCTCAGAGTAAGCAAATTTGGAGGGTGAAGCCAAGAGCCCCTCTGCGTGAGGCTTTAGGCGAAGTTGAAGCACACCCTCGCCTCTCACGTGAAGAAAAGGGCAAAGTGCCCCTAAGTGTTGATGGCATTGCTTACACAGCTTCAACACGGGGCGCTCAAATTCCCCTTAGCTGCAAGGCTGAATTGGGCGCGTAATGCAAAGTTAGACGCGAAGCCTCATTGGCTTCGCCTAACCGGAGAGCGCTTGTTTCCAGCGCTAACTTTACTCCTTTGAGCGAAGTTAAGGGCGTACCCCCAAGTGCTGATAGCGTTACTTATGCAGCTTCAGCACCTAAGGGTATGAATAAAGTCCCTAACCGCAAGGCTAGAACTAAAGCACTGTGTTGTGCTAATCACCTTTGCCGCAATGCGAAGATCAAATCGCCACTGTGTGCTAAAAGCGAAGCTACTACAGCTTCTCTCCCAGCTTTTTCTAGCTCTAAGCTCGCGCTTGGGGCGGAGTTAAAAGATTAGCTTCGTTGGGCGAAGTTAATGCTACAGATGGAGTTGTTTTAACTTCACCTGTAAATAAAGAGAGAAGCTTCACTAGAGCTCTCCAACTTGAACAGCCTAGTACACGACCTCATCGAGTCTCTGTACTAGACTGTTTAAGCTCAGTTAATCCTGATTTGTTAGAGTTTTTAATTAACAAACGAAAGTTTTGTTGTGAAGACCTAAGCCATACTTCTCCCTCCCACTGTGAACGAGCAGTGTGTCAGTTGGTGACAGTCCATTCAGTCCATTGCCGACTAGGACTAATCCCCGCCATTCTTCTAACCCGACAGTCAGTTTTTAAACCGACTATCGATTCAAGCCCTTGTGAAATCTCAGAAAAGGAACAAAGCACGAAATGTGCCAGATCTTCCCTCAGCATCCGTCAACATGATAGGAAGGGGACGTGAACCACTCAGGGTCAGACGAGGGAAACGTGATACTAACTCTCCTTCGTTCAGTTCTCCAGATTCAGACTATAGTCCCAGTTTGGGCCAAGTCTTAGTAGGGCAAGAGGGTGCATTCCGAGGGACAAGATACAGGGTAGCAATACCCTATAATTATGAACAGCCATCCTTTTCAACTGAGGTGATGTCACCAGAACTGCTGAAAAGTCTCTTCCATTGGTCTAATGATGAGGGCGAAGCTAGCAGATATGCCTCTTCAGCAATAGTCAGCTCTGTGCAGACAAGCAGAGTGTCGGCTAACATGGCCGACAAAAACAATAATGATCTTCGCCAACGGATGGAGGCTCAAGAACAAACTTCCAGAGCACAACAAGAAACTTTGGACAATATTCAACAGATGCTAGCTCAGCTCCTAACCAACTAGAATAGCAATGACACCGGGATCAATCATAATGAGAGGAACATAATGATGATGAACGTCCTAAGACTAAGAAGTCGAAGAAAGTTCTTCAATCGATGCCGAGGTCATTAAAGGAATCCAGGCTCAGATTGCATCCCTAACCCAGAGGGATGAACTGAAGAAGGTAGGTTTGACCTGCCCTTACCCACTTGAATGGGATTCGGTGCCATACCCACCGAAATTCACGCCACCTACGCTACATACGTATGATGGTAAGAGTTCACCGAACCAGCATATCTATTCTTCCGGTCCCAGACTGGTAATGTAATAGATAATGATTCTATCATGGCCAGATTGTTTATCGATACTTTCAAAGGAATGGCCTTCGACAGGTTCAGAAGCCTTCCATTAGGTTCCATCAATTCTTGGATCGATTTGGAGACTCAGTTTCTCTCTCGCTTCTATGAGGATGACACCAAGGTAACCATGGGTAAACTTCTTTCCATGGTGCAAAAGAAGGGAGAATCCGTCCGTGATTACATTGAAAGATTCAGGAATCTATCTTTGATGTGTTCAGCAGGGATGCCATTGCCTATATTATTACAGACATGTAGGCACAACTTTCTGGACCAAGTAGAGATTCACATGGGAGTTGTTAAGGCCCACACTTGAAAAGAGCTTGTTGAGTAAGCAGAAATAGCCGAGAAGTCGGCCAAAAATTTGAGCCTTTCATGCCTAAAAGGAATGGGGTGTGAACAATAAAGGACGTGGTGAAATAGCATAGTCTTCCCAATCAAAAGGGAAAGAAACCATGTTTGTATAGTTGTAAGGAAAACTCCTCCGAAAACTAAAAGAGTGGCACCGGTAATCAGGAGTTCAAGTTTCTTCCAAAATAGTATTCCTTCAAAGATGAGCAGGTGGTTATAATATTCCATTTGCTCCAAAGGGTAATAAGTTAAATCTACCAGAGGTTCGACGCCAAATGAAGTGGGACGCACAAATGATCCCAGCTATTTCCACTCCATTGGATTGTTCACCATCCTACCAACAAATGCTTTGTCCTAAAGGAAATCCAGGCTTTGATCGTCACCGGAGTTCTGACTTTGAAGTCAGAACAGAAGAAAGTCACTGCGAACATGGTGACTCTCGAGTTTGGCACTTTTCTGAAGTTTACTGTCCCCGACAAATATGCTCCAGACCCAAAGGCACGACTGCAAGTAATTAATCCTTCAGCAAAGTAATAAGAGGCTAAAGGTCTCATTCCAATGACGATGAAGTCTGGGGAAATCATGTGGGTGCACCCAGATCTTACCAAAGATGAGCAATGGGACTCAAGAGAAACCCAAACTCAAGGCAAAATCCTGCAATGTCATCTCTGTCTTGCCAGATGATGACAATATATAGTAGCTTCTCTCTGTAACTCTGAAGACGAGAAGCATGCTTTGGCAGCACAAACACACTGCACCTTAGCCAACAGGTACTCGGTCTGAAAATACTTACCTGTGACTGTACGAAAAGACCACTAATAAGACACAACAGCCAATGACGTCAGAAGAAATACCTGTTCCAGCTTAAGATTCTGCACCAGGAAAATAAAAGCAGAAAGAAGTCTTATTGACCGAGTAGTGAAGAAAACTTCAGGTCCAGGACTTGATGCCCCTTTCTACTTTGATATATTAGCACAGCTAGCCAATATTCTAACTTAGATCACTATACACGAGCTGCTGCGTCTCTCGAAGGAGACAAGAGAAGCACATAGGGACGCGTTGACTAACTCAGAATCATTTCTGATACATATCCCAGAGGCCTCTGAAAATGACACTCAACCCATGTGCCCTGAATGTCATCATGTACAGTTGAAAACGCCTGCCATCACCTTCACTGCTGAGGATATGCTTCTCAAGGATAATAAACATGATTGACCCTTGTATTATACTGGATACATAGGCTCGACGTGCAATGAGAGGGTACAGGTTGATTCAGGGTCTGCAATCAGCATCATCCCTAAAAGCCTCCTCTACTTTCTTCGGATATCACTAAATAGATTATTAGCAATGACTACTATGATATATGGCTTCAATATAGGAAGTAGTCAACCACTGGGAAAGATTCGGCTTCGTTGTCGAATTGGGGACCAAAAATCGGAAGTGACATGTTACGTCATTGATGCTGACACGTCATACAATTTATTGCTTGGGGGACCTTGGATTCACGCTAATTGGATCGTTCCTTCCACTCTGCACCAGTGCTTCAAGTACGTGAAAAATAATGCAACAGTACGAACGGTATTTGCTGAAAAATAACCATTCAAGGGAGTTGAAAACTACTTTACTGATGCTCTCCTCTATCAGAAAGCTAACGAAGTAGCAAAAGAACCGTTGCTGGAAGATGAGGATAGCGGCAATGAAGTGGATTCGGAGTCAGAGGAAGACACGCAAGCTGCTTTTGCTTTCAAACTAATTGTAGCATATTTTAACGATCCTAAATGCAACAATCCCATTGAGGATGACGGTGAATGGGTGATCAATGAGAATGTCACTTTTTATTATCCTATGAGTGTTGATTTGTTAAATCTGTAGATGATACCTCCCTGCACATGCCCTTATCCATGTTAAGCATGATAAGTATGCTTGTAGAGAATGGAGAAGGAATTGTCATTATAATCCCTCCATCCAAAGGAGTCAATCGCCGATAGTATTCGGAAGGGTCCAGCCCCGAATGTTTGCAGTTACAGACTCAGGTTCGGACTCAGAGCCCTCGCAATTTTTCCATTAAGCACGATCAGCGCACCATATGATGAGAAAAATGGGGTATAATCTACAGCGTGGGAATGGCTTGAATTTCAGAAAGGGACGACGTGGTCTTCTACGGACTTTCGTGCCAAAAAGAAAGCCAGCAAATTACTACGATAAAACACACATAGGGTTAGGATTTATTACACCTCCTGCTCAGTCTCAGTCTGAAGGAGAAGAATCTCTCCCGTCGCATTCCTCTAGTTCATCTGAGTGGGAATAAGATGTCAGTGTGGGGGTGCTCTTTGATTGGTAGTGAAAAGTGCATTTTTATCATGACATTTACCATCACATTTTCATATTTATTCATATAATTCTGCACATTTACTAATATTTTATGATTTATTGTGTGCAGGCCTTGAGTTCTTATTTTAATAATAAATAAAGCCTAAAAGAAGCCCAAAGCCTATATTCAAGCCCAAGTGCAAAAGTGCAAATATCAATTGTCAAAAGTGCAAATACACAAGGGCTAAAGTTGTAAATATTAAAAGAAGAGGGAAGGATAGACTTCTATTCAAACCTAAACACTTGCAGATGAGAATAAAAGTCAAAGAAGGAGAATTTAAGATCACAAATTCGTGGATAAAAGATTTGGGATCTAGGTAACTTGATTCCCAAGTTATATCCAAATCCAAAGATTAAGAGTCAGGATGCAGCTTCCAGAAGGAAACGCCCAGATGGACGGACCAGGAGAGGCCACGCGCCAAAGCGCGTGGCCAATCGACACTGTATGGCCGCGGAAACGCGGCCCAAGCCGCGTTTTCGTGGCAAATTGGATGACTCCAGGGAACAGCTTTCGTGGTCGACTTCTATCCGGACTCTACCTCCTTCTGCGCCTATAAATACCCCTGCAGTGCAACCGAGAAGAGCGTCCAGAGCCAGAGGGCCAAATCTAGGGTTTTAGGCTTTCTTCTTTCTTGTAGTTTAGGTTTTCTTTTCTTTTTTAATTTTTATGTAAGTGAGGAGAGGGCTATGTTGAGAGTGACACCGATGTATGCTTCTCTTCTCTTCCATTGTATCAAGTAATAAAGGTAACTTTCTTTTTATGTCATTGCTTTATTTTCCTTTTTGTTTTCTTCTCTTTTTTCTATTTTTATCTCTGTTGGTTTATGATGAGTATGCAAGTGATTTCCAAAGCACAAGTATAACGAATCTTGGTGGGTGCCAACGATATTTCATGGTGATGTTCTCCTCCTCAAGGTACGTATCACTTCATACTTGCCCAAGCTTGATGATATAATGCGAACAGGGGACTGAGATCGATCCTATGATTTATGCGTTCAACGCCTCCAAAGCAAGGTAGAAAGTGTTAGGATTTCACGTTTTTCTTCAACCTAAGGTTAGTGTTTATTTCTTTTCTTTTCTTTTCTTTTATTTTTATAGATTAAATCACCATCTCCCAATTCTTTCTTTCTCATCTCATTATAAATACCACCTCTAATCCTCCATCTTCATAATCTACCGCCTTCTTCCTAACTTAACTTTAACTATTCTTTTTGTTAACTTAAGAAAATAATTTTTAGAGATAACTTACAAACGCTTCTATCGCTAGTCCCTCCCTGAGGATCATGACCCGCATAGCCATTGCTACCGCGGATTCGAATTGAGAACTTTGCACATCTTCACTTTTAAATTTAACTTCATTATTTGTGTGCAGGTGAAACTCAATCAAAATTTTGGCGCCATTGCCGGGGAGGGACGGTAAGTTTTTCTCTAAATAAAAAATTAACTAATTCTTTTATTTTTTCTTTTTGCAGGTTTGGAGAACGGGAAAAATAACAGCAGAAGTGGACATATAGTAACTCTGTGCCTCTGCCCTCGAAGGCAGAGCATCAGAGCCTACTATAGTGCCGCGGATCTGTGGCAATAGCCGCGGAAACGCGGCCTTAGTAGTGAACTACTAATTGCAATTTCTGTAGGTTGCTACAAATTGCAAGGTTTGTTTTCTGCTCTGTTAAAATTTGTTCTGTGATAAACCTGTATACTGCTAATTAACCAACAGTAAAATATTTGTTGATAGAGATAAAAATTGATTAGACGTTTGCATCCTAGGCACGTATCTTTTCAATTCCTTTATTTTACTGCTGAAGAGTGCTGGAGCAAGTACGTTCGCATTGCATGTAGAATAGGACTCATCTCTTGGTTGATGCTTTTAGTGAATCTTATTTACATATTTTGTACACTTGCACAAATTTATTTTAACGGCATAACCCATTAACAAGATAAGGTGGGGATTTCATCACCCTTTCTTAGCCCAAAAATCATATCCCAAGCACTCACTAACCCAAGCCTAACTTAAAATTAGTAGACGTTGGCCCTAGGGACATCTCAGACTCAATTAGGAGATTATCCTAAGGGGAACAGTGCTAGAAGTTGACTCCTACCAAATCAGTGTCTAGGAAGGGGATTGAGGGCCGAAAGCCCGAAGATTGGTGGTTATTTAATTAAGGAACGTCTTTGACGGAAAACCTCTCCACCAATCTTGCCCTGACCTGGCTGATTAACTTGTGGTCAAAGTCTGCACCCTACCTCCCGTGGACAGTCTAACCAGTTAGGAGTCGTCTAGGTCATAGGTCTCTACCCTAACTTAGGTTAGAATTTTTCTTTTTTGTTTGTTTATTTGTTTGTTTTCTTTTTCTTTTGTTTGTTTTGTGTGATATGGCATATAATAATAATTTTTCCAACTTTAATCCATATTACACACCTAACTCTTTTTCGGACATTACCAACCCGGCATATCATAACTTTGACCAATCTAGTGTGCCGGAATGGTCTTATCCGAATGCTTATAACCCATACCCCCCATCTTATGACCATAATTTTCATACTTTCAACTCTTCACAGAGTTCATGGGGTTTCGCTTCCCCGAGTCCAATTTTCAACCGACTTGTCCTCCGTCTCCACCTTGTCCACAATATTCCCAAGAGTCATACTCTGATCCACCCATTCAGAATAGAATACCATCTATCGGGGAAATGATAAGTATGCATGAGTCCAAGCAACAATTACCATCAATCGCAGACATGATTATGCGTGAGTCCACCGACTCACAACTTCATCACAATTACACTTCATCCTTTCAAGTCCAATCACAACATGATGCACCTATCAACTATGAAAGGATGCTTGCAGCCATGACTCAGGCTAGATTAGCCCGTGATCATGATATAGATATGATGGTTCAATCTTTACGTTCTCACCGATCGGCCATTTCTGATATCGCTGACCACTCGCTTAGAGCCGACGAACCAAGTTGCTTTGGACAACAAGATTCTACTTCAGTGCCATCATTTGAACTTGTCGAAACTCCAACTTTTGATAGTTTGGCAAGTTCTTCATTTCCTGAAATAGAACTTGAGCATGAATATAATCATGATCTCCCACCTGATGATTCAATTCTACTTCCTGATTCAATAATGACTCCGGTGTCTCCACCTGATTTTACTTTTCCTGAGTCAACATTGGATCCTGTGCCAATTCATCATGAATTTGAATCACCCATTTTTGATGATCATATTGAACTTGACCAATTGTGCAATTTTGAAAGTCCCATGGATAAATTGGCAAGTTCTCATTTTTATGAGATTGAACCCAATGAGATATGTGACCTAGATTCTCAAATCTATGATCAAGTTCAAATTCCTGAATCATCATTGACTCCTATTTTGTTACCCGACTTAGGTAATCTTTTAGAGTCAGTTTTGATTCCCACACCTATCATTCCTGAACTTGAATCACCAACATTGAATCACATTCCATTGTGGGAAGATGATTGTGGACTTGAGTTTCAACTTCTTGATTTGGACCCACTTCCTGAACCAAGCCCGACTCCTGAACCATTACTGGATTTAAGTTTCTTTCCTAAGTCGGTATTCGTTCCCATACCTCACACGTCCAAGTCAATAATTCCATCTTTTCATACTCCATTTTGGGACAAGGAGGTTGACACAATTGACTCTGAAATTTATTATGAATTTGGAAATTTGATGGGGTGGAAATTTTAAAAAATAATTATACATACATTTTAGTGGGTTATATAAGAAAATTTCTGGTGGGTTTCACCAAATATTACATTATCTTGATTGGGTAGCAACGCTTGGCCCAATTAGACCACCACCGGAACCACCACCTTAAGGTAACTTCTGCCTTCCCTTGTTCTTTTTCATGCATATATGCATTCATTCATACATTGAGGACAATGCATGAGATAAGTGTGGGGGTGGGCTTTACTAACATACTAACATAGGTAGAAACTTACAAAAATCTGCTAATAAAAAAAAATCTAAAAAAAAAACTTATAAAAAGGACAATATTTTGACTTATCTTTTGAAAGAAATCTAAGTTAGTCTTAAGAATTAGAAAAATCATGATTAGGATTTCTAAAAACTTGGTCAAAATAAATAAATTGTTGAATTTTTAGGTATAGGAGGAGAAATTGAATAAGTAGTTAGTCTTAATTTTTACCTTAATGAAACATGCATACCTAATGCATATCTAGGATTCTAAGACAAAGATCCTTGTGCCTCATATATATATAAAAAAAAAATCACCAATTAAGCTGGATACATGTGCCTCAAGAAGCATAAGTATTCACGCCAAAAGGTGAGTTCTA
Organism: Agave tequilana; assembly: GCA_038442645.1. NCBI lineage: Eukaryota > Viridiplantae > Streptophyta > Magnoliopsida > Asparagales > Asparagaceae > Agave > Agave tequilana. The sequence goes on along the minus strand of JAVJIF010007099.1, from coordinate 63,416 downwards.
AATAAAATAAAGTCCTTAGTTTTGTGGCCTAGTTCACTCGAATTTGAGTCCGCGGGTGTTTCTCACCTGGTGCCCTAAAGCCGACCGGTTTGGGAGCCACCGATTTTAAGTTCGCTACATGGGTGGACTAGAAAGCCTAAGGAAACTAAGAAAAATTACTCATATATGTATTAACACATCTAATAGTCAATTAGTTAGGTATGAGAGCCTCAAGAAGCCTTCATGCTTACACGAAAGAAAATTAGATGAGTTATACATATTTAAAAAAAGAGAATATATATATATATATATATAATATATAATATATATATATAATATATATATATATATATATATATATATATATATATAATATATATATATATATATAAAGAGGCATGAGAGTCCAAGTTAAGGAATTCCTAGTAAAAATTCATAAGGATGCATATGATTTTTGGTAACGAAAAGACTATACAAACATTCAATTTTGACCCTTACCTAAAAATGAAAACAATTTACTTTATAAAGACTAAGTCTAAGAATGAATAAAAATGATTATCCTAAAAACTTATAGATTACTTAGTCTCTTCAAACGTATTTCAAATATTTTCCATTTTATGGATTTTTGTGGGTGTAATCCGCTGAAAACCCTCACGAGACAACACTCGTCCTCTAGGGTAACCTAGGGGTTTAACGCTTGTTGCACATGCTAAGTGCAACCGTGATTCCTATGAAAGTGAGTTAGGTTAGATTAATTTTTCTTTTCTTTTTCTTTTTCTTTGATTTTTACTCGAGGACGAGCAAAAAGATAAGTGTGGGGGTGTGATTGGTAGTGAAAAGTGCATTTTTATCATGACATTTACCATCACATTTTCATATTTATTCATATAATTCTGCACATTTACTAATATTTTATGATTTATTGTGTGCAGGCCTTGAGTTCTTATTTTAATAATAAATAAAGCCTAAAAGAAGCCAAAAGCCCATATTCAAGCCCAAGTGCAAAAGTGCAAATATCAATTGTCAAAAGTGCAAATACACAAGGACTAAAGTTGCAAATATTAAAAGAAGAGGGAATGATAGACTTCTATTCAAACCTAAACACTTGCAGATGAGGATAAAAGCCAAAGAAGGAGAATTTAAGATCACAAATTCGTGGATAAAAGATTTGGGATCTAGGTAACTTGATTCCCAAGTTATATCCAAATCCAAAGATTAAGAGCCAGGATGCAGCTTCCAGAAGGAAACGCCCAGATGGACGGACCAGGAGAGGCCATGCGCCAAAGCGCGTGGCCAACCGACACTGTATGGCCGCGGAAACGCGGCCCAAGCCGCGTTTCTGCGGCAAATTGGATGACTCCAGGGAACAGCTTTCGTGGTAGACTTCTATCTGGACTCTACCTCCTTCTGCGCCTATAAATACCCCTGCAGTGCAACCGAGAAGAGCGTCCAGAGCCAAAGAGCCAAATCTAGGGTTTTAGGCTTTCTTCTTTCTTGTAGTTTAGGTTTCTTTTCTTTTTAATTTTTATGTAAGTGAGGGAGAGGCTATGTTGAGAGTGACACCGATGTATGCTTCTCTTCTCTTCCATTGTATCAAGTAATAAAGGTAACTTTTCTTTTTATGTCATTGCTTTATTTTCCTTTTTGTTTTCTTCTCTTTTTCTATTTTTATCTCTGTTGGTTTATGATGAGCATGCAAGTGATTTCCAAAGCACAAGTGGTGGGTGCCAACGATATTTCATGGTGATGTTCTCCTCCTTAAGGTACGTATCACTTCATACTTGCCCAAGCTTGATGATATAATGCGAACAGGGGACTGAGATCGATCCTATGGTTTATGCGTTCAACGCCTCCAAAGCAAGGTAGAAAGTGTTAGGATTTCACGTTTTTCTTCAACCAAACTAAGGTTAGTGTTTATTTTTCTTTTCTTTTCTTTTATTTTTGTAGATTAAATCACCATCTCCCAATTCTTTCTTTCTCATCTCAATATAAATACCACCTCTAATCCTCCATCTTCATAATCTACCGCCTTCTTCCTAACTTAACTCTAACTATTCTTTTTGTTAACTTAAAGAAAATAATTTTTAGAGATAACTTACAAATGCTTCTATCGCTAGTCCCTCCCTGAGGATCACGACCCGCATAGCCATTGCTACCGCGGATTCGAATTGAGAACTTTGCACATCTTCACTTTTAAATTTAACTTCATTATTTTGTGTGCAAGTGAAACTCAATCACTCTTCAAAAACCTCTTCGTCAATATGACTTCAATCAATTAATTGGAGCAAGAGGAGGCTATTGAAACGTTTGACGCTGAGCCATGGGATCAGTAACTCGATCTCTAGTGGGAGAAGTGATTTGAATAACGTGAACCGTCCACTGAGGATAGGGTAATTTAGGTTGATGTGGGTAGTCGAGATCACCCTAAACCCATCTCTATAAGTGAAAGTTTATCACTTACAGAAAGAGAGGAATTGATAGCTCTTATATGGGAGTATATCAATGTCTTTGCATGAAATTATGAAGATATGCCCGGTCTTGATCCGCAAATAGCCATGCAACAATTGAACGTTAAGCCTGGCGTTAAGCCAGTAAAACAACAACAATGACGGTTTCGTCCTGACATCATGGAAGTTATTGAAGCTGAAGTATATAAACTCATCGAATGTGGTTTCATACGGGAGAGCAACACCATAGATTGGGTTGCTAACATTGTCCCAGTTCTTAAAAAGAATGAAAAAATCTAAATCTATATTGACTATCGTGATCTTAATGCATTCTGCCCTAAAGACGAGTTTCCCACTGCCCATAACTGACGTCATGATTGACAATACCTGTGGTTTTGAGAGAATATTTTTTATGGATGGCTTCTCAGGGTACAACCAGATCAAGATGTACCCAGAAGACGATAAGCATACTTCATTCTTGACACCGTTGGGGGTATATTGTTATACTATTATACCCTTCGGATTAAAGAATGCTGGATCAACCTATCAACGTACAATGAGAACAATTTTCCATAACCACCTCCGAAAAATGGTAGAGTGTTATGTCGACGAAATTGTTGTCAAAAGTCGCGATAAAAATGATCATCTTCGAGACTTAAAAATAATGTTTGATATAATGCGAGCTTATCAGCTGAAAATGAACCCAACAAAGTCTTTCCTGGGTGTTTCAAGTGGCAAGTTCCTGGGATTCATTGTCACATCGAAAGGAATCCATCTTGACCAAGACAAGGTTATAGCTATTCAGAGCATGCAACCACCTAAGAATCTTAAGGAACTTAGGGGTCTGCAAGGTAGGTTAGCCTATATCCGAAGACTTATTGCAAATCTCTCGGGTTGTTATCAACCATTCACCCAGCTTATGAAAAAGGTGTCTCTTTTGTATGGGATAAAGCCTGCGATGAGGCTTTAGAAGATATTAAAAAATACCTCACCAAGCCTCTAGTTCTGGTGGCTCCCACATCAGGAAAACCATTCTTGCTCTATGCAAAAGATATGAAAAATTCTCTAGGTGCTTTTCTTGCCTAAAAGAATGACGAAGGCCATGAACAGACCATTTACTATCTGAGCAGGGCCCTGATAGGAGCTGAATCCCTGTATAACCCTATTTATAAGGAATGTTTAGCTCTTGTCTTCGCCGTTCAAAAGACGCGACATTACTTGGTTGGCTAGACCATACATGTCATTTCTAGAGTTAGTCCCTTACGTATCCTCGTGACAAAATGAGGATCGCGGAATTTGAGGTTTGCTAAGTGGGCCATCCTCCTATCTCAATATGACATGGTCTTTGTCCCTCAAAAGGCGATCAAGGGTCAGGCCCTTGCAGACTTTCTGGCAGCTCATCCGGTTCCAGAGAGCTCAAGCTTCATAAAGATATTCCAGATCAGGTTTCGAATCCACTATGATCTCAGAGGATGAAGTGTGGCAGATGTTCTTTGATGGAGCATCAAAAATAGGCCCCAAAGGCAAGATAATCGCTGGTGTGGGGGTGGTATTTATCTCACCACAAAATCATGTCCTTGTTCGGGCATTTTCATTGACAACACCTTGTTCTAATAATGTAGCGGAATATAATGCCCTACTTATCGACCTCTAGCTCGCTCATGAAATGGGGGTACGATACCTTGAGGCTTATGGCGACTCAAAGCTGATCATCAATCAGGTAAAAGGAGAATACGAGGTTCGACGCGAAGACTTGATACCTTATCACCATGCAGTCATCGAAATGGCCAATTCATTTGATGGTTTTTACATCGGTCATGTGTCTCGTTTTCAAAATACTAAGGCAGATGCTTTGGCTGCACTAGCGGCTATGTTGGCCCTACCCATTGACGCAACTTATCATCTTATGGTGGTCGCTCGCCGCCTCTTCTGCCCGAAGCATGTGTTAGAAACTAATGAAGTCCATGCAACCTCACTAGCTTCGAGCCTAGAGATTGGCAGTTTTCCATCATTGACTATGCTTTGCATGACATATTATCGGACGACCCTAAGGAAGCAGTTTCAATCTGACGAAGGTCTCTCCACTTTTACTATGATCCGATAGTAAAAACACTCTACCGCCGCTCATATGATGGTATTCTGCTCCGTTGCCTATCTAACTCTGAAGCACAAGAAGTGCTTAAAGAGGCACACGATGGTATATGCGGGGATCATCAACCGGTCCAAAACTCAAGGATCGATTATACTGACTCAGTTATTATTGGCCAACCATGATAGCCGATGCAATCAAATATGCACAAAGTTGTAAAGCTTGTCAAATTCACGCAGACTTCATACATCAACCTCCGGAGCTATTTCACCTGACTGTTGCTTCGTGGCCATTCGAGGCGTGGGGAATCGATGTCGTAGGACTTATCAGCCACTCATCAACGAAAGGTCATCGGTTCATCTTAACCGATTATTCTCCAAGTGAGCAGAAGCTATGCCACTTATTGAAGTCACAGCTTCTAACGTGGTTAACTTCATTAAACATCATGTCATCCATCGATTTGGTGACCCCAGGTGAATTATTCATGACAAAGGTCCCCAGTTTGCAAGCCAAGTATTCTTCCAGTTCTGTAATAAGCACCAAATTCAAAGTATGGCTTCAACCTCTTATAACCCTGCTACAAATGGTTTAGCGAAAGCATTCAACAAGACAATTATAGCTACTCAAGAAATTTGTTTCATCAAGCAAACGAGATTGGAATGAGAAGCTCAGTGAATGTCTTTGGGCCTACTGAACTACGGTTCAAACCCCAACAGGAAACACACCTTTTTCTCTGGTATACGGGTGTGAGGCAGTCATACCTCTAGAGATCCAGATGTCATCGCTACGGGTCGCCTTAGCAACCAAAATGACTAAGGAAGACAATGATCGATTACACCTTCAAGAACTCAAAGCCCTAGACGAGAAACAACTACAAGCTCAACAACGCATCGAGTTGTACCAAGCTCGGAACTCGAAAGCCTTCAATAAGAAAGTTAAAGAGGGAGTATTCCAGAAAGGAGACTTGGTCTTATCCGTCAGGTGACCCATAGTCATGACACATAAAATCAAAGGCAAATTTCAACCCAAATGGGAAGGGCCATTCATGATAGAAACAGTCTACTCAAATGGGGCCTATCGCCCAGCAACTCCAGACGGTGACATACTTATGATGTCGATTAATGGCAAATTTCTAAAGAAGTACTATCCCTGATCACGTTAACACCTCACCTCTAATCAAATAAGTATTCTTTATGACTATGTTAACATTAAACCTCTGGTCATCTAAATTAATATCACTTGATTATTTCTCCTTCCTCAAAAGACTATCTTCTACCCCCAAGTGGAATTAACTTCGATTCTACTCCTGATCAGTCAAAGACATATTTTCAACAGGGAATGCCAAACTAGCTGTCCCATTCCCCACGGAGTTCTTCGTAACTTTTTAATCCCCAGCAAGATTTTAGAGGTCACTAATAGAATACAGAAATGTTCGCTCCATGTGACAGGATCCGAAGCCTTCGGTAAATAAGGCTAGAGGAAAATATTGGCTTTTAAGTCCAAAATAAATCTTCAACAACTCATAATGATGAGGGGAGTAGCATAGCTTGCGCAACTCAAATGATGGTTGGTCAAGGCCTACCAAATCCGTTGACAGCTGAGGATTTGCTAAAAATCCTAAGGGACGTGATCCCATTTGATTTCCCTCCAATATCTCTTACCAATTTCTGTCCATGAAATGGTGAAACCATACAAATGATATCATTTTCCCAACAAAATGAATTACAAGCCAAACCTATCATGTTAACATCAAAGCTCTCTGATAGCGACACTCTGACATATTCCCCGGCAGATAAAATCAACATCCCCGGCGGAAGATTCTAATTTTCCCCAGCAAACCAAGGCCTGTCATTCTCTTCCATAGAATGCCCACTTAAAGTCATAAGGCAATCCCTATCATGTTAACAGTAAACCTCTGAACAGCAGATTCAAACCCAACCTGTTATATCTGTAAGAGATCTCTGAACCGACAAGTCCCCGTCTTAAGTTATGTAGGAACTTTTTGCGTTCTTGCCATTCATTATGTCTAGTTCGTCACCTCTAAACGGTAGGATTCTAACCTTGGCCGCGTCTCAATCGATCATGTCTAGTCAATCACCTCTGAGTCGAAAGACAGCCATGTTCCCTCTTTGTACTATCATGCATTTATCACCTCTGAACGGTACGGCTCTGAATTTGGTAGTCTCTGAACGGTCATGTCCAGCTCACCACCTCTGAACCAATCGGATCCTGAACTTCATTCTTTATTCCTTTGTGGAGTTCCCTTCTGCTATCATGTTAGCATTAAATCTCTGAACAGCGAATTATGAGTCTGGTGTCTCTTAGTTAGTCATGTCCAATCAATCACCATTGAACCAAGGGTGCCCAAATCCAATTCACCTTTGCAGTCCCTTGTGGGCTAGCTGCCAAGTTAATACTACTACCTTTGGCAACGGATTTGGAATATAGTGTGTCTTAGTCTATTATGTTCAGTCAATAACCTCTGAATAGACGGGTCACTAAACCGGTTCACCCTTTTAAGCTTTGTTGCATGTCTAGTTCGTCACCTCTGAACAACAAACTCTGAGATTAGCGGTTTCTCAATCGATCATGTTCAGTTTATCACCTCTGATTCGACAGATAGCTAAGTCTTATTATCCCCAGTCCAGTAGGGACTTTTCATTCTTGTCATCATGTCCAGTCCGTCACCTCTAAACGACAAAAATCCTAAGCTGGTAATCTTCAACCAGTGACGTCCAGTTTGTCACCTCTGAACTGACAAACTCTGGACTTCATCGCGTTTTTGTGGTGCCTAGTTTGTTACAACCAGTTCATAGCCCGATGGTCTTTAATCTGTTATGTAATATTTACCTCTAAACAAGAAGATCGTCAAATTCGCTTCATCTTATTTTCCTCCCCAACAAGATTTGAATCGAGTCGTCACTCAAACTTATTGGTGATAATTTGTCAAATAACTAATTCTATCACGTTTTTAACCTTTGAATAGATTAGTTAATATTCTTATGTATAAGTTGGAATATTATATCATTATCTTGTTTCTTTTGAGAGCTAAAATTAAACCTGAAATTACTGCAAACTCAGAAGATAAAGAAAGCAGGGACACGGCAGAAGAGTCAAATAAAATTATGCTTTTTTTATTTATTCAAAAGAAAAACAAGAGCGATACATGGATTACAAGCTACGATTGTGTTTCGTAGGACTTAATTCGTTCTTCAAGTGTGGCTAGCCTGCTCTTTCTTTCTTCAACGGCTCTAATGAAAGCCTACGATCTCAGCTCAGCTTCGTTGAAGTTCACCATTTGATATAAGTGAGCATCGATCTTTGCCAGAGTTGCCCTCTTCTTCATCTCCTGCTATAGGACTTCATTGTTCTAGACGTTGCGCTGTTCTAACTGAGCGATCTCCTTGAGATGCACCGGTTCAGCCTTGGACAGGAGAAGATTGGCCCTTTTGATCATCTCTTTGGATTTTTCAATCTTATCCTCGGTATCGAGAGGGCGATGTTGGAGGCATCGATAGCGTCACCAATCTCTACCTTTTTTTTCTCCAAAGACTTCAAGTTCGAAGATACCGTCTCGGCTGCTTCCTGTGTCTCCAGGTGAGCTTTCTACATCTGAGCCGTGGGACGTGTAAGTTCTTCGTCTGCCGATGGAGTTAGGTCTGAGCTGCTAAGGTGACGCCACTCACCCATGCCCCACTCGAATTTCTCCACCAACAGCTTCAAGGCAGCAGCTTTGTTATCCCCTCTGAAATCTCAGGTACTTTCAATATTACGAGAGGACCACCTCCAAAGCTGCAAATGAAGTGGTCGAGCCTTCAAAATCAAGGCAATGGATTATTTCAAGCTCTTATAAAAGCTGTCGACCATTTCTGCCACGAATTCCATCTCAGCTTCAATTACTCCCGCGAGCGAGTAATCCCCAAAGATAAACCCTCCACCGGTTTCACCGCATAACAGTGGAAGAAGTGGCAGAAACACTTATCGAAGATGTATGAGGAATCGCTGGCAATCGAGGGGGAGTCTTCATCGACACCAATACACTGGCCACGAGGGAAGTAGGCTGGTGACTACTCCAGAAAGAGTGGGCTCGACAATCAACGTCAGAGATGTCGGGCTGGTGATTACCCTGAGACCGATTGTTACCAAAACTTCCAGCATCGTGGAAGCCACCGTCATCTCGCGGCCGATTCAGGTGGAACTGCGAATCAGTTTTGTCAATAATATGGAAGGGAGAACAGCCCTTGTCTCCTCAACCGTTGCAAAATCACCAACAAACTCTGGTTGATAAAGAGGCATGTCGTGATATAGGACATCAAACTCCGCGACATCTACAGTAGCTGAGGTACTTGTCTCCTCCCTAACCTCTCCAGAAAGGCCCGCTGGCTCCTTTGAAGTTGATGCGGCCAGAGATGGAATACCTGCAAGAATATTTTGTTAGGATAAAGGTAAGCAAAAAAAAAAAGCAAGGGTCATTTACAAGTTACTATAGCATTACCGAAAGGAGTTGAAGTCACGGTAGTTGTAGCCGAGACTTGATCATCTCCTCGACAATGTCCTTTGGGGCTCCCTCGACGACGGTGCTCACTTCGACTGACTCAATAGCAGAGACCCCAACAGTGACTGGAGAAGCATCGGTTTCTGCCAAATCACTAGAGGCTGGTTCAGGAAGGAGTTCATCAGTCCTGAGGGCCTCAGTAATTATGGCAGCACCCGGTTCTCCTTCAACCATAGCACTCGCCACAGGTTCCGTGACCAATCCTCTTGAACACGAAACCATCAGGCTTTCTCTGCCCTCACCAGCACAGGAGGGAACAACGTCAGTTGCACAACTCTTAGGTTCATCGGAGACGAAGTAGCTGGCTTCGTCACCTTCCCTGTAGGTGAATAGCGGATTGTAGTTATCTCCTTGTTCCCCCATGATCTCAGTTCCTGCATCCCAAATTAACAAGTTAGTTGCATGAGAAGAGAGAATAATTAAAAAATCTTGCAAATAAGAACTAATCTTACCCAAGCCTGGAGTAGCCTTTTTAGGTGCTTTCTTCTGCACTGATAGTTTTATAACTAGTAAGGTAGGAGGAGAGACGATCGCAACCGATTCGCTCTCTGGAATGACTCGAGCGTAGCAACAAGGCTTCTTCACCACTCTCTCATGCAAGGTTTGCCCTTTCGCTTCTGTTTGAAGTGAACGTTCAGGTTTTCCTCTTCCTCCTCTTCTTCCTCCTCTTCCATCTCCACTTCCTCCATGGGAGCTGTGCCTACCCCACCAAGAGCATCCCGCTGTACTTCAGCGCCAGCAACATCCTCAAAGTGGGGCCTTTCAGCATCAGAAGCTTCACTGTCAATGACAGCGATAAACTCAGGAAGGCCTGGCACCCGAACTCTTTTGCCCTCCTCTTGTTCAGTTGCCTTATGCTTCATGTGCTTAGAGATCTACTTCAAACCGGAAGAGTTGATGTTGAACCCAGTTGGCATGGAATTGGAGGTTTTGTACCACTGGCAAAACTCAAAAGTCATCAGTAGGTTTGGGGTTCTCAATGGCATGCACAGCCGTCCTTAGTGCAACTGGCAATAAAATATCACCAAGCTCGAGCACCATCGATCAAGCTCCCTATGAAAGCCAAGTTGGTGTTCGGATTGCCGATGTAGAGCTGGTCGTATCCGAACTGGCAAGCAAAACAGCTAGGGGCATACGGTTCCAGGTAACAGATGTCTCCGCTCTAGTATACCAAGTGGGAAGGCCTGATGCTTACTAGCTACTCGAACACTCCGCGACTCAGCGATGTTATACCATCTTCAGCATCCTTGAACTCTTCACCATAACCAGCATCTCGGATCTAGGGGAAGCATCGAAGAGACTGTACACATCATGGCGGCATAACATTTTGTGGACCCCGGCCACGTAGATCCGCTTCCACGAAGATCCTTCAAACTGGCGGAGATGCGCGATCCGAACACCCTCTGGAGGCTCTTCCCCAGGTTGGATGATCGTCGGACAGTGCAGGGCAAATCGTGCCATCAAGTATATGTATGGCATTCCAACCCGAGGGTTCAGCCCGTCACGAGGTAAAACTGTTCCTTTACCCCTCTTCGTTGCGGGTGGCCTACAGAAGGCCTCCTTTAGTGCACGAAGACCTCGTTGTATGCAGCACAGCATAGCCAGAAGTAGTCTGAGAGTGCGACCGTGCACCAAGCGAATGACCAAAAGCAGTGCCGTTGGGAAAATGGCGTCATTGGAAGGAGACGGTACTACACACCTCTTCAACCAAACTGACAGAAAGCCAGCCAAAAGCGCTTTTCGGGATATCAGTTGATGAGCCTGGTGATGAAAACTCTTAAAGGTATCCCCCTTTCATAGATACCGTTATCTTCTTCCAAAATAACGTCTCCGTGGTCGTGCTCCCTCATCATTCGAAGAATGTCCTCCTCTATCACCCCGAATCGAGCTTCTTCGGAAGCTTTCTTCAGAGCAGGAAACAGATAATCTGCCCAACTCTTTAAGCTGTTTGACCTTCCTTTATAACCACCGTGTGCATCCAAGCAGATGTAAAAGTGGCACATCAGCTCTCTGTAAGTCTCGAACAAAGCATGCTCTTATTTCTTTAACAACGCCAGCTCTAATTCGCAAGGGAAATAGTCCTCGTAGGGAGAGATCCCATTGGCAAGGCAGAGACTTCCCACATCTCATGCAAAATCATACCCAATTCACCCACAGGAGTGAAGAAAGTCCCTGTGGCTGGGCATTACAATTCAAAGATGGCGTAAAAGTTTGCAACGCTCATCTGAATGTCATAGCATGTGGCCCTAACAGCTTCACGAAGTCCGAGTCTTTCCAGGTCCTCTTCAAAGTGAGCCAGGATATACTGGGTCAAGTTCTTCCATAGGCCTTCGGAGGATGAATCCAACCCGAGGCTCTAAAGTCTGTCACCGGATAGTTACCGCTGACCTTTAAGAATTGGTTGTCGAAAGTCTGGGCCATGGCTGGGTTCTCCTCCACCAGGATTTCTTGTAGAACATTCCCGGGGTGAAGACCCAGTATGCACTGAGGGGGACCTGCCCTGGTGTACCCATGAGAGGAAGCTGTCAGAACTCCCACGTGGACTGAGTCGGTAGTTCAGGTCACTTGCCAGTTCATCTTCCTAGGCCTCGTCACACACTGGAAGAAGGATAGCGGGAAGTGATACTTGCTCGACGGAAGGTAATACTTCTCGCCATTCAGGGTGAAAATCCACTGCCCTTCCCCGGCTAGCAGCTGCTATCCGTGTCGGGCGCCGCATCCCCGAATATAAAGCCAGGCTTCTGGTAGATCTTTCGGTCACGTCTTCAAAAGGAGCAGTGGTCAGTATACTCCTCATCGTGCGTTGGTCTCCAGTTTGAATCAAGACGTCACGATCAGGAGTTCTCCTTTCACTGAATAAAGACGCCTGCCTTTGGAAATGCGACTGACATTCCATCCAATCCCTTGGCTGGCCCGAAAAGATTGTTCAAAGGTCTGGGAGTATAGTGCACTGTAAAAATAAAAAAGAGGCAAATATGTTAGCCTATGGACAAAAAAGAAAAAGAATGCATAAGAAATTCTTAGGCACAACTTCATTTTTCAAGCGAAGCTAGCTCAACAGGCACAACTTCTCTTTTCAAGTGAAGCTATCTCAACAGCACAGCTTCTCTTTTTCAAGCGAAGCTAGCTCAGCATCAGCTTCGCTCCGAAGCTTAAATTCACACTCTGCACAAGGCAGAGTGCAGAAAGTCACAAAGGACTAGCTTCGCATGGAAGCTTAAGAGGCAATTATGCCTAAGAAACTCAAAAGGAGTAAACCCCTTTATCTAGCTTCACTGCGAAGCTTAATTTCGCACTCTGCACAAAGGGAGAGTGCAAAAAGCCCCAAGGGCTAACTTGGCATAGAAGCTTGGGAAAGAAACCCTTCGGTTTTCGATTTTGATTCACGAAATTAAAGGGGAACAAAATTCCCTAAAATTCGATAGAATCAAAGGTAAGGGATTTCGACTCCCTGAGATCACCAAACCATGGTGAATCACGGCGGATTCACCATGAGAGGGCCAAAATTTAGCTTCAAAAGAGATAACAAAATCTCTGAAAAAAGGGAGAGGAACCCCTACCCGGAATAGGGCGTTCAATGGTCGAAGGCGGTGGCGGTGTCGTCACAGAGGTGGTGACCTCTTTCCCTGCACGTTGTTTGGGTGCCATTAGAACTCATAGAAAGTTCTTGAGAGATCTCAAAAGAAGAAGATAGAGATTTTCTATATCTCTGAAAGTTCAAAAAACTTAGAGAAAATGACTTCTCTTTCAGCCAGTTTGGCTTTTATAGACACAGAAATTTTTAGCTTCGCCTCCTCAAAAGGAGCGCAAGCGGCCATTTCAAATTGATTTGAAATGGCAGTTGGAAAAACCTAAGGTGGCAAAGTTAGCCAACTTCGCTCAGACGCCTTCTTTAGCTTCGCAGAAGCTTTGTTAGCTCCCTTGAGAGCTTATTTTTAGTTTCTCTTGAAGCTTTACTCCAGCTTCACTGAGAGCTAATCCTTAGCTTCGCTTGAAACTTCGTCTTAGCTCAATTGAGAGCTCGTTCCTCATGAAAATTCCTTGGTTAAAACCAATCTAGTTACCTAGTTCATTGCACAGTTGCACGCAATGAATTTTTCTGACCTAAGTGATATAGGTATCAGTCTTCAGATTCAAAGTGTTTCAGAACCTGTGCCAATCCATTACAGATTCATGAAAACTTTTGAAAGGGATTTTGTTGACACTCCAAAAAGACAAGCTCCCGTCCAGCACTTCAACCGGTCTGAATGATGTTCCCACTCAGCGACATTTACAAAAGTCAGAACTAATGACCAGTTCTATACCTGCTTTAGAGGCCAAAGCAGGCCTATAAGGCAAGGTTTGTTCAACGCCTAGCCTCGCATGGGCTCAAAAGGGGCTAGTTTCGCTCATAACCTTATCAAAAGGCCGAAGCCACTAGCTTCACCTGAAGTTTCAATCAGCCCAGCTGAGGGCTAACCTTAGCTTCGCTGGAAGCTTTCTCACCAACTTCGCTGAAAGTGCGGTTCAACTCTGCTCTAAGTTAACCCTCTAGCTTCGCCTGAGGCTTCGCTTAGCCCATCAAATGGGCTAACTTCTGGCCTCGCTCGAAGCCTGAATATAGCTTCGCTTGAAGCATTTTGAAGCTCTAATCTAGCTCTGCCGCGAGCTTTTCCAGGTCATCAGACCGTTTTCAAATCCCCTAGTGGGGATTAGCAGTTGTAACTCCACTTTTAATTAGTAGGGTTAGTTGCTTTAGTGGGCAGTTATACCCGCCCACTTGGTCCCACAATAAGTGGAGACGTGCAAATGGGTTCCAACACCATAGCCTCGCCAAAGGCTCATTTTTTTCTAGCTTCGCGCATAGACTATATCAAGCCTGGCATGAAGCTAACAGACTAATTTAGCCTTATTAAATTCAAGGGGCAGTTACACTTCCATTCTACTATAAATAGCCCCTTGCAAGAGAGAATAGGGGCTGAAAATTTTCGAAGATCTAATAGACCTTTAGCCCAAAATTGTCATCTTGCTTTTAAGCTTCCAAGCTCCCGAGACTCGACTCTCTTTCATCTAGGGTCCCAACACTCTAAGTCTTCTATCTTAAGAGGATTTCAGAACCAGCAAGAAGGAAATTCCCCGAGAAGGCTTAAACATCCGACCGATTGCATCATCAACGGGATAAAGTAATTGCGCACTGATCAGATTCCCATCGGCATACCTTCCCAAAAATCTCAGAGGAGAGATACTTGTAATTTCCTTTTTTTCTTTCTTAAAAGAATCACTTGTAATTTCACTCCTTGATCCTTTTGTAAGCTTTCCCGCATAATCAATGGAAAATATTCCTGAGAAAGGATTACAATAGTGTCACTCTATAATAATTCTTCCTCTCCTTTAATCATGAAACTCTCTCTAACCTAAAAGAAAATAAAAAAATTACATTGAAGAAGCAAAGAAAAAAAATCTAAACTAAAGCTCTCTCTAGAGTGGTGCCTCTCTGCCTTTGAGGTTACAAGTATTTATAGGGAAGAAAAATGAGTATTAGACGCGTACGAAGATAGGAGGAGCTGGCGCTCCCCCTGATTCATCAAAGAGCTACGTTTCGCGGCTTTTCTTGCGTTTTGTGGCTTTTCCCACATTTCTGCGACCAGATCCTGGCCGTAGGGCCAGAATCTTGGGGCGCTTGCCTGTCTACTTGTCCTCTATCCTTCATCATTCTGGAATTTAAATTTCTGTTCTGAAACTGACGATCCATCCTTTTATCCTTAGTGAAACCGATAGGATCTTCATAAAATCTATTTTCTTCTTGAATTAGGATGATATTATCTCATCTGATATAACCGGTCTTCAGATAAAATGGCGTTTAAAACTTTTGAATTTGAATTGATCCCCTTTCTTTTGAACTTTGGATTTAATTGGATAAATATGTCAATCTCTCTCTTTTCTTCCTTAATTACCTGCATGCCACTGTTGGCCCAGAGGCCTTCCACTCTAGTTTTGATGATGATTAACTCATGTAGTTATGTTTACTAATATTCTTGTGTTGTTTAAGTTTCAGATCATTAACCAAGATATTAGTTGGTGATTAGCTTCAACAAAGAGTTTAGAAGCTTTTCATGGTGATTCCAGTGCCCGGGCATCAAGATCATACCTTTGCACTCGGTGGGTCACGGAGTTTGGATCGAGTCGACTTGAAGATTGAAGATCGTCAAGAAGACTTAGGTATCCTAGTTTTAGTTTAGTGTGTTTAGATCCAAGTGTAAAGCTTAGTATAGTTGATATGCTCAAGTGCACAATACACACACGTTTCATGTTTTGGATTTGGTTTTCATGAATAGTTTGGTCAAAACAAGTTTACATGGTTTTTATGTATATTAGATATGTTCTATATACATACATGCTTCATATCTTAGACAAACTTATTTTGATATGCCTATTCATGAGTTTTAGGAAAAATCAGATTTCCTTATTGAAAAATCCAAGTTTGATAAAATACAAGTTTTAATTTTTGGTAAAAATGATAAGACACAAAAATAGTCAAATTGCTTGATATTTGAGTTAAAATTTTTATCACATGTTTATATATCAATGCAAAATGATAAAACTATTTTTGGGTATTTTTACAAGACTTAAAAGAATTTTTAGAAATATTTTAACATGTGTTTTCTGTCCCAGAACAGTGGCTGACAGGCCAGGACGGCCGACTGCACGGGTCGACCGTACCAAGGGCCGGTCGACCCTTGCGGTCGACCGACGTGCACAAACTTGTGCACGTTTGGCAGACACAGGGATGGTCGGCCGGCGGCCGACCGGGCCAGAGAGCTCTGCTCTTTGTTTCTGGCGGTCGACTGAGATGGCGCAGTTGGCGGTCGGCCGGCCGGCCGACCGCTAGCCTGTCAGGCTGCCAGATCAGCCTAACGGCTAGTTTTCTGTTGGCCTATATAAACCCCATTCCTTTGGGTTTTTGGCTAAGATTTTCTGAGCTAATTTTTTCCCATTCTCTGGTTTTAAAAATAAGTTTTTAAAAGTGTTTAAGAGCTTAAAGATTTCATCTTTATTATTTTCAAGGGTTTGAAAAATTCAAAGAAAAATAGGTTTTTGGGATATTGCTTTAGATCTTCATTTCTATCATATTGCAAGTGTTTTCCCAAGGATTTTTTCTTTGTGATTTGCTTTCCAAACACCTAGTTTTTCACACTTGAGCTTATCTTCTATCCTAATCTATTTAGGATCTTTGTTTTGTGGAAAAGAGAGTTTGTGGTCTTTGTAACCACTTGTTGTAAACCCTCATTGTATTTGTGTATCCCTCTTTGGTAGAGGTTGATCGAAGTGGTATTGGTTTGCTCCCTCTTCGGTACAGGTTGAGATTTGTGTTTGCTCCCTCAAGTGTGAGGTGGAGTTGTTTGTTGGCTACGGGCCTTATGCCTCTTCGGTAGAGGTGGATTGTGGTTGTATTGCCTCAGTGGCATTGTAAGGTTGAGAGAGGAGTTCGGTACTCCTATAGTGAATTAGAAATCCTTCTCGGTGAAGGCGGGGACGTACTGCTAGGGGCTCGAACCTCGAAACATATCTTTGTGTTTGCGTTTGATCCATTGTCTCTTAACTCTCTCTCTCTCTTTATATTTGTGCAAAGCATCATTCATTTCATATCATTCATATTGCTTGTGTTGCCTTGCATTATTTCATATTGTTCATCTTTATATGCTTGGCTTGCTTGTGTGTGTGCCTAACTTATACTTAACCACAAGAGCTTCATATAGCACCTCAACCTATATCTAGGGAATCAAGAGGAGTTAGTCCAGAGCTCTTCACGGGGAATTCAGCTACACTTGCGTGTTGTATTAAGTGTGTTGTAAAATTTGTTTTAGCTTCCGCATTTAGCGCATCTAGTTTCTAGATTAGTATAATCACCTATTCACCCCCTCTAGGTGGTTTTCAATTGGTATCAGAGCCTACGCTCCTGATATTAGGCTTAACATCCTAGGAGTGAGATCCATTTGTTTGCTAATCTATTGTTTGTATTTGCTTGTTTGCACACTCATATAGTTTACCATGGACTTCATGACCCCACCTAGTTTTGACCCTTCCAACATTGTTGTTTGGAAGTATAGGATGTCCATGTACCTAAAAACCCTAGGATTGCATGTTTTCCTTGCCGCTACCAAGAGATGTTATCTTGGTGACCGCAATCATATAGGGGCCAATGCACAAGCCCTTGAGGCTATTAGAAGCACATTAAACAAAGAATATCTTATACTTGCTTCTAACTTTGATTCCGCATTTGCAGTGTGGAATATGTTGACAACCACCACCTCCGAGCTTCAATTGCCAATCCAACCGGAGGAAGAATCTAGTAGAGAATTCAACTCTCAATGCTTAATGGTCCAAGGGAATGACTCCCTTGAGGTTCATTCGGAACCCCACTTAGATTGTGATGATAGTGCTAGCTCTTCATGTAATGAGAATATTGATGCCCATGCTTTGAATGAAGAACTCTCTATTGTATGTGAAAATTGATAGAAAAATATAACATTTTGAAAAGAAAAGTCTAGGCATTAATAATGAAAATAAAAATTTGCTTTCTAGACTTGACATTGTTTTGCAAGAAAAGGAGGAGATTTCTAATGAAAGGGATTCATTGAAGTCTCAACTTGATCTTGCACTAAAAGAAAATAATTTTTTGAAAAATAAAATGATTGTGAAAATATTTTGAAAAGAAATGAAAACTTGTCCTCAAAAGTTAGTTTTGTTTTAAAAGAAAATGATTCTTTGAAAATTAAGATTGCTTCAATTTCTAAAGATTTGGATGCTTGTTTAAAGAAGAATGATTGTTTGCAAAATAAAATAGATTCTCATGTTTGCCATGTTAGTATAGCTTCATCTAGTTCACACATTGCATGCCATACTTCTTCTTTAATTGAAAAAGATATATCTATGCTAAAGAAGAATGTTAATTGTTTGGGCTCCACTTTGAGCCAATGTGCCAAGAGCCATACACGTTTGGAAACTTTGTTTCGAAAGAAATAAGTTCCATCTTTTCATGCACACCCTCCACAGCATACACATGCTCTTCACGGACACCATCACACTATGTATGCTCATGTGTACACTTGTACACATTGTGGACGTAAGGGCCACCTTGCGAAATTTTGTTATGATAGAGTACATGTTTCAAATTTAGTAAATAAATTTGTTTGGGTTAGAGAAGGGACTAACCCCCATGGACCTAATAAGATATGGGTACCAAAGACCACCCTCGTATTTTTGATGTAGGTGTGGGCTCTCACATGACGTGAGAGTAGCGGTACCTTGGAGTGGATGCGTTCCGTACATAAAGGAAACATTTTGGATGCATCACTTTCAAGGGAAGTTTTGGTGGAGATGACCACCATGTTTTGGAGACAAGGAGAGTTGCCTTCTAGGTTTTGGTAACGATCCCTAACTCCTTATTATTATTTACATGCTTTTCATTCCATTGTTTATAGCATGATTTATTGTTTTTAGATTATTATAAAAATGCCATGATTATTAGATCCTTGATATGCATGTATAGCCTTTGAGACACCAATGTTTAATATGGACTATCATTTTGTGTTCTCACCACTTGTTTAGCTATCATGTTTATCATAGCTCTAATAACATGTGAATTTACATAATAATCATGTTTATGTTTATCATGTTGATCATTATCTTGTCTTAATGCTTCATGATTTGAATATATGTTTAGATGTTAGTTTTCATTAAGACTAGGATTTATACTTGTACATAGAGTGGGCCACAAATAAATTTATATACGTTTGTGCTTGAATGCTTATTTGAACCCATTAGATGTGCTAGTATAGTCTAGTTTTGATGATCCATACATTTTAAATTTGTATTCCCATTTTGAATTTATTTTATGATCATGTGTTTTATTTCATGTATATGTCTATTTAGCCAAACTTTAAGATATACATGTATACCCCTTGAGTCATTTGCCTTTCATGCAAATCTATATATATATCGACTCAATTGTGTTTAGGGATATGTATGTATATTTTTTTGTATTAACAAATCATACATATACCTTGAAATGAAATTTGTTTTAATGGAAATTTAGTTTTTCATGTTTCCATGTGTTTTTGTTTAACTTCATGTATATGTCTATTTTATCCAAATTATTGTTATACATATACATCCTTTGAGCCACGTGCCTTCATGCATATATCTTTGTGGACTCGTTGTGTTTGGATATGTATGTATACTTTAGTTTGTATAGGACATACATATACCTTAAAGATTAAATAAGTTTTGATGATTTTCATGTTTTTATGTTTTAAGGAATTCAAATTGAGCTTAATTGAATACTTTCATAATCATGATCTTCACATTCTTAATTATGCACCCACCCTACTTGTTTGCTCATGTTTTGTTTTCATGAGTCATATATGTGCTTCATTGATTATGAGTGTTGACCATTTTGTGAATTTCATGTTTTATGAAAAATATTTTTGTTTTATTCCTTACTTGAAGGATTTCGTACTAGTTAACAAAACTTTTCATCTTAACTAGTTCGTATTCTTCTTTGTGATATGAGGTATACACTTGCTATTATTGTTGTTTCAATTGGTATCATTGGATTCTTTCAATTGGTATCAATATTGACATTTCTTGTATACTCATATATATTTTTATGTATATATGCTTACACTTCAAATAGTATCAATTTCGATTGGTATCTAATTTTTCATACATATATGTTTCATTTGTGCTTATTATATCACTATATCTTTGAGTACAAAATTTTGTTTATGCTAAGCTTGAGCTCCATTTTTGTTTCAATTGATTCAATTTTCAATTGGTATTTTATTTCAAGCCTACGCATTGTTTTAGTAAAGGGGGAGAAAATTTGATTTTCATATTTCATTTGGTATTTGTATTTCCACTCCCTTACTTTATAATAGAAAATAAAAATTTCAAATTGATATCATATCTTAAAAAGAAATTACTCTCTTTTGATATCAAGATGTTAATGATTTCAATTGGTATCTCAAAATTTTGTTTAAAGAAAATACTCAAATGTTTTGATTTGTATTGCCTATATGCAAGGAGAGCTTAACATCTCTTCTACATATAGATTCATGTTGAGTGTATCTTGTATTGAAGAGCTTGACATCTCTTCTTTATGTGGTACACGTGTGTAGGGAGAGCTTCACATCTCCTCTTATACATTACAGATTATGTGTTATGTGAATTAGGGCTTGTCATCCCTTCTTCATGTAATGCATATTTGTAGGGAAGCTAACTTAGTGTCTTCCTCTTCATGAATGTATATAGCATATACCATTTATTTATTGATCTATGTTTACTTTCAATTGATATCAAAATGCTACTGTGACATATTTCAATTGATATCTTAATTGATTGTTACCCCTTTATTGATTCCTTGTTTTAGACAAAAAGGGGAGAAAAAATTTATTGATTTTGTTTTGCTTATACCCTTTTTATTGGTGATTGTTTCTTTGTATTAAAAAGGGGGAGCTTGACTTTGTTTTGTTTTGGTTTTTACCCCTTTGTTGATGATTGACAAAAAGGGGGAGAAAGATTTTGGTTTATATATGCATATTTATGTTTTGCATATATTAAGTTTAATTTAGTTTAATTTTAATTGGTATCTAGAGCATGTTTTGTTTTTGAACATTTCATTGGTATCTAGAACCTTTTATTGTTTTGCATAGATATGCATTCATGTTTAATATTCATTACATATTTATGTTTATTTGTTTATGCATGAGTTAAGGGGGAGCTTCTTTGAAGCTTAACTTTAATCCATGCATATATAACTCCATGAGTTTTGTCATCATCAAAAAGGGGGAGATTGTTGGCCTAGAGGCCTTCCACTCTAGTTTTGATGATGATTAACTCATGTAGTTATGTTTACTAATAATCTTGTGTTGTTTAAGTTTCAGATCATTAACCAAGATATTAGTTGGTGATTAGCTTCAACAAAGAGTTTAGAAGCTTTTCATGGTGATTCCAGTGCCCGAGCATCAAGATCATACCTTTGCACTCGGTGGATCACAGAGTTTGGATCGAATCGACTTGAAGATTGAAGATCGTCAAGAAGACTTAGGTATCCAAGTTTTAATTTAGTGTGTTTAGATCCAAGTGTAAAGCTTAGTATAGTTGATATGCTCAAGTGCACAATACACACACGTTTCATGTTTTGGATTTGGTTTTCATGAATAGTTTGATCAAAACAAGTTTACATGGTTTTTATGTATATTAGATATGTTCTATATACATACATGCTTCATATCTTAGACAAACTTATTTTGATATGCCTATTCATGAGTTTTAGGAAAAATCAGATTTCCTTATTGAAAATCCAAGTTTGATAAAATACAAGTTTTGGTTTTTGGTAAAAATGATAAGACATAAAAATAGTTCAAATTGCTTGATATTTGAGTTGAAATTTTTATCACATGTTTATATATCAATGCAAAATGATAAAACTATTTTTGGGTATTTTTACAAGACTTAAAAGAATTTTTAGAAATATTTTAACATGTAATTTCTGTCCCAGAACAGTGGCTGACAGGCCAGGACGGCCGACCGCACGGGTCGACCGTACCAAGGGCCGGTCGACCCTTGCGGTCGACCGACGTGCACAAACTTGTGCACGTTTGGCAGACACAGGGACGGTCGGCCGGGCGGCCGACCAGACCAGAGAGCTCTGCTCTCTATTTCTGGCGGTCGGCCGGGCGGTCGACCGAGATGGCCCAACGGTCATAATTATGACCGTTGGTGGTCGGCTGGCCGGCCGACCGCTAGCCTGTCAGGCTGCCAGATCAGCCTAACGGCTAGTTTTCTGTTTGGCCTATATAAACTCCATTCCTTTGGGTTTTTGGCTAAGATTTTCTGAGTTAATTTTCCCCATTCTCTGGTTTTAAAAACAAGTTTTTAAAGTGTTTAAGAGCTTAAAGATTTCATCTTTATTGTTTTCAAGGGTTTGAAAAATTCAAAGAAAAATAGGTTTTTGGGATATTGCTTTAGATCTTCATTTCTATCATATTGCAAGTGTTTTCCCAAGGATTTTTTCTTTGTGATTTGCTTTCCAAACACCTAGTTTTCCACACTTGAGCTTATCTTCTATCCTAATCTATTTAGGATCTTTGTTTTGTGAAAAAGAGAGTTTGTGGTCTTTGTAACCACTTGTTATAAACCCTCCTTGTATTTGTGTATCCCTCTTTGGTAGAGGTTGATCGGAGTGGTATTGGTTTGCTCCCTCTTCGGTAGAGGTTGAGATTCGTGTTTGCTCCCTCAAGTGTGAGGTGGAGTTGGTTTGTTGGCTACGGGCCTTATCCCTCTTCGGTAGAGGTGGATTGTGGTTGTATTGCCTCGGTGGCATTGTAAGGTTGAGAGAGGAGTTCGGTACTCCTATAGTGGATTAGAAATCCTTCTAGGTGAAGGCGGGGACATAGAGCTAGGGGCTCGAACCTCGAAACATATCTTTGTGTTTGCGTTTGATCCATTGTCTCTTAACTCTCTCTCTCTCTCTCTTATATTTGTGCAAAACATCATTCATTTCATATCATTCATATTGCTTGTGTTGTTGGCCCAAAGGCCCATCACTCTAGTTTTGATGATGATCAACTCATGAAGTTATGATTACTAACGATCTTGTGTTTAATTAGTGACAGATTCATTATCAAGATCTTAGTAGGTGTGGAGCTTCAACAAAGGATTTAAAGTCAAGTTGAAAGCTAGCACCGGTTGATTCACGAGCCTATGCATCAAGACCACATCTAGAGATGAGCTCGGTGGATTGCACTTGGACCAAGTCAAGAAGATGAGAAGCCTTCAAGGAAGACTTCAAGAAGTTGAAGACTTTTGTCTAGGTATAAGATTTGTATTTTTATTTTAGATTAAATGTAAAGGATAGAATAGTTGGTGGATTGCTCAAGTTATATCACACACACACTCTTGATAGAACTCTTGATAGGATTGCTTTCATAAAAGATTTCTATGTCTTAGAAAAGAATTTTTATTTTGGAAAAAGATTTTTTCTTTGTGACAAAATATCTATTTTGGTTTTTGGTATTTCTATTATACACATCTTTAACCAAAACCAAGTTATATGCTTAATGACAAAAACATAGATATATCATTATGATTGTGTAGTGGATCATATCCATACACACTATACTTTAAATGAACTCAAATATCTTGTTTTTGTATTTTGTGAAGTTATGGAAAAACAAGTTTTAGAAAAACATATTTTTAGAAAAACAGTTTTTATTGTGATTAAAACTATTTTTTAGATTTACTGTGAATTTATGGGATTTTTATTGAGTGAAAAGACCTATTTTCAAATCCCGTAACTGTGCAGACCTGGAACTGGCTGACAGGCCTTTCCGGTCGACCGAGTCGGTCGACCGCTCCATGGCCGGTCGATCTCGCGGTCGACCGACGTGCACAGACTTGTGCACGTCTGGCAGCACAGTGGCCGGTCGACCGGGACGGTCGACCGCTGGAGACTGCGGTGCTCACGGGTAGATTCGGTCGACCGGGCCGGTCGACCGCAGAGCCCCAACGGTCGGATTTTTGACCGTTGGCGGTCGACCGACCCGGTCGACCGACTGTACTGACAGAACCCAACGGCTAGGTTTCTGGCAGCCTATAAATTGGGGTTTTGTCATTGTTTTCAATACAAGATTTTGGAGACTTCTTGAGCCTGTTTTTCTGATACTTTGAGAAGAGTTTTCTCCACAAAATAGAGAGCAAATACTTCCCATCTTAAAGGGAGTTTTTATCAAGAGAGTGTAAAAAGTGATTCTTTGAGTTTTCCTCCATAGCTTTCTTTTCTTGCTTTCTCACACAAACACTTGAGCATCCATTGAGCTATTCATCCTATAGGTGTTGTAGTGAGAGTTTTTGTAGGTGATCAAGTGTTTAGATCACCAAGATTTCATCTTGTACTTTGAGGAGACGGGCAAGTGTGCTCGTGGTTGTTTAGGGTTCGGGTGCGAACTCTTGTAGCTTGAGGTGCGGCCTCGACGAGCCGGTGGGCTTGTGGTGTGTAAGGGACTAGAGAGTCCAAGGGCTTGTAGGTGTTGCGGCACCGGGGAGAGATCCATTGGGATCTTGCATAGTGGAAAACCTTCGTGTGTCGAAGGCGGGGATGTAGAGCAAGTGTGCTCGAACCTCGAAACAAACCCTCTGTGTTTGCGATTGCTCACTCTTGCTCTCTTTCTCTCTTTGTCTCTATTATATCTTGCATTACTTACATTGTATTTACTTTACATGCTTGATATACCCTTGTGCATATTTGATATATACTTGTGTGGGATTGTTGCTAACACTTGTATTCAACCAAGAGAGCCAACGCGGCACCTCAACCCATTTCAAGGGGAATCTAGAGGAGCTTGTCCAGAGCCTCGCAAGGAGAATTCGGCAACACTCTTGTGTTATACATAAGTGTTTAACTAAAAGAAGTTTAATTTGGTCATCTTAGCTTTAATTCCGCATTATTTGTTCATAAGTGACCATTAGATTAGCCATCACCTATTCACCCCCCCTCTAGGTGATTTTACATGTGTTGCCTTGCATTATTTCATATTGTTCATCTTTATATGCTTGGCTTGCTTGTGTGTGTGCCTCACTTATACTTAACCACAAGAGCTTCATATAGCACCTCAACCCATATCTAGGGGAATCAAGAGGAGTTAGTCCAGAGCCCTTCACGGGGAATTCGGCTACACTTGCGTGTTGTATTAAGTGTGTTGCAAAATTTGTTTTAGCTTCCGCATTTAGCGCATCTAGTTTCTAGATTAGCATAATCACCTATTCACCCCCCCTCTAGGTGGTTTTCAGCCACTAAACATGAAAATACATTAATTAGCAGGATTTTATTTAAATATAAATGCAGAAATGTGACATATACGATATGAAAACATGTAATGCACATGTATGATCATGGTACAAGAATCATGAACATACATTCCAACCATAAGTACAATTGTTATCTATTTCTGCTTCGATACTTTATCCTTGAATCCTGAAAACCTCCTCTAAAATCCTTTCCATCTGTCCTTTTTTAATGTCCTATTATATCCTACACCAACTCAGGCATGGCATGGCAAGACAGGAAAACTATGGTGTGTCTGACCCATCTCAGGGTACTTTTAATAAGGAAATGGTGAACTCATGACTTATATACAAAGTATGCTAGAAACTCAGCAGAAGCAAGTAGAGATTTTACATCAAGGTCTATTGGAAACATCCCAGGAATACAATCCAGGAATTGTCTCGAAGTTCATAAAGTTACAATCGGCAGTATTTGACGGTACTGAGAAATCATTGGATACAGAACAATGGTTAATAGATGCTACAGATTTCCAAAAGGCAGCATGAGTTTTTGAGTAACATCAAGTAGAAATGGTTAAGATCCAATAAAGATATGTGGCTAGGACATGGAGGTTGGCTACAGAAGCAAGATTGGAAAAGCCCATTACTTGGGACCAATCTTAAAGAGCTTTTATAACAGATTTTTCCCTAAGACAGCTCAGAAAGAGAAGAAATAACAGTTTATTACATTACAACAGAAGGATCGAACTGTCGATGAATATGCTGCGGAGTTTTTGAGACTAAGTCGATTTGTGCCTTATATGGTAGCCAACAAGAAAAATTGAGCAAAAAGATTCCAACAAGGTTTGAAGATGAACATCCAGGTGTTTCTTATACTCCAGCAACTGAAGATGTATTCTTAGGTTCTTACCATCGCTCGTGAAGTAGAACGGGGACTGGAGAATAAGAATCAGGAGAAGATACAAAAGAAGTTGGTAATGAAACTTTTGCACTCGATGGAAAATGAAGACTCAATCAAATCTCCTGGTGGTTCGCTGACCCTCTGTCCTCCTCAACCTCCTGCTGAACAGATAACATGTGAGTACTGTCGAAAGCCCGGACATTTTCAAGTCGACTGCAGGAAAGCAAAGGGTTGTGTTTAATATGTGGGTCCAGAAACCATGTAAAAAGATGCTATCTGTAACGATTCTCCTTGTATTTTCCTATCTTGAGTTGGTGGTCATTCATAATATATATACTTTATCGTGCTGCTTGTATGCATTTTATCTAGTTCTCATGCTCATCTAACATCTCCTGTGATAATTCTATTCCTTCCGTATTTATCTCCTTCCTTATAGAAATTGCGAGGACGCAATTTTTACGAGGTTGATGAGTGTAATACCCTAAATTCAGAATACGTATCTTTTTAAATACTGTGAGATCCAAAACTTGAATACGATTTTGAATGTTCAAAATTCATTTTTGCCAAAAGCAATATTAGAGCTCTTGTGCTTGCAAATAAGTTGATCATCAAAATTCTTTTTGGTTTTTTCAAAACAAATTGTTAATTATTTTTCTCTTTAACAACAATATCCAACTTATTTTTCAAAATTTATTTTCCTTATTCAGTTTCTTATTTTGAATTTTTGAAATCTCATAATGTTCTTGTAACTCCTCAAAAAATCTAGCAAGCTCATCTGTATTCAAGTCATTTTCATCAAGAGATGTTTCAAAATTTACCTTAGATGCTTCATCACCATTCGCCATGAAGCAAAAGTTTGTGCTGTTAACTTCTTCTTCGGATTCGTTTTCCGAATCGTCTCAAGTGGCCACCAAGGCCTTCTTCTTCTTCTTGTGCACTTTCTTGGAGGTAGTAGCTTGTCGTGAGGGGCAATCCGTGATAAAATGGCCTGTCTTCTTGCAATGATAGCAAGGACTCATCTCCTCCCTTTTTCTTTTCCTTGTTGTCTTGACCTTCGAGAGTTTCTTTTTCTTTCCTTGTTGTTTTGATCGAGCCAAACCTTCATAAAAAAATACAGAAATTTAAAACAGTGCTAGGTCCTCAATTCTACCTTGTAGCCTATGGCTAATGGGTCGTGATCCACAGGGAAGGACAGCGATGGAAGCGTTGTGTGAGTTTCTCTCTTTTAATTTACCGAAACTAGTTAATATTTATCTTCACAATTTTATAAAAAGAAAATAAAATTATTATGTTAAGTTAAGAAGGAGATGGTAGAAGAAGAGATTGTGGTGGTGTTATTTTATTTATAAAAAAAAAGAAAGACTAAAAAAAAGAGAATTATAACTCTAAACTAATGAACTGAAAAAGAAAACAAAAAGAGTACTTACCTGTACCGTTGAATCATAATAAAGACTTACCTCAGCATGAAGTAAAGCAAAGCAAATAAAAAGAGTAACTTGAACACGGTGCTTGTCCAGAATTGAGTATGATGAAGAAAAGTGAGAAAACTCCATTGATGTCACCTTCAATATAAGTCTCTTGAAAAAGAATTATAATAGTATCACGCTACAATAATTCTTCCTCTCTTTTCTCATGTAACTCTCTCTAACCTAAAAGAAAATAAAAAAATAAAAATTACATTAAAGAAGAAAAGAAAAACCAAAACTAGAGCTCTCTCTGAGATGGTGTCTTTCTGCCTTCGAGATATGAGGGTATTTATAGGAGAAAATTAGAGGATAGAAAGCGTATGAAGATAGGGAGAGCTGGCTATTTCTGAATTTGAATCCTCCCCTTATCTTCAAACTTGATTTGATCAGAAATTCAATTCTGATCTCCAGCTTGTTGGCATATTGATTGCTGAATATGACTTATCAAACGACAGATTTGAAAAGAGTGATCAACATAAGAATTATATCCCTTTAAGTATTCTTTTTGGATTATTTTGAATCATCAGATTTGACTTTCGGTAGCGTAAGTTATGATTAGAATACTAAAAATATTCAGTCTAAATCTAAATTTAAATTGCTTCATCTCATCCGTTGATCTTCTCTTTATCCATTTATCCTCTTAGATTTTCAGTTTATCTTGTAGAATTGATAAGATATCTATTTATCTTCAGTAAAACTGATAGGGTCTTCAAACAATTCATTTTCCCCTTGAAATTAGATGATATTATCTTATCTGATATATCTAGTTTTCAGATAAGATATCTTCTATAACCTTTGAATTTGAATCGATCCTCTTTGATTTGAACTTTTGATTAAATTAAATAAATCTATCAATCTCCCTCTTTACTTCCTTAATTACTCTACACGCCATTGGACATGAAATTATATTAATAGCAGAGTTTTATTTAAATATAAATGTAGAAATGTGACACATATGATATAAAACATGTAATGCACGTGTATTAGGCTTTCTAATTCGCTCATGCAACGAGCCTAGTTGGTGACTCCCAAATCAGACGATTTTAGGGCACCAGATGAGAAAACACCCCCAAGGACTTAGGACTCGAGCAAATAAGGCCATAGAACTAAGGATTTTATTTATGTGAATTACTTTTAGGCGTGAATACTTATGCTTTATGGGGCACAAATACACAACTTAGTCAAGGATTTTTATATAATAATTTTTTTATAAGGCATCTTTGTTTTAGAACCCTTCGTGTAAAAGTGTATAAAGTGTGCATATCTCATTAAGGTAAAAATCAAGACTAAATTACTTTTCAATTTTTCTTCCTAACCTCAAAATCAACAAATAATTTTATTTTGACCATGTATAAGAAATTTTAATTATGATCCTCTTATTTCTTAAAATTAACTTAATTTTTTACAAAAATAAGTCAAAGTATTATTTTCCTTTTTCAAAAAGTTATAAAGAAAGGATTCTTTTTTAAATTAGTGAAGTTAGCATGTTAGTAAACCCTCCCCCATACCTAACTCATACATTGTCCTCAATGTATGAATGAAATGCAATAATATATGAAAAAGGAGAAAGGGAAGGAAAATTTTCACCTGAAGGTGGTGGTTTCGGTGGTGGTTTTATTGAGCCAAGCATTTCTGCCCTATCTAGATACTATGAATTTTCATTGAACCCACCTTTTATTTTCTCTTTTTTATTAGCATTTTTATACTCCCCAATATGAATAGAATCGTGCAAGATCCTAGCATGAAATTTTTCCCAGTTATATGACCAATCTTGTAATATCATCACAGAGTCATATTGATCTAAATCTTGATCCAACAGTGGAATGTGGTTTTGTGGAATGGATGATTTTGGCTCAACAATGAAAGGAATAGGAACCGATACTGACTTGGGAATAAAACTCAAATCAAGTTTAGGCTCGAGAGCCAGAGTTGGTTCATGGGTTTGATCCAAATCATAGAATCAAGTTCACATTCATTACCCAACGATAGAATGTGACTATCCAAAATAGGTGTTCATGTTCAAACTCTGTAGGGATAGGAATCAGTGTTGGCTCGGGATGGGTCCAAATCGGGTAAGGTTACCGGAGTCAGCATAGATTCAAAAAGTGAAACTGAATCACAACATTGAGAATCAGTGTCACATTCATCTTCAAATTCAATCTCGTTGAATTGAAAACTTATCAATTTGTCAATGGATTGATATTGGTCAAGTTCAAAGTTTTGTGGTGAAATTGAATCTTGGTTAAAATCTCCAAGATACCTTAATTCTTCGTCAATATGACTAGGAGAATTAGAAGTGATCGAAAATGTGTTAGGTAGAGTTTCCTCATTCCTATCATTAATTGTGTTGACCAATGACTCACTTTTGCTACTAGCCTATTGAGAGATTGGAGACAATCCGTTTGGGATTGAATAATATCGTTTTGGGACTAAATCATGAATTCCACACTCCTTTCTAAGTCAACATGTTCTTCTTATTGTGTTTGGACTTGAAAATTAAAGTAAGGATCTTCGATTTGGAAATTGTTTGGGAGAACTGAGTCCGCTATGATTTGTACTTGTCGTGTAGACTCAAGGAAGGCTTCAAAAGTCTTTTCTAAAGAAGATTTTCTTCTATAGGTTTATCTTGGTACGGAGTATATAAAGCTGTTTGTTGGTAAGATTATTGATAGCAAGACCCGTGGGAGTTGTATCCCCACTGATTCGGTGAAGAGTGTGAAATCACCTAGAGGGGGTGAATAGGTGACTAGCTAATCTAATGGTGAATTAATGCGGAATTAAAACTATTTTTGCAAATTAAAAATTCTGAAGCTAAACACACCAAGTATAACCTAAGAGTGTAGCCGAATTCCCCGTGAAGGGTTCTGGACTAACTCCTCAAGATTCCTCTAGATAAGAGTAGAGGTGCCGCTTTGGCTCTCTCGGTTGAATACAAGTGTGAGCAAACAATCCCCAAGCATATATCAATTTGAGCACAAATATATACCAAGCATATAAAGATGAAAGCAATATAATCATGCAAGAAATAAAGAAAAGTGAGAGATAGAGAGAGCAATCACAAACACGGGAGATTTATTTCGAGGTTCGAGCACACTTGCTCTACGTCCCTGCCTTTAATACTATGAAGGATTTTCACTATAAAACGATCCCACCGGATCACTCGGTGCCACAACACCTACAAGCGAGTTCACACTAGAACTCCTTTGAACTCTCCAGTCCCTCTCTCGTTCCCGCAAGAACAACACACCGCAAGCACACTAGCTTGCCGAGGCTGCACCTCTACAAAGAGCTCTCACTAGAACTCGAAACACCGCGAACCCGCAAGTCCGCCTCCTCAAAACAAGAATGAGAACTTTAGTGATCACAACACTTTAATCACCTAAAATCACTCTCACAACAACTCTCCTATAGAAAAGATATATCAATGGAAAGCTCAAATATGTGTGAGAAAAACAAGGATTAAATTTGTGGTGAAAAACACAAGAAATCACTTTTGAAAACTCTTGATAAACTCTCCTTTAGAATGGAAGTATTTGGCTCTTAAACAAGTGGAGAAAACCTCTAAAATAGATGGGAAAAACTAGCGTTGAGACTCTCCAAAAATCTTGTCTAAAACAGTCCATGGGAGCCCCAATTTATAGGCTAAGAGAAACTAGCCGTTGGGGTCCAAATCAGCTGTCTGCACTGCTGTCGGTTGATTGCCCGGTTGACCGCCAACGGTCGATTTTTCGACCGTTGGGAAGGTCGGTCAACCGGCTAGGGCAATGGCCCAGCGGTCGACCGCCTGGTCGACCGGGCCATTTTCAGAGAGCAGACACTCTCTGGCGGTCGACCGGCCCTGGCCGTGCACGTTGGTCGACCGCCCAGTCGACCGACCTCTGGCTCGGTCGATCGTGCGGTCGACCGGCAGAAGCCAAAAATAGTATTTTTTCAGGATTAAAAACTTATGATTTTCCTTCAATAAAATCCCATAAATTCTCTAAAAATCTACAAAAATAAGTTCAGTATAATACTTTGACATACAAACATGTTTGGGTAAAAATCAAAATATGTTACAAGTATTTTGAATTATTTTTGTGACTTAGAAATTTTGGCTTAAAACAAAATCCGTATTTTTCCAAAACTTCTCCAATACAAAACAAGATATTTTAAACATTTTTAAAGCTTAGAGTGTATGGATATGATCCACTACACATAACATGAAATATCTATGTTTTTGACATTAAGCGCTAAAATAGTTTTGGTCAAAACATATGTATATATGAAACTCTAAAAACTAAAACGGTATTTTTTCAAAATGAAAACTCTTTTGTATTTTTTCAAAATGAAAACTCTATGATGAAAACACATCTAAATCTTGTGTGTGAGTATATGATACTTGAGCAATCCACTAACTAATCTATCCTTTACATTTTATCTAAAAACAAAATCTTAACAAAACAAATCTAGACACAAGTCTTCTCTTGAAGGTCTTTACTTGAAAATCTTCTTCTCCTTCTTGACTTGGTCCAAACCTTGATCCAAAGAGTTAGCCTCCTCTTGAGTACTTGATGTGGTCTTGATGTACAAGCTTTTGAATCAACACGTGCTAACTCCAAAACTTGACTTTAAATACTTTGTTGAAGCTAAACACCCACTAAGATCTTGATCACTAATCTTAGACTAAATAAACACAAGATCATTAGCACTATAACTACAGGAGTTAATCATCATCAAAACTAGAGTGATGGGCCTTTGGGCCAACAATCTCCCCCTTTTTGATGATGATAAAACTCATGGAGTTATATATGCATGGATTAAAGTTAAGCTTTATAGAAGCTCCCCCTTAACTCATGCATAACAACATACACATAAGATATTCAATGAAGAACATAAACTAAACAAATATATATGCATCAACAAGGTGAGAGAAACATGCATAAACCAAAAGTTCTTTTTTCCCAAAAACACTTCTCCCCCTTTTTATTTAAACTTTCAAAAACATTTTCCCATGTTGTAAAACACAAGATGCATAAACTCAATATATGCAAACACTCAAATATGCATATATAAACTCAAAATCTTTCTCCCCCTTTTTGTCAATCATCAACAAAGGGATAAAATAAAACAAATCAATAAAGAGGATATATATGCGATATACATTCATGAAGAGGAAGACGCTAAGTTAACTTCCCTGCATACATGCATTACATAAAGAAGGGATGACAAAGCCCTAACTCACATAAAGCATAATATGCAATGCATAAGTGGAGATGTGAAGCTCCCCCTACACACGTGTATCACATAAATAAGAGATGTCAACCTCCTCAATATAAAATACACTCAACATGAATCTATATATAGAAGAGATTTAAAAACTTATAGGTATACGGCTAATTTAAGACAAATAATGCGGAAATTTAAAAACTAATTGCAACACACTTAGTGTAACCAAAGAGTGTAGCCGAATTCTCGGTGAAGGGCTCTGGGCTAACTCCTCTTGATTCCTCTGAATAAGAGTTGAGGTGCTATATGAAGCTCTCTTGGTTGAACACAAGTGAGGCACACAAACAAACACAAGCATATAAGATATGAATGATATGATGCAATGTACAATGTAAGAGAGAGAGAGAGAGTTAGAGAAAGTGGATCAAACGCAAATACTGAGATATGTTTCGAGGTTCAAGCATACAGCTCTACGTCCCCGCCTTCACACAGAAGGATTTTCACTAACTCGTCTACACAGGACTTCCCACACGGGGAAACCTCCACTGAAGATTTGGGCAAATACAATTTGGGAGTACACAACTCCTCTCTTCAACAATACAACCTCTCAATAGAGGCAAGGCACAAAACAAATCACCTCTACACTTAGAGGGATAGGCACTTAGCCAAACAAAGATCACCTCACACTTGAGGGATTCTAACTCAACCACTTCACAATCACCTCACACTTGAGGGATATCAATACTATCACCTCTCACTAGAGGGATATCACAAAGATGGAAGGTTTACAACTTGGTGGTCTCTTTCAACCACAAACCAAATCTTTCTCACAAAATAATGATCCTATAGATAGGATAGTTAGATAAGCTCAAGTGTGAGAAAACAAAGAGTTTGGAAATCAAAAACTCAAAGAAAAACTCTTGGGAAAACTTCTAGAGAGATAAAAATGAAGATCAAACCAATCCCAAAGACTTTCTTTTTCTTTGAATTTTCCAACCTTTTTAAAACAAATAAGGATCAAATCTTTAAGCTTAAAAACTCTTTTGAAAACTTGTGTTAAAACACTTGTGAAGATGGAAATTTTGCTCTTGGAAAATCTTATTCAAAACAACCAAGAAATGGGGTATTTATACCCACATTTCAAATCTGCCCGTTGGCAGCTGAAAAGGGCCAGATTGCCCTTCCGGTCGACCTGTCGGTCGACCGGCCAACGGTCATATTTTTGACCGTTGAGCCCAGCGGTCAACCGCCCGGTCGATCGAGCCTGGATCCAGAGAGCAACGGCTCTCTGGTCAGTCGACCGCCTGGTCGACCGAGCCAATACAGAGAGCAGAGCTCTCTGCCGGTCGACCGGGTTGGTCAACCAGGGCCATTTTCAGAGAGCAGAGGCTCTCTGGCGGTCGACCGTTCCGGTCAACGGGCCCATCAGCCTGGCTGCGTGCACGTTCTGTGCACGTCGGTCGACCGGCTCGGTCGACCGCCCACTGCTACGGTCGACCGCCCACTGCTACGGTCGACCGGTCCGGTCGACCGGCAGTTAGGCAGTCTAGCCTAATATAGGACTAAAAACTTGGGTATTTTATTATCAATTAAATCCCATAAAATCACATAAATTTCACAAAAATCAGTTCATGTTATATCTTTGAAATACAAACATGTGTGACAAAAATTCAACACATATTTCAAACTTTTTGACCATTTTTGTGACTTGAAAAATTTGCCTAAAACCAAAAACTGTATTTTCTGAAACTTGGATTTTTGAAATGGAAATCCGATTTTTTCAAAATACATGTAAATACAAAAACATGATATTTAAACAACTTGAAGCATATAGTATATGGATAGAATCCAATATACATGAAAGGTATTATATCTATGTTTTTGACATTAAATCTAAAAATAAGTTTTGTTGAAATACAAAACTCTAAACTCATGAAGTAGACTATCAAAATAAGTTTTTCTAAGTATATGAAGCATATATGTATATAGATCAAATCTAATATACATTCAACCATGTAAACTTGTTTTGATTCTATCTATTCATGAAAACCAAGATCGGTTAAACCGAAAACTGAAAACCAAAACATGAAACTTAAACAAGTGTGTGTGTTGTGAACTTGAGCATATCACACTATCTAATCTTTACAATTGATCTAAACAAAATCTTAACTAAGCAAACCGAAGTCTTTTTGTAGAACGCCGTCTCCAAGTTGACTCGATCCAAACGCGATTCACCGAGCTTGACTCCATCGAGTGCTAGATGTGAACTTGACGTCCGAGCTCTTGAATCACCATGTGAAAGCTCCAAAACACCTTTGTTGAAGCTAATCACCTACTAATATCTTGGTTAAATATCTGAAACTAAATATCATAAGATTATTAGTAAACTATAACTACATGAATTAATCATCATCAAAACTAGAGTGAAGGGCCTCTGGGCCAACAGTAGCATATGTTGGAAGCCTCAATTTCAACATCTGAGTCGCTCCCCGCATAATATTGTTCTTGTTCGCCATGGGAGACAATGGTGTTCCATACTACAAAAGCCGAATCAAGATTAGCAACCCTAGATAAATATTCATCATTTAGGGTACTCTTTAAGGCATGGATGACTTTTGCATTAGCCTCTAGATGTTTACCATTTAAACAATAAGAATCTCTAATAGTAGCAAAATAAACATGAATGCCTAGGGCTTTGAGGTACATAGACATCTTAATCTTCTAAGTTTGGAGGTTAAGAATGTCAAAAGTAGGAGGTGACATGAAATTCATGTGTGTGTATAAATATTGTGATTAGTTATAAAAGAGGATCTTTAACTCAAGGTTGTTAGATCCAAATCAAGAGCACTTGGCTCTGATACCAATTAAAATCACCTAGAGGGGGGTGAATAAGTGACTAGCTAATCTAATGGTGAATTAATGCGAAATTAAGACTATTTATGCAAACTAAAAATTCTTAAGCTAAACACACTAAGTATAACCTAAGAGTGTAGCCGAATTTCCCGTGAAGGGCTCTGGACTAACTCCTCAAGATTCCTCTAGATAAGAGTTGAGGTGCCGTTTTGGCTCTCTTGGTTGAATACAAGTGTGAGCAAACAATCCCCAAGCATATATCAATTTGAGCACAAATATATATCAAGCATATAAAGATGAAAGCAATATAATCATGCAAGATATAAAGACAAGTGAGAGATAGAGAGTGCAATCACAAACACGGGAGATTTGTTTCGAGGTTCGAGCACACTTGCTCTACGTCCCCGCCTTCAACACTTGAAGGATTTTCACTATAAAACGATCCCACTGGATCACTCGGTGCCGCAACACCTACAAGAGAGTTCACACTAGAACTCCTTTAGACTCTCTAGTCCCTCTCTCGTTCCCGCAAGAACAACACACCGCAAGCACACTAGCTTGCCGAGGCCGCACCTCTACAAAGAGCTCTCACTAGAACTCGAAACACCGCGAACTCGCAAGTCCGCCTCCTCAAACAAGAATGAGAACTTTGGTGATCACAACACTTTGATCACCTAAAATCACTCTCACAACAACTCTCCTATAGGAAAGATATATCAATGGAAAGCTCAAGTATGTGTGAGAAAAATAAGGATTGAATTTGTGGTGAAAAACACAAGAAATCACTTTTGAAAACTCTTGATAAACTCTCCTTTTGAATGGAAGTATTTGGCTCTTAAACAAGTGGAGAAAACCTCTGAAATAGATGGGAAAAACTAGCTTTGAAACTCTGCAAAAATCTTGTCTAAAAAAGTCCATGGGAGCCCCAATTTATAGGCTAAGAGAAACTAGCCGTTGGGGTCCAAATCAGCAGTCTGCACTGCTGTCGGTCGACCGGCGGTCGACCGCCAACGGTCAACTTTTTGACAGTTGGGAAGGTCGGTCGACCGACCGGTCGACCACCTTCAGGGCAATGGCCCAGCAGTCGACCGTCCGGTCGACCGGGCCATTTTCAGAGAACAGACACTCTCTGGCAGTCGACCGTGCGGTCGACCCGCCCTGGCCGTGCACGTTTTGTGCACGTCAGTCGATAGCCCGGTCGACCGACCTCTGGCTCGATCGACCATGCGGTCGACTGGCAGAAGCCAAAAACAGTATTTTTTCAGGATTAAAAACTTGTGATTTTTCCTTCAATAAAATCCCATTAATTCTCTAAAGATGTACAAAAATAAGTTCAGTATAATACTTTGATATACAAACATGTTTGGATAAAAATCAAAATATGTTACAAACATTTTGAACTATTTTTGTGACTTAGAAATTTTGGCTTATAACAAAATCCGTATTTTTTCAAAACTTCTCCAAATACAAAACAAGATATTTTAAACACTTTTAAAGCTTAGAGTGTATGGATATGATCTTACACATATAACATGAAATATCTATGTTTTTGACATTAAGCTCTAAAATAGTTTTGGTTAAAACATATGTATATATGAAACTCCAAAAATCAAAACGGTATTTTTCCAAATGAAAACTCTTTTGTATTTTTCCAAAATGAAAACTCTATGATGAAAACACATCTAAATCTTGTGTGTGAGTGTATATGATACTTGATCAATCCACCAACTAATCTATCCTTTACATTTTATCTAAAAATAAAATCTTAACAAAACAAATCTAGACACAAGTCTTCTCTTGAAGGTCTTTACTTGAAAATCTTCTTCTCCTTCTTGACTTGGTCCAAACCTTGATCCAAAGAGCTAGACTCCTCTTGAGTACTTGATGTGGTCTTGATGACAAGCTCTTGAATCAACACGTGCTGCTCCAAAACTTGACTTTAAATCCTTTGTTGAAGCTAAATACCTACTAAGATCTTGATCACTAATCTGAGACTAAATAAACACAAGATCATTATTACTATAACTACATGAGTTAATCATCATCAAAACTAGAGTGATGGGCTTTTGGGCCAACATAGTGGTGATGATTATCCCATTCTTGTTCATAATACTGAGATTAGGGCATATATTGATTTGGATAAGACCAATCTAACATACTTGGTTAGTTAGAGTTAAAGTTATGTAATGCTAGGTTGGTAATATCTGAATTGAAAGAGGTTGAGGTGAAATATGGATTTGAGTTATATTTAGAACAATTGTAATTATAATCTAATTTTAAAAGAACAAACAAAAACAAACAAATAAATAAACAAGAAAATAAAGAAAAATCTAGCCTATGTTAGGGTAGAGCTTAGACCTAGATGACTCCTAACTGTTGATTATGCATAGGAGGTATATTGCAGAACCTGATCATAGATTAATCGGCCAGGTAGGGGCAACATTGGTGGGAGGTATCCGTGCCTAGGCAACGGGCCTAATTATGCCAAACCACCAGCCTTCGGGGTTTCGCCCCTCAATCCCCAACCTTAAACACCGATTTGACAAGAGTCAACTTCTAACAACTTTTCCCTTAGGTCAATCCCTATTTGTGTCCGAGATGTCCCTAGGGCAAGTCTACTCAATTTTAAGTTATGATGGGTTAGTAAGTGAGGAGATGATTTTTGATCTAAGGAAGGGTAATGACTTTCCCACCTTATCTTGTTTAAGGATATGCCGTTAGGTTGTTTTTGTGCTCGTGTACAACTATATAGCAAAAATAACACCCAAGCAATATAACATACAAGTATGTTTCCTAAGCTATATGCAATGTAGACGTACCTTTTCTCCAGCACTCTTCAACGATAATGTAAAGAAATGAAATAGACAGATGCCCTAAGATGTAAGAGCCTGAGCGTTTTTTAGTATTTACAAATCAACAAGTTACTATTGATTAGAAACATGTACAAAGTAAGTTAAACAGATAAACTAATAACTGCAGAGAGCTAATTTCTGAAAATCAAGTAATCTGCAAGAAACTACAATTAGTAGTTCACCACAGTTGTGGGCTCTGATACTCTGCCTTCTTAGACAGAGGCACAGAGTAGTAATATGTCCACTGCAGCTCCTAGTTTTCTGAAATTAGTCTCTGTACACCAAAACAGAGAAGAAAAACTGATTAATTCGTTAAAGTAAACCAAAAAGAAAGAAAACTTTTCGTCCCTCCTCGGCAACGTCGCCAAAATTTTGATCGAGTCAAACCTGCATAAAAAAATACAGAAATTTAGTACAGTGCTAGGTCCTCAATTCTACCGTGTAGCTTAGGGCTAACGGGTCGTGATCCACAAGGAGGGACAGCGTGGAAGCGCTGTGTAATTTTCTCTCTTTTAATTTATCGAAACTAGTAAATATTTATCTTCTCATTTTATAAAAAGAAAATAAATTATTATGTTAAGTTAAGAAGGAGATAATAGAAGATGAGATTGTGGTGTTGTTTTATTTATAAAAAAAGGAAAGACTAAAAAAAAGAATTATAACTCTAAAATAATGAACTGAAAAAGAAAACAAATAGAGTACTTACCTCTACTGTTGAATCATAACAAAGACTTACCTCAGCATGAAGTAAAGCAATGCAAATAGAAAAAGTAATTTGAACACGGTGCTTGGCCAGATTGAGTGTGATGAAAAAAAGTGGGACATTGATGTCAACTTCAATATAAGTCTCTTGAAAAAGAATTACAATAGTGTCACTCTACACTTCCTCTCTTTCTCATGTAACTCTCTCTAACCTAAAAGAAAATAAAAAAATAAAAATTACATTGAAGAAGAAAAGAAAAACCTAAACTAAAGCTCTCTCTGAGGTGGTGTCTTTCTGTCTTCGAGGTATGAGGGTATTTATAGGAGAAAAGTAGAGGGATAGAAAGCGTATGAGATAAGGAGAGCTGGCTATTTCTGAATTTGAATCCTCCCCTTATCTCCAAACTTGATTTGATTTATCCAGAAATTCAATCTGATCTGCAGCTTATTGGCTTGTTGATTGCTGAATATGACTTATCAAATGACAGATTTGAAAAGAGTGATCAATATAAGAATTATAGTTCTTTAAGTCTTCTTTTTGTATCATCTTGAATCATCAGATTTGACTTTCGATAGCGAAATTTATGATTAGAATACTAAAATATATTTAGTCTGAATCTAAATTTAAATTGCTCCATCTCATCCGTTGATCTTCTCTCTATTCATTTATCCTTTTAGATTTTCAGTTTGTCTGATATCTATTTATCTTCAGCGAAACTAATAGGGTCTTCAAACAATTCATTTTTTCCTTAAAATTAGATGATATTATCTTATCTGATATATCCAGTTTTCAGATAAGATAGTTTTTATAACCTTTGGATTTGAATCGATCCCATTTGATTTGAACTTTTGATTAAATTGGATAATATGTCAATCTCTCTTTTCTTTCTTAATTACCCATCCCGCCACTGGACATGAAAATACATTAATAGCAGAGTTTTATTTAAATATAAATGCAAAAATGTGACACATATGATATGAAAACATGTAATGCACATGTATGATCATAAAGCATCTTGCCCACCTTTCTAATGAGCATAGCGAGGTCTTCTTCTTCATTTTCATCCATGGTGTCTTCTTCTTCTGGT
Source organism: Agave tequilana (assembly GCA_038442645.1). NCBI lineage: Eukaryota > Viridiplantae > Streptophyta > Magnoliopsida > Asparagales > Asparagaceae > Agave > Agave tequilana. The sequence continues at coordinate 23,454 of JAVJIF010007099.1, read as the reverse complement.
ATGGATGGGGATGCTCTAAAGGCGATAGATTTCTTCTTCAGAGGGGATGCTCTAAAGGCGATAGATTTCTTCTTCGGAGGCTCCCTTTCTTCTCGTACCTTCATCTCTATCTCGTGGGTCTTGAGATTTTCTATGAACCCGAAGAAGTCCATTTCCTCCTTATCATTGAGTTCTTTCAAGGTTGTAGCCTTCACTTCTCATGATTTAGGGAGAGCTCTAATAACCTTCCTTATCTTTTGGTCATTGTAAATGGAGTCACCTAAAGAAGATAACCCATTAGTGATCTTGATAAAAATTGAGTATTTCATCAATACTTTCATTATCAAGCATGTAAACAATTTCATATTGTGAACTTAAAAGATAAATCTTGGATCTCTTTATTTGAGAAGTACCCTCATGAGTAACAATCAAATCATTCCACACTTCGTATACAGATTTGCAATTAATCATACGAGAAAGATCATCATTTAATGCTTGTGTCAATGCATATTAAGCTTTGGAATTTGCTTTATAGTCCTTGACGGTTGCTTCGGACCATGTATTCTCATCACCGCGAGGTTCAACAAATTCCTTGGTAATGGCCTTGGCTACTCTAACTCTTAGGGACTTAAGGAATAGAGTCAGCATGACCTTCTATATAGGAAAGTTCAACCCATCAAATTTGGATGGGAACTTGATGCTAGAAAAGTTGTAAGATGCCACAATTACAAACAAGTACGCAAATGAACAAATATAGCCAAGTAAGGATCTCCCTAAGGTGGTTAAAGCAAAAACTAGGATTTAGCCTCTGATACCAATTGTAAATCACCTAGAGAGGGGTGAATAAGTGATGGCTATAGGTTGATGGCAAATAATGCGGAACTATTTCTAGCAAACTAACAAGTAACAATATTAACACAAGTAACAATGGCACAAGAATGTAAGTTGCAATATGAAATAGAGTAATGTTAGCATGTAATAGTAAAGAGTGAGTTAGAGTAAGAGAGAGTAAGAGAAAACAATCACAACACGGATGATTTGTTTCGAGGCTCGAGCCATTTGCTCTACATCCCTGCCTTCATCGCAATGAAGGATTCTACTAGAACTCGATCTCGCAAGATCACTTCTCTACACGTTCTTACAAGAACGAACCGGACCTGCAAGCCCTCTTACTTGGTGCCGCAACACCTTACAATCGATGGACCGACGAGCTCGTATTGAGGCCCTAACCTTTACAACACTTCTCAATAACAATAAAAAATGTGACCTTTCCTAGATCACCAAAAGGGGCTCACAAACACAATCCTACAACCTAGAATAGAATATGTAGCTCTGAGATTGTGGTGAGAAAAACTTTGAAATCAGTAGAATTAGAAATGAAGCAAGAGAAATTTTTGTAATGGACTTTGTATTTGGAAACTTCTCTTTTTGAAATTTTTTTCTCTTGAGAAATTTGAGCCTAAAATGAGTGTATATCTTAAAATCTATCTTTATTAATCATCTACAGGGATTCTATTTATAGGTATTCAAAATACTAGAGAGGAAACCCATATAGCCTTTTTTGATTAACATCTAAAGAGTAAATTAAAAATATAGCCGCTTGAAACAGAAAATGCCAAAATAGCCAGGTCAGCCGACTGCCCGGCCGACCGCCAATAGCCATATTTTTGACCGTTGGGCAGCGTCGGTCGACCGGACGGTCGACTGATCCAAACAGAGAGTAGCTAGGTTACAGTCAATCGACTGGCCAGTTGACCGAGGTGCATAATGTTTTCTTGTGCACTTCAGTCGCCTAGGGGATCCCTTGGTCGATCACCCAGCGATCCCTCGGTCGACCGCCCGGTCGACCGTCTGGTCGACTGACCCAATATAAAAAGACTTATTTGTAATTCAGTTTTCTTTTTGTAATATATTTTTCAACAAGCAACAAAAAGGATCAAAATATAGTTCATGTAATATTGTGATGTCCAAAACTGTGAGATCAAATATCAACACAAAATTTGAAGAAGTAGAACTAATATTTTGTCGAGAAGCAAACTCTCTTTTAAATATAAAAGAATTTCAAAAATAGATCATGTAAATAAATATTATTTTGTACTCTTTTGAAACCATCTTCAAAAACTCTTTGAATTAAAAATCCAAATAATATTTTTTTTGTGTGTGTCAATCTCTAGAGCTAACTATATCACCAATTCTTGATTTTAACAAACTAAAAAAATCTTACATTAAAAAGAAAAAAATTGCTTTTCTTTGCCAAAGGAAATCCCTTGGAGCTTGTCTCTTGGAATGAATTCCATGATTCGATCTTGCCAGCTTAGCTCTAGGATCACTAATTCTTGAGGACTTCATAAACTTGTGAGTTTTATAGAGAAGCCAAACTCAACATCAAATCAAACTTGTTGTCTGAAACTTATATAGATTGAAATGTTATAATAAATAACTATATGAGATTATCATCATCAAAACTTAGGGGAAATGACCTTTGGGCCAACAATATATATACTGGAGGAAGGGGTCGTGCTAGATCCGACAGGAGGGAGAAGATGATGTTATATATTATATATATTGGAGGAAGAGGCCGTGCTAGATCCGGTGACGATGGAAGACAATGTTATCTCAATCATTGAATGTGATTGTGTCATGTGTGCATTTGTATTGTGATAACAAAATTATTTGATGTGTCAGAGTCATATGAACTTGACACCGTGATACATGAATTACTTTTAATATAATTATTATGTGTGTGCCTTTACAGTATGTAACCAGTGTGTTGTGCGCGCAGGGGACAACAACCTCTCTGAGGAATCCGCCCACCTGGCGGAGACTTGATGCAGCCGGAGAAGCAACCAACACGACAGGAACAACGAACAACAGAGAAAAGCAATCAACACAATATTTAATGAGGTTCGGCAACGGGGCAAGGGAGAAAGAGATTTTATTGATTCAGAAATCAATACAAACTAATACAGAGGGATACTTGAGGAAACTTTTAGGGATGCAATACATGAGGGCTCTAGCCCCTATTTATAGCCACAGAGTCCCTGGATTTAAGGAAACCCAGATTGGATTCGATCCCATCCAGAAAAGGAATCTGAATCCCAAAGGAAAGTCAAAACGCGCCTGTCGGTCGACCAGCCAGTCGACCGACCCATGCCACAGTCGACCGCACCGGTCGACCGCGCCCAACCGAGAGCAGCCTGCTTTCAGTCAGTCGACCGGGCTGGTCGACCGCTCTCTTCCACGGTCGACCGGGCTGTCGACCGGGATAACCTTGTGCACGTTGTGCACGCCAGTCGACCAGCCTCCTCCACCGGGCGGCCGACCGGGAGCACAATTCTGGCCTGCTCAATGCGCCGTTTCTCGCTTCTTGATTTTCGATCTCTGTGCTAACTTCCTCTACTCCTCTATCTCCTCTCTCCATAATTCTCCACCTCGGTGAAGATTTTCCAAATCTGAGCTGATCTCCAGCGAACTCCAGTCTATCACTTGGCGAAATCGACACACGATCTCGGCGAAATCGACACACGATCTCGGCTTGCGCGCTCCGGACGAAATCGACACATGATCTCGACGAAATCGACACACGATCTCGGCTTAGAATCTGTAGCTCAGCTATCCAACTAGAATGCACCATACATGCCTTCCCTACACTTCACCTTAGAAGAACTTCCATACATACCGATCACCGAACGTGTCTCAACCTCAGCAACTATATGACCTCACGAAGAACTCATCATGAGCCAACACTGACTCTCCAACTGACTAGCTCTATCTAGTCTACATACCTTCAGCTGACGGTCCAACTAAGTCTGAGTAGAGCACACCGAACACCATCATCGGCTTCAACAAACTGGATGCACACCCCTCCTATGCAAGCTCAACCATCTTCTCACCAGAAAATCAACCTATTCATCGAGATCACAATGCTTCACCTCTACGTGAAGACCAACTAGCCACAACACTTCACCTCTACGTGAAGTCTCTCCACCTCTACGTGAATTTCCAATAGGCCACGACTCGAGAACCCAAACAGCTTCATACGGATTGCATCACCAAATTTGGTTGTGCCATTACGGCTGCCTACGTACCTTGCCCAAAGGATCAAGCCAATTGTAGTTCATTCAAATGAGCTCCATCAAGCTAAAGCACTTATACCTGAATTTGCAACAGCGAACCTATCTAGTTGAGTCATATGAACCTCCTCATGACCATCATGGAGAACAACGACCTTTAACTTTAGCTTGCCGCGATCATAAGCTTGAGATTCATGCTTCTTTACCCACGAGCATGGTTTTACCTTGGTTCCAATGGCTGCAAACAACTCGACATTCTCATTAATGTCTTCAACCTGTTCAGCATCAACCCTGACTACATGATCTCCACCCGGTGTCACATCCGGTGAAGTCTTCATTGATACCGAACCAACTGAAAATGGTGGAGTAGCATCAACCTCCACCCGTTACGATAATTCCTTGGTCTCCATCCTCTCCACCTGCTGAGAGACGGTAGACTTCAACACTGAAGTCTCATCAAATGTGACATGCCTACTCAACACGATCTTCTTGTTTTCGAGGTCCCACAACCTATAGCCTTTCATATTCCTTTTGACACCCAAAAACACAAAACTCTTTGCTCGCGGATTCACCTTACCATCCTTGGCACTGAAGTAGATCGGACTTCTAAATTCCCGCAGCAAACCATGATCTTGAGCTGCTTTCCCAGACCAAATTTTCAATGGAGTTTTACCTCCTTTCGCAGTCGATACATTTATGAGATAGCTAGCATACATAATCGCCTCAGCCCAAATGATTTGTCTATTCCTGCATTAGACAACAACCACCGAACCTTCTCCAGCAAGGAACGGTTTACCTCCTTAGTTAACTCATTTATACCTTCTGTGAAGTGAGTAGCAATACCGGTATTCTGGCCAAATCGTAGGAATTGGTTCATGTCTCTTCCAACATTACCAATCTGTAGCTCCTTGATCTTCCTACCTATCTGCTTCTCCATTCTTCCTCTTCACTTCACCAACCTATCTAGGGCTTCACACCTTTGTCTCAAGGGATATATCCAACAATGCCTAGATAAACTATCAACAAAAGAGACAGTATCTGTGACCTCCAAGCGATGCAGTCTTAGCAGGTCCCCAAACGTTTACGTGAACACAATCAAGAAAACCTTCTGAGCGGTGAGTACTGGTGCTGAATTTTACCTTCTTCTTGTCCAGAACGCTGTGTTCACCTTCCAAGTTGCATGTAGCAGCACCTTCCAATGATCCCTTCTTTGTAGGAGCTCGCAAAGACTTTTAACCTCCATGTCCGACCTTCACCTGCCAGACCTTCGTGCAACCATCATCTGAAGAACTAGAAGTCTCCACCTGACATGTAACCATACTACCCTTCAAGTAGTAGAGATTGTCCCGGCGGACGCCCTTCATCACCACCATCGAGCCTTTGATCATCTTGAGAACACCATCTCGTACAGATATCACCAGACCCAATGCGTCCAAAGCTCCAACAGAGATAAGATTTCTTTTGAGTTGAGGGACATACCTTACCTCCTTCAATTCTCGTACTATCCCATCATCCATCTTGATACGGACTGTACCCATCCCTTCTATATTACACGGATGATCATCACCCATGACCGTGTAACATCCATCTAGCTTCTCAAAACTAGAAAACTAGGCCCTGTTCGGACACACATGATAGGTGGCTCCGGTATCTAAGATCCACTCAGCATTATCTGAGTTATAAACAGGAGTAGTAACAGAGAGAGAGAGAGAGATACCGATGAGTCTTCATCCGATCCATCCGCCTGTGAGAGATTCGCCTCGGTGTTTGACTCCACCTTCTTACCTTTGGCCTTTGGGCAGTCAACTTTCCAGTGCCCTAGTTCCTTGCACAAGGCGCACTGATTCCTCTTCAGATTTCTGAAGCCTGATCTGGACTTTGACCTTCCATGATCATCTCTTCCCTTCCTATTGGAACTTCTTGTTGGGATTTGGGTCGAACAAATAGTCCCACATTGGCTAGACGTGGGGATGGTCTTGGATATATAAGGACTTGGGCAACTCCACCTAAAAGGCTAGTCTTTTGGGATGGTACCCCAAGTCCTTCAAGTGGTATCAGAGCCATGTCCTGAACTTAGTCGTGTGTGTGGGTGATGTTCGACGATGTAGATCCCCCAATGACGCAAAGACGCAATGGGCCTGCCCACCCCACTGGCGCAAAAAGGCGCATAGGCCCCTGTGAAGCTAATGTTGGGCTCTCGAGAAATTTAGCAGTGGTGCTCCTTTGCAATGGGCATGTCGGCTACCACGGGTGTAGAGGAGTGACCGACTGTAATGCTTCACATAAGGCGTGCCGTGACCTCACGCAGTGAAGAATTGAATCTCGATGGAGCATTTGATCTTCCAGTGTGAAGATAGTTGAGCTTGCAGGGAGACTCTTTGTTCGAGGGGGATTGTTGGGATTTGGGTCAAACAAATAGTCCCACATCGGCTAGAAGTGGGGATGGTCTTGGGTATATAAGGATTTAGGCAACTCCACCTAAAAGGCTAGTCTTTTGGGATAGTGCCCCAAGTACTTCGCTTCTGCCTCTTACCGCCAATGCCTCTGCTGTTGTGCTTTCCAAAGAAGACAATCTATCATGTCTCCTTACTTCATAACTCACAAGTGCAGCAGACACCTCACTATAGTTAAGGAATTTTCTTCCATTGAGAAATGTAAGAGTAAAGGTCTCATACTCTTCTCTAGGAAGAGAGTTCAAAAGAAGTACAGCCTTATCCTCTTCAGTGGTCTCCACATCCACATTAACTAGATCTGTAAGAAGCTTCATGTAGCGATTTAAGTGTTCATTGATGGAGCATCCTTTTTGCATCTGAAATCTATAAAGTTTACACTTAAACTGCAATCGCGACTCTATGCTTTTCATCAGATACTTCTTCTCCAAGATCTCCCACAGCTGCCTCGCAGATCTCTCATGCAACACCTGATACTTGATGTCTTGTGTCAGACAAGACCTGATCAAGCCACACACTGAACGGTTCATCTGGTCCCAATTTCTTCCGTCGTTGATGCGCGCTTCTTCTCCAACCGTAGAGTGTCTTCGAGGTTTGATGCTGTCAGCGCATCCATAACCTCACACCTCCACATACCAAAGCTGTTCGTGCTGTTGAACTTCACCACATCAATCCTTGGATGTGGATTCATAGATCTCACCGATGTACTTTCTCCAGCCATCTTCTTAACTGATTCCTCAAAGTAATACGGAAACAAACGGAGTTAGATAAAACAAACTAGATAAAGACAAGATCTTTACCTCCACGCAAAACCCTCGAAGAGTTTCCGAAGGAATATACTCCTCTAAATTGATTCCTCGAGCAATCTACACGCTGTTTTGAGATCGACACACGATCCCACAAACAGTCCCAACGCTGATTCGAGATCGACACACGATCTCCGCTAAACAGCAACTGATGCCCTTGAATCAACACGCGATCCCACGCTGAACCTGGGATGCTCTGATACCACTTGTTGTGCGCTCAAGGGACAACAACCTCTCCGAGGAATCCGCCTACTTGGCGGAGACTTGATGCAGCCAGAGAAGCAACCAACACGACAGGAACAACAAACAACAGAGAAAAGCAATCAACACAATATTTAACGAGGTTCGGCAACGTGCCTACGTCCTTGGGGCAAGGGAGAGAGATTTTATTTATTCAGAAATCAATACAAACTAATACAGAGGGATACTTGAGGGAACTTTCAGGGATGCAATACATAAGGGCTCTAGCCCATATTTATAACCACAGAGTCCCTGGATTTAAGGAAACCCAGATTGGATTTGATCCCATCTAGAAAAGAAATCCGAATCCCAAAAGGAAAGTCAAAACGTGCCTGTTCGGTCGATCGACCCATGCCACGGTCGATCGCGATGGTCGACCGCGCCCAACCGAGAGCAGCATGCTTTCAGTCGGTCGACCGGGCCGGTCGATCGCTCTCTTCTATGGTCGACCGGGTGGTCGACCGGGATAACCTTGTGCACGTCGTGCACGCCGATCGACCGGCCTCCTCCACCGGTCGACCGGGCGGCCGACCGGGAGCACAATTCTGGCCTGCTCAATGCGCCATTTCTCGCTCCTTGATTTTCGATTTCTGTGCTAACTTCCTCTACTCCTCTATCTCCTCTCTCCCACACAGTGTATCACTAATTATTATGTGTGTGTCATAAGGGCTCAGTATATAATTAGTGGATCACTAATTATGAAATTCATAAGATACGAAATTATATCTGATATTTGAGAAACCTATGCACTAAGAAAGATAAAAGAGACCAGGTAAAAGGTGTGTAATTTTCTATACAAGTAAAAACTAATATTAGAGATTTGAAACTATAAGTTATGTAAACATGTATTCATATAGGTAAATTGAAGTTTATTTTACTTACTGAGCTGTCAAGCTTATCCCGTTATTATTAACTTCTTTTTCAAGTCATGGTAAGGGTAAGAGCTCAGCTTGAGGCCTTATAAATAGCTAGGCGGATCGAGTAGTATTTATTGAACAATTGTATTTTGATTTTGTTCAAGTATATCTTTGTATAAGTATGAAAGCACGCGTGTTTTATTATATTCATACATAATTATAGTTTCATCTTGATTTGGATTAGAATTGATCGTACAAAATTGTGATACCGAGAGGAGTACTCTCGAATAAAATGAATAATGTTATTGAAATTGGTTATTATTGAGATTGAAGTATTAAAATTGATAAGTAGGCCGGTGTTGACCGAAATTTGATATACTGTAATAGGGCAGACTCCCAGTTATAGAGGAGATGCTGCCAAAATTCTATAAATTATAGAAATGATATAGAAGATTATGGATTTGATTATGATAATTTTGTGATTTAAAAACTGGGACCGTTACCTCAGTACTCTATGAAAAATCAAGAGAAGTTTAATTGTTATGTAAAATTAAAGACGACAAGTGTTCATGAAGGATTTGAATTAAGGGTGGTTGTTGGAAATTTTAATTCAAATCCTCATGAAAATAGAAAACTCAAATTTTGAGTTAGTTTAGAATTTTTGGAGTTTCTAAAATTAAGTCTTAGAATCAGAATTGTATTAGGATTGTTTAGAAGTTTTTTATTTTCTTTTAATAAAGTAAATATATTAGAAGAAGGAGTTTGATTTTAAGTTAGATTTGTTTTGCTTTTGCCGATAAAAAAAGAGGCATAATCAATATTTTGTAATGAAGGAAAAAAGAAAAAATGAAAGAAACAAAAGTGAGAGAATTTTGTTGTAAGAAAAAGTTTAAATAAAGATATTTTTTGTTTTTGAGTTCTTCAAATAAATTTTGGTGTTATTCTTTTTTTAAAAAAACAACACTTACTTCCCAGATTCCTCTTTTGAAGAACATTTATGATTGTCAAGGAATTAGCAGCACCAGATTGTGATTTGACAGAATTCCAGGCTGATGAAGGCGAGAGGGGTTGCGTTAGCAATGGAGGCAGAAGGAGAACTTGGAGGGACAAACACTACCTAGGTAGAAGAAGCCAAAGATCGGACAACAAAGGATTAAGCGAGGCTTCCACAAGAGAGGTGAAAACAACTTGAAATTGGTGCAGGATTGGAGAATTTTAGTGAAATATGGGGGAGCTCAGCTTTAAAGTTGAGACATGGCTGATGATTGGTGATTGAAAAACTGCCATATCCCCCTCCTTTTATAGAGAAAATGAGGGACAAATCACTAACTCTTGGTTAATGACTACAAGGGTTGGACGGTAGCTTGCTGTTGTATGCCCCTCCGATAGCCTGAGCTTTTCTTGCAGGCCAAACAATAAAACTTGTAATTACAGGGTCATTATCGTCTAACATTTAGATCTAGCTTTTTGCACGAGGGATTATCTCAGCTACATTAATTCGGGTGATTTATTAAACATCAGACGATAACTATATATTGTCCATATCTAAAAATACTAAGATTTTTCAGACGTTCTACGATTTCGCTCCAAATTAAAGAGGTCGGATAGTAGTGGGCCACCATTCAGGGAATATTACCCTAGACGGTGTATTATTATCATCTGTATTCTCATATTTGTCCCAAACGAGTGGAAAATTGGATGTCTACAGACACGAATTCGAACTCGACTTGCCACAATGCTGAGCACAAGGTGCTGGCTGTTAGCTATTAAACTTGTTACATGCATTAGTAATTATGTTATCATGTATTCATGCACTTATGAGATACATGTACATGAGAAATTCATGAACTAGTTTGAAGAGTCATGTGGTTTGGTGTTTGAAGAGTCATGTAGTTTGGTGTTTGAAGAGTCATGTGGTTTGGTGTTTGAAGAGTCATGGAGGATGTTCCAAAAGGCCTATATAAGGAAGTGCATATGTAAGTCCAAGAATAACTCGAAATACAAAGTTCATTTCCTCCTTCTAGAAAAAACTATTCTCAACAAAACTGGTATCAGAGCTAAGACACCTATGGCTTCTTCTAGTTCTATCCAAACCCAAGTGCCCCTCTTAACTAAAACCAATTATGGTAAATGGAGTATCCAAATGGAGGCCTTGTTGGGATTCATGGGAGCATGGAACACGGTGGTAAATGGAGCCAAGGAGGATGAGATGAAGAAGGAGAAGAAGGCGTTGTTCACAATCTACCAAGGAGTAGATGACGCCACGTTCGAGTTGATCGCCTCTGCAAAAACTTCTAAGGAAGCTTGGGAGATCTTGAAGAAAGCCTTTGATGGCGTAGAAAGAGTGAAGAAAATCCGCTTGCAATCTTTGCGAGCAGATTTTGAGGCCCTACAATAAGAAGGGTCAGAATCCATTGGTGATTACTTTCACCGAGTAAATTCCATTGTGCATGAGATGAGGCGACATGGTGAGAAGATTGAGGACGTACGTGTTGTGGAGAAGATCATGAGATCTCTACACTCAAGATTTGATTATATCGCTGTGGCGATTGAAGAATCAAATGATCTTGAGGATATGTCAGTGGAAGAGCTCCAAGGCTCTCTACAAGTTTATGAAGAAAGAGGCTTGCGAAAGAAGAAAGAAGAAGGAAAGACTATGGAGCAAGCGCTTCAAGCCAACTCTTCCCAAAAGAAGGATGGATCTTCAAGAGGAGGCTACCATCGAGGAAGAGGTGGACGTGGTGGCAAAGGACGAGGTGGTCGTGGTAACCACTTCAACGAACAAAGCAGCACCCATGGTGATGAAAGTGAAGGGAATGGTCGTGGAAGCCATGAAACTCGTGGCCGAGGCCGCGGTCGAGGTCGTGGCCGGAAAGGAAGGTATGATAAATCTCATATCCAGTGCTATGTTTGTAAGAAATATGGCCATTTCTCCTATGATTGTTGGTATAATTCTGACAATGATGGTGGAGAAAAGGCTAATCATGTGGAGCTAAGTGAAGGACAAGTGTTGCTCATGTCCTATAATGAAATTGAGCCGCCTCAAACGGTCACATGGTTCATAGACACGGGAGCCTCAAATCACATGAGTGGAAGAAAGGAGTTCTTCACAAGACTCGATGAAGGTCATCAAGGCTACATCACATTTGGTGATCTTTCCAAATGTCCAATTGAAGGAAAAGGTGATGTTGTCTTTAAACTTCAAAATGGTAGGGAGTTTTGCATCTCTGATGTCTATTATGTCCCTGCTATAAAAAGTAATTTATTGAGTATTGGACAATTGTTGGAAAGAGGATATGGCATCAAGACGAGCGATCTAGCTCTTAGCTTGTTGGATAAGAATAACAGGCTGATTACACATGTGAAGATGATAAAGAACAGGATGTTCCCGTTGAAGCTCTCAATTGTGGAGTCGAGGTGCATGAAGGCAACGACTCAAGATCACAGCAATCTGTGGCATCTTCGCTATGGACATCTCAATTTTGAGGCATTGAAGCTAATGGAGAAGAAGAAAATGGTGGTGGGATTGCCAAAGATTGATGCTCCTAACAACCTTTGTGATGTTTGCATTGTGGGAAAGCAACAAAGGGAGTCATTCAAGAAGTATGATGTCAAAAGAGCATCTAAGCGTCTACAATTGGTGCATTCAGACGTATGTGGACCCATCAAGCCCGAGTCTATTGGTGGTAATAGGTATTTCCTAACCTTTATTGATGATTTTAGTGGCAAGACTTGGGTGTATATGCTAAAAGAGAAAAGAGAAGTCTTCTCAAATTCAAAGAATTCAAGAGCTTTGTTGAAAAACAAAGTGGATGCCTTTCAAGACGGATGCCTTTCAAAAATTAAGGAAGAAGCTTGGCGTCCAAGTTCGTGGAGAAACAAGTTTAAGGGAGGAGAATGTTAGCTATTAAACTTGTTACATGCATTAGTAATTATGTTATTCATGTATTCATGTACTTATGAGATACATGTACATGAGAAATTCATGAACTAGTTTGAAGAGTCATGTGGTTTGGTGTTTGAAGAGTCATGTAGTTTGGTGTTTGAAGAGTCATGTGGTTTGGTGTTTGAAGAGTCATGGAGGATGTTCCAAAAGGCCTATATAAGGAAGTGCATATGTAAGTCCAAGAATAACTCGAAATACAAAGTTCATTTCCTCCTTCTAGAAAAAACTATTCTCAACACTGGCCCTAGTTCTAGTCAGGGTTGGATTAGAGGAGCGCCTACTATAGGATGCTCAACCAAGATCAAGAGTCAGGATCTAAAAAGAGGTTGCTTTAGGATTGGGAGTTTAATCTCTCTTTTCCCTCATGCAATTATATTACCTCTCTCTACTTGAAGACACCAACTTTTTTCTTGTTGTTTTATCAGTACTGCATGGGTTATGCAAAGTGACGAGACCACTCACATGAATTCACTTTAAGTGTCCTTCACTATCGAGACTTGATCTAGCATGGAAATCCCTTAATGATCAAGTTATGATGTTTTTGAGATCTATATTGTTTACTACTGCTTATTCATAGATCCTTGATATTATAATATGCATATATTGGAAACCTACTCCCAAAACTTCCTTAGTTGCCCCTTCTCAAATGAGGTATGAACCCCTTTCTTATTTAAGTTCGGCATACAGTCATGGCTTATTTCTCTTGAAGGCAGGTGATAACAGGATAATCTCACAACTTGATTCATCAAGAGGTGAGACATGGTGGCTCACATTATAACACCCGGGTTATTAAACCCTGAATTAATATTCTAATCTTCGATTAATGAGCTTGTACAGAATTTTAGGTGATGATTTAATGAATTTGGTGTAAAAAAAACTTCTGAAATTTATTGGAGAAAATTCAGAGGTGTACAGAGTTTTCCCAAAATTTTCGTAATCAAGTGGCGTGAGAATATATCTATATAAATGTGCACTTATATTAGTGTGTATTGACACACACACACACACACACACACACACACACACACACACATCTAGTGTATATATTGTTGGGTATTCTGCTTAACTAGAATCAATCTGACAACTAATCAAGATCACTGAGACATTAACAATCTAATTGGCCAGGTCGGCAAATATCAGGTGGGAGGTTTTCCGTTCAATAGAACGTTCCTTAATTTAAGAACCACCTTTCAATTTTCTTCCTTGGTTAAAGCACCAATTAGACTGAATCTAAGTCAATCTCGATATACTGTAAAGTATATCCCCTGTATAAAAGACTTAATCCACTTATACAGTATTTAGAGTGAGGTACGCTTAAAGCGAATCTCCTTAAGATAATTACGTCCCCCGCACCGGTGCTAACGGGATAATGGACGCTGGTCTCCCAAGATACAACACTCTTTCACGGTATTTGGATAGCACTACCAAATCACCGTACGGTCGAACCGTAGTCAACCAATACCTTCACAGGATCGTTGAAGCAGCGGTACAAGGACAAATTTCAAACGAATATTTGCCTCTACTCTCTGGAGGAGCACCCACTGTTTAGGACGAAGGAAAGGTTGAAGAATATTCTTCTTCAGAAGTCTTAGATTCAGACAACAATTCTATAAAAGAATCTGTTGAATTTTCTAAGCCTTCTTTCAGAACGAATTTTGCAGAATCTCCGTTGGAAGTCGCTTCGGAAACCGAGTTACGGATTTCCCACTTCCCTTTTGAAAGTCACTTCAGAAAACTACTCCCCAGTTCAGAACGCAGAAAAAATTGAAGTGTTCAGAACTCAGAGAGAGAGAAGAGAAGTGTTTGCTCTTGGTGTTGTAATTGGTGTGTCTTTCAATTGAGAATTGGAGCCCTTTATATAGCCTTTAGGAGGGGCCAACAGGTTCGAATCTGAGGAAAGGCTGTAACCTTTCGACCCAACCATTGCAACCTTTGGCCATCCAACTGGTTCGCAACCTTTGGCAGTCCAACTGGTTTGCACCCGTTGGCAGTCCAATTGGTTCGCAACCGTTGGCAGTCCAACTGGTTCGCAACTGTAGGCGGATCGGTTCAGATCCTGACTGCGGAGCGGGTCTGTTGGCGGGGCGAAGCGGAGCGGGTCCGGTCCGGTTCAGATAGCGAAGCGGGTCTGCTTTGGCTCATACCTTGAGACCTGATTCAAAAAGAATCAGGCCAGGTAGGGAACCCGAATCCGAACCCAGACCCATGCCCATGCCCATGCCCGGACCCGGGCCCGAGCCCGGCCCGACACCGGCGCCGGCGCCGGCCGGCCGGCCGCCGCCGCCGCGCGCGTGCGCATGTATGCCTGCATGTGCGGGCATAGTTCCCTCCTTTTCGCGCGTGAAAACTCCAAGTACCCAAGGGCACGCCCTTTGTTCTCAATTATCTCTATATATACACCACAAACTTCCATCCCATGGCCAATGTGGGACTAAATGCTTTTAGCTACCTTTAGTCCCGTTTTGGCTTTGAATTAGGCAATCTTTGGACTTAAATATATCATTCATTCGAAGTCGGAATTGAACATGTGAATATACCACGTTCATCCCCAATGGAAGGAGAACACACTCCAACCATCATCCAGTTGATTCGATCAACGAATCTCGCCATAATTCAACTCGAAGATTCGCCTTTCATATTCTTCAATTCCAACATATATATATATATATATATATATATATATATATATATATACACACACACACACACACACACACACACACACACACACACACACACACACACACATATTGGAATACAAGGAATTATTTAAAGATTTGTGGAATATATAAGCATATGAATGTAATTATACATTGAAATGCATGTACATTATACATTGAAATGCATGTACATATACAAAGATAAATTGGATACATATGTAAATTGTCTGTGTGTGTATATATATATATATATATATATATATATATATATATATATATATATATATATATATATATATATATATATATATATCTTGGGATATATATTGGAATACATGATTAATACTTGTAATTGAATACAAGAATACAAATATTATTAAATGGATTAGGGATAGTGGGGTGATGATTTGTCATGGAGAAGCATGAGATGGAGAGAAATGAGGGAAGTGGGATGTTGTGGAAGCTAGGTTGCACCCAAATACAAATTTAAGAGTAAGTATAAATACCTATAAATCATGAAAAAAAAAAATCTCATTTCATCCCCTTACACTCTCTCTTCTACCTCCTCGACCTACCTTACTCTCTCCTCTCCCTCCCTCCTTTGTTCTGATGAGTGGTGGGAGAAGCACAGGGCCGGCGACAGGAGTCGGCTAGGCCAGAGCAACAATGACCGACGGAGAAGGGGATGGTGGCCATGAGCACCACAATCATCATCTTCATCTTCATCTCTCACTCTTTCTCTCCCTCTTTTATTGGATGACGGCTTGGGAAGGCCAGCAGTGGCGCCAGGTCAAGACAGCGGCGGCGGTACTGCGAGATCGATGGGCGTGAGGAGCAGCAGGGTGCTGTTGTTGCTCATGGGTCAAGAAACCCATGTTGGGTTTGGGTTTCATATCAAACCCGAACTCGATCCGTTAAGGATTGACCCAACATGATCACTTAAGGAAGGTAAAATTTCAGCTAACCGTGGGAAATAAAATTATTATATTTTTACCTCAAATATTATAATTCTGACCCATTATTATTGAATTTGGTTTCCGGATGATATCTCGGCCATCCGGAGTTGGATTCAGGCGTTTCTTAAGCCATTGCGTTCTTAGAGATGGGACACATTCAGGGTGTCAGTGACTGAAAACAAATAATCAGAAGAGGTAGGTGAAGTTCTTAACTGATTTTGATTATATGTTAAATAATACATAAATTGTTAATAGATTAATCAATTATGATTTTGAGTTAATTATCTAATAAAGATAAAATAATGAAAAGAATGAGAATACAAGTGATTGATTGTATTGATAGATGATTGTACTCCAAAATTACATTTTTATCATCACTTTTACACATATATCCTTGATCATTCCTTTATTAATTAATGTTATTAACCCTTTTTTTTATTATGGTGTGTAGTTACTTAAATGAGAGGGTAAAGATACAAGAAACTTCATTTTATTCATAATCCTATCTAAAGTTAGATTTTAAATTAAATTGAATCCAAATGAGGAAAGTATTAATCTTTATCTCCTAAATTCAAGTTCAAATTCAGAAGATAAAGTCCTAAAAGATGAAGGGGATAAAGCTAATCCTAATAGGGATAAGGAGGATAATTCAAATTAAATGGAGTTCAAAATCAATTCAGACTCGGATTCAGACTGTACACGTTTTAGTATTCATATCATAACTTTTTCTACCGATATTCAAATCTGATGATTCAAGATACTACAGAAAGAAGACCTGAAGGACTACAATTATTATGTTTATCACTCTATCCAATTCAACTGTCGGATGAGTTATATTCAGCGCTCAACATGCCAACTTGCTGCAGATCAGAATTGAAATTCCTATTGAATTAGGAAACCTTCTAATTTGTATCCTAGTGTGATTAGCTTTGAGGTCTATTTAAATAGATGAAGTCTCTGATAATCTCTCATCTCCACATCAGAAATCATAGCTTAGGATTTTTCTTTAGTTTCTCTTTCAAATTTCTTTTGTAATTTTTAGATTCTATTTCTACTTCTAATTCAAGATTTGTGAGAAGGAGAAGCCATTGTAATTCGAGGTGACAGACCAATACAAGGTGCTTTCGTTCTTTTCATATCTCTTTTGGTATTTACTTTATTTTTGACTTTTTCTTATTTTTTTTATTTCTTACTTTCTTTTGCTTGTCATGTTTACCATGCGTAGCTAGATTTTTATCATGGCTTGCTAAGATATCACCACCATCACATCTAATGTCTAGTAGATAAGAAGATTAGATCATATACATGCCTACTTTAATTTTTATTCTTGAAGACTCATTAGGATAAGCAACTAGGTCAAATATTTGCTAATAGTTCTTAGCTGTTTTTCTTAATCTATTCTTGATGAAAATCTTGATATTTTATTTTTAAACTTTGATTAGTGTTATTTCAAATAGGATTAAGATTTGCTAAATACTTTCTAATGATTTTTCTTACTTTATACTTGATTGACAACCTTGATATTATAACGTTAAAACTTAGATGGTGTTATTTCAAATCATAACCTAGTTTCTATCCTATGTATCTTACTTGATTTTGGGGTAGAATATCATGTTTAGAATTTGAAATGAAGTAATTATCTATCTAGCATTAGCATGTATGGAAGTTGATTATTAGTAACATGTGAACCTTTCTTTTAGTTTAATTCTTTATCCATATACAATTCATCTTTTCTTTTCTAAGTTCTTTAAACAGATAAGATAATAAGAAGACAATATTACCGAAAAGCTTCCATCGCATCTTTCCATGAGGTTCGACCCATTTAGCTCTTGCTACAGCGGTTAAATTGCAAAGATTCAGAGTTAAACCAATCACATACACTTTTCATATTTTCTATATTCTTTTTGGCAATCAAATTTTGGCGTCGTTGCCGGGGAGGGAACGGTCTACATTGTTTTCTAACTAAATTCTTCTCTGTTTGTGAAAATATTATAAAAAAAATATATTCCCCATGTCCTATCTAAATTCATTTGGTTACAATTCATTTGTAGGTCAAAATCACCTTTCCAACAACCATCTTCATGTACCCCTTTTTTCAAACCTATAGAAGAACAATCTGATTGGGAAAAGAAGATAAAATCTTAGAAGATTTCAAGCGACGAATTCATAAAGTGAAAGACTTGCGATCCATTCAAAGGCCTCAAACCCTAAATCCATACATGATTCAAAACCAAAATGATTCCATCCATTATCTCGATAGGTTAGAAGCACAACTAGATCGTTTGAAAAATATTGGAAACACTAGGATTGAAGAAACTCTACCAACACCTTTTTGACCATTTTTGATTCACCCAGCCCTATTGACGAGACCGACGAATTATGGTGTCTTGAAGACCTTGATAAAAATTCAATTTCATTGCACCAACATAAACTTGATCAGTCCCAACTCTTAGACAGATTGACAAGTTTTAATTTTAATGAGATTGCACTAGATTCTGAATGCGAAGCCGATCCTCAACTTTGTGCTCTAATTCCAAACTTTGAATCTATGTTTACTCTGGTGTCTTTACCCAATTTGGACCCAATTCTCGAGCCAGTATTAATTCCAGTACCCGTATATTATGAAATTGGACCATCTATTTTGGGTAGTCACATTCATTTGATGGATCATGAATATGAACTTAAGTTCTTTAATTTGGAGCCCACTTTTGAACCTAACCCGACTCTCGAACCTAAATTTGATTTTTCTAAGCCGGTATTGGTTCTCAATCCTATCATTCTTAAGCTCAAATCAATCACTTCATCAAGTCAAATCCTATTGTTGGACCAAGGTGTAAACAATGATGACCCTGAGATGGTATTCCAAGATTGGGTATACAACCAAGATAGTTTCAATGTTAGGTCGTTCAAGATCCTATACATATGGGGGATAATAACAATGTATATAAAAAGAGGTCATAAAAGATGGGTTCCTTGATGATCCACAAGATTTAGATTGGGTAGCAATGCTTGGTCTAATCCGGTCACCACCAGAACCACCACCTTGAGGTCACATTTTGCCTTCACTTTCTTCTTTTTCATGCATATATGCATTCATTCATACATTGAGGACAATGCATGAGATAGGTGTGGGGGAGAGTTTACTAACATACTAACATAGGTAGATACTAACAATTTTTTTAAAATTTTTTTGGAAAAAGACAACAATATTTTGATTTATTTTTAAAAGATTTCAAGTTAATTTTAAGGAATAGGAAAATCATAATTAGGATTTCTTAACACTTGATTAAAATAAAGATTATTTGTTTGATTTTTAGGTTTAGGAGGAAAAATTGAAAAAGTAATTTTGTCTTAATAATTTTATCTTGATGAAATACACATGCTTTATTCACTTACACACTTGGGATTCAAAACAAAGACTCTTGTATCTTAGAAAAAAATATATATAAAATAAACAAATTTAATTATTGATTAGCTAGGTATTTTGACCTAAGAAAGCCTTGGTATTTACGTGAAAGGTAATTAGGTAAGTTTGAAAAAATATATATATATATATATTATATGTATTAACACATCTAATAACCAATAAGTTAGGCAGTAGAGCCTCAAGAAGCCTTATTATTTACACAAAAGAAAATTAGATGAGTTATATATATTTAAAAAAAGAAAAAAAAGGAAAAAAAAAGAAGTGCTTAAAGGGCAAGGAAGTGGTAATACTTCGAACTTCTGCAAAAAAAAATTATATATATTAATATACAAGGCATAAGAATTGAAGTTGAAGAATCCCATTTCAAAAATTCATGATCACAAAGGTGCATATAACTTAGGATAAATAATAGATTAAGTGAGAAATTCAGTTTTAATCTTAACCTAAATTGATAATGAATATTCGCATCAAAACTAAGTATAGGAATTATTAATTAAGTGATCCTAAGACATTACCACCGTCACATCTAATGTCTAGTAGATAAGCAGATTAGATCATATGCATGCCTACTCTAATTTTTATTCTTGAAGACTCATTAGGATAAGAAACTAGGTCAAATATTTTCTAATACTTCTTAACTGTTTTTCTTAATCTATGCTTGATGAAAATCTGATATTTTAATGTTAAACTTTAATTGGTGTTATTTCAAATAGGGTTAAGATTTGCTAAATACTTTCTAATGATTTTTTCTACTTTATACTTGATTGACAAACTTGATATTGTAACGTTAAAACTTGGATGGTGTTATTTCAAATCATAACCTAGTTTCTATTCTCTGTATCTTTCTTGATTTTGTGGTAGAATATCATGTTTAGGATTTGAAGTAAAGTAATTATCTATCTAGCATTAACATGTATGATGGTTGATTATTAGTAACCTGTGAATCTTTCTTTTAGTTAATTCTTTATCCACATACAATTCATCTTTTCTTTTCTAAGTTCTTTAAACAGAGAAGATAATAAGAAGACAATATTACCGAAAAGCTTTCATCGCATCTCTCCCTAAGATTCGACCCGTTTAGCTCTTGCTACAGCGGTTAAATTGCAAAGATTCAGAGTTAAAATCAATCACATACACTTTTCATATTTTCTGTATTCTTTTTTGGCAATCAATATATATTATTGTGAACTAAATTATGAGTAATTGATATCACGTATAGTCGGTGATTATTAAGTATGTGATTATTTTTTTTATTGAGATTAAACTGTTTAGTTAAATTCATATGATCAAAACTTAAGGAACTATAAGTAGATGATGTCAAGTCGAAATTGTGATTAAGTAAGCGATGTCAAGCTAAAATGTATAGTAATGTATTAGGGCAAACTCCCAGTTACAGAAGAAATGTTGCCGAAATTTATCTTAAGTTACTGATTATCATGATTGTAGGGGCAAATTCCCAGAAGAAATTTATCAACATTTTAATTTATAATCTG
Source organism: Agave tequilana (assembly GCA_038442645.1). Taxonomy (NCBI): domain Eukaryota; kingdom Viridiplantae; phylum Streptophyta; class Magnoliopsida; order Asparagales; family Asparagaceae; genus Agave; species Agave tequilana. Next base: position 2,567 of record JAVJIF010007099.1, on the reverse strand, counting down.
GATCTAAGAGGGAGCAAAAATACAAAACAGGTTTTTATGTGGAAACCCAAATTGAAAAAATCACGGGGAGGGGAGAGAGTATTCACTATTTGCAAAAGATTATAATGAATTTAACGGAGCTAAAACTCTGAAATTGTTACATGATACGGTAGAATTTGACTAAGAGAAGGCTATTTTCTTTACTCAATGGGAAGTTTGATTGTGGATTTCTTCCTTTTCTTCTCTTTTCTATTGGTTGTCACCTATTCTCTCTCTTGCCCAATTTTCAGCTTATATATACCCGGGGAGCTTTTATTGGCAGTGTGGGTCATACGAGTTTCAATAACTATATGATCACATTGCAATTCTCTCATAACGGCTGGGATTCAGTCCTTGATGGCGGGAGCGATTACTGTCACTTTCTGTAATAGTCCGCACAGGAGTAGGGGTCGTTGTAACATATGAAATGTGAAATGATATGGCGGCGTAAAAGACTCCATAAAATGTATGCGAAAATCGATGGAGTCGGTTGCAATGACCGCCCTACTCAAGATAGAAGAACTGGTCTTAGTCGACGATGTTCTCGGAAGGAAGAGTATCCTCAGGACAACCGATTCCTCGGGAGGAGGAATGGTCTCGAAAATAAATGAATAATGCCCTGCGAGGAGATGCTCAGAGAAGATGCTCGGATAGCTTTTATTGTTACTATCCTCGAAAGGTTTTGGTAGCGGGGGATACGTGTTTTGATTCTGGTGTAAGTCAAAATTAACCATTACAATGATGATTAAAAAAGATGATTAAAAGAATGAGGTGATTAAACAGGATTTGAACATGGTGGCTCACATCGTGATATGGTCAATGTAGGTGGGGACACTGTGGCTCACATCATGATTTGGTCAATTCCGGTGGACGAAACTCTAAAATCTCTGAGGATAGTGTACAAACCTCTCAGATGGTCCACTATCTCTAGCTTCCTTTTATGCAAATCTTTGGAATTCGCACCTGAGATGACGTCAATCCTAGTGTAACCACCATTTGTATTTATTTTTAATTTTTAAAAATTTAATGCTTGTCCTTTGTCTTTTTCTTTACCTTTTTATTGTTCCATTCAATTTTTGGAGTTGTTTGGATGAAAAAACCCATCCCAAAAAGGCGAGCAGGGCCCCACCCAGTCGCTTTAACGCATGAAAAACACGACCACAGACTCCACCAATTGCCTCTTTCGGCGTGATTTCGAAGGCTCACCTCAACGAAACCGTCCGAGATTAAAAAAAAACCCGTCACATCAGTAAAAATCGGACCCCACCACAAGATTTCTTTTTTTAACAACCAAACATGGAAAACAAAATCTGACTGACAAGGCTGCGTACAATGTTTTTTCCAAAGGAAATTATGTGAAACAAACGGACCCTTACCTAGGGATTCGAATAGGGTTTTCGAGGGTCAGGCCATATTCTTCCCTAAAAATATTCATACTAGAAAATAAGTTAAACAAACATCTCAATATGAAAAAGATCAATTAATTAATATATTGAAGGTACATCCTCTTCATCGTGAGGTTACACATTCTCTCTTTTACATACGTTCAGTACAATTATAAATAGGCTCCTCCATAACATCAAAGACAAAAAACACGCTCTTCCCCTTCCCCTCATGATCTTATTAGCTTTAACAATCAAGCTGAATAATCAAGAAATGGATAATCAGTGTACCCAACAATTGGGTCCTGAGTATAGAAGGTAGACCTATTATACTTGTTCAATGGCGCATCGAGCTCAAATCTCTTTGGCAAGTCAGGGTTAGCCAAGAACAACCGGCCATATGCAACCAAATCGGTATAACCTTCATCCACCACCTTGTTCCCTTCCTTCTGTCGTATCCTCCGGCTGCGATGAACGTCCCCTTGAATGCCTTTCTCATCGGTAACAATCTGTGCGGATTTGCCTCCGCCATCAACTATGGACATCCTTGCTCAACGATGTGGACATACAGGATGTTGAACTTGTTAACGACTCGACCATGTACAGCCCTAGGGCTTCTGGATTCGAGTCATAGGAGTCCACGTAGTCCGCAAATGGGGAGAGTCTAATGCCGACTCGGTCAGCTCCAATTTCATCAGCTACTGCAGAGACTACTTCAAGTGCGAAGCGGCAGCGATTTTCTAAGCTGCCACCGTACTCGTCTGTCCGATCATTGGCACTGTCCTTCATGAACTGCTCGACGAGGTAGCCGTGTGCGCCATGGATTTCTATTCCATCAAAGCCTGTGAATCAATAGAGAGAAGATATTGGTAGTCCAACTAAAGTGAAAAATGAACAAAAGAAAAGTGTATAGATCACAAGGCAGCATATATGTTATGTACATGCCAGCTTCCATGGCATTTCTTGGCAGCAAGTCTGAAGTCATCGACGATTTGAGGGATCTCATCGGTTCTCAATCTCCGAGGAGTAGAGTATTTATCAACAGAGTCGTCGTGTTGAGTCTGGTGTGGAATCCTTTGTCGGTACTGGAGATGGGAGCTTGCCCATTTGGCTGATAACTCTACACATATGCACAAATGGACACATAATAGAGTTTATGAATCATGA
>JAVJIF010007098.1:0-72825 GCA_038442645.1 Agave tequilana | reverse complement strand
TTTAATCAAAAAAGTCAAGTTTTCATCCCTGATTGGCCTGATTTAGGCCATATAAGAGCCCAATGGACCCAAACGGGGAGAGAAAACGTGGTTACACAAATCCGGTTGTGGTATTATACACTTCCTATGTACAAATACTATCAATTAATCTTATTTCTAGTCTTAATGGAGAAGATTGATCAAAAGTCAAACTTTCAGCCCCTAACTAGTTGAACTAGGCCTTATAAGAGCCAAATAGGTTCTAAACGGGGAGAAAATGTGATTTTCGAGAGCCGTGAGTCTTATTAAATAGTTTCTATATATAAATAATACCAATTACCTTGTTTTAGTCTTAATTGGGAAGTTTAGTCACAATTCAAACTTTCAGCCCGAATAGCCTGAAATAGGCCTTAAGAGCCAAATAGGGGCCTAAACGGGGAGGAAACAAGATTTTCAAGAGCCGAGAGTGGTATTACATAATTTCTATGTACAAATACAATCAATTAAACTTATTTTTAGTCTTAATTAGGAAGTTTGACCAAAAGCCAAACTTTCAACCTTGATGGGCTTAAACTATGCCTTATAAGAGCCGGAGTAAGGCCCAAACATGGGGAAAAACGTGGTTCTCAAGATCTGGGAGTAGTATTACATAATATTTATGTAAAATTACTACCACTTAACCTTATTTCTAGTCATAATTTGTATATTTAACTAAAAGTCAAACTTTCATCCACGATTGGCCTGAACTAGGAAGAAAACGTTGTTCTTAAGGGCATATAAGAGCCGAATAGGGCGCAAACAGGAAGAAAACTTCATTCTTAAGAGACAGGAGTGGTATTACATAGTTTCAATATATAAATTCTATCAATTAACTTAATTTCTAGTAATAATTAGGGAAGTTTGACTAAAAATCAAACTTCAGCCCTGATTGGTTTGAACTAGGCCATATAAGAGCTAATAGGGCACAAACGGGGAGAAAACATGGTTCTTAAGACACGGGAGTGGTATTACATAATTTTTATGTACAAATACTACCTACTTATCTTATTCTAGTCTTAATTAGAAAGTTTGGCCAAAAGACAAACCTCCAGCCCTGATTGGGCTGATTTGGGCCTTATAAAAGCTGAATAAAGAATAAACATGGGGAAAACGTGATTTCTAAGAGCTGAGAGTGGCATTACATAGTTTCTATGTACAATTACTACTAATTAAGCTTATTTTTAGTCTAAAATGAGAAGTTTAACTAAAAAACTAAGGTTCAACCCTGATTGACTGAACTAAGCCTTATAAGAGCCGTGTAGGGCCCGAACAAGAAATAAAACGTGGTTTCAAGAGCCGGGAGTAATGCTACATAGTTTATATGTACAATTACTTCTAATTAACCTTGTTTCTAGTGTTAATTGAGAAGTTGACAAAATTCAAACATTCATCCTGATTGGCCTGAGCTAAGCAATTTAAGAGTCGAATAAGGCCCAAACAGGGAGAAAACATGGTTGTCAATAGCCATGAGTTGTATTACATAGTTTCCATGTACAAATACTACCAATTATCCTTACTTCTAGTCTTAATTGGAAAGTTTGACCAAAGTCAAAGTTTCAGCCCCAATTGGCCAGAACTAGGCCTTATAAGAGCCGAATAGCACCTTAAACTGAGAGAAAATATGCTTTTAAAAGCCAAGAGTGGTATTATATAGTTTCTATATAAAAATAACTATCAATAATTTAAAATTTATAGTCTTAATTTGAAAGTTTACCAAAAAGCCAAACTTTCAGCTCCGATTGGCCTAAAATTAGGACTTATAAGAGTCGAATTAAGAACAAACATGGGAAAAAACGTGATTCTGAAGAGCTGGGATTAGTATTACAGCTTTTATGTTCAATTACTTCCAACTAACTTTGTTTCAAGTATTAATTGGGAAGTTTGGACCAAAAGTCAAACTTTCAGTCTGATTGGCCTTCAGCCTTATTAGAGCCGAGTATAGCCCAAATGGGGAGAAAACGTGATTCTCAAGAGCCGAGAGTAGTATTAGATTGTTTCTATGCATAATTACTACCAATTAACCTTGTTTCTAGCCTTAATTGGAAAATTAATCAAAAAGTCAAGTTTTCATCCCTGATTGGCCTGAATTAGGCCATATAAGAGCCCAATGGACCCAAACGGGGAGAAAACGTGGTTACACAAATCCGGTTGTGGTATTATAAACTTCCTATGTACAAATACTATCAATTAATCTTATTTCTAGTCTTAATGGAGAAGATTGATCAAAAGTCAAAACTTTCAGCCTAACTAGTTTGAACTAGGCCTTATAAGAGCCAAATAGGTTCTAAACGGGGAGAAAATGTGGTTTTCGAGAGCCGTGAGTCTTATTAAATAGTTTCTATATATAAATAATACCAATTTACCTTGTTTTTAGTCTTAATGGGAAGTTTAGTCACAATTCAAACTTTCAGCCCCGAATAGCCTGAAATAGGCCTTAAGAGCCAAATAGGGGCCTAAACGGGGAGGAAACAAGATTTTCAAGAGCGAGAGAGTGGTATTACATAATTTTATGTACAAATACAATCAATTAAACTTATTTTAGTCTTAATAGGAAGTTTTGACCAAAGCCAAACTTTCAACCTTGATGGGCTTAAAACTATGCCTTATAAGAGCCGAGTAAGGCCCCAAACATGGGGAAAACGTGGTTCTCAAGATCTGGGAGTAGTATTACATAATATTTATGTAAAATTACTACCACTTAACCTTATTCTAGTCATAATTTGTATATTTAACTAAAAGTCAAACTTTCATCCACGATTGGCCTGAACTAGGAAGAAAACGTTGTTTTCTTAAGGGCATATAAGAGCCGAATAGGGCGCAAACAGGAAGAAAACTTCATTCTTAAGAGACATGAGTGGTATTACATAGTTTCAATATATAAATTCTATCAATTAACATAATTTCTAGTAATAATTAGGAAGTTTGACTAAAAATCAAACTTTCAGCCCTGATTGGTTTGAACTAGGCCATATAGAGCTTAATAGGGCACAAACGGGGAGAAAACATGTTCTTAAGACACGGAGTGGTATTACATAATTTTTATGTACAAATACTACCTACTTATCTTATTTCTAGTCTTAATTAGAAAGTTTGGCCAAAAGACAAACCTCCAGCCCTGATTGGCTGATTTGGGCCTTATAAAAGCTGAATAAAGAATAAAACATGGGGAAAACGTGATTTCTAAAGAGCTGAGAGTGGCATTACATAGTTTCTATGTACAATTACTACTAATTAAGCTTATTTAGTCTAAAATGAGAAGTTTAACTAAAAACTAAGGTTCAACCCTGATTGACTGAACTAAGCCTTATAAGAGCCGTGTAGGGCCAAACAAGAATAAAACGTGGTTTTCAAGAGCGGGAGTAATGCTACATAGTTTATATGTACAATTACTTCTAATTAACCTTGTTTCTAGTGTTAATTGAGAAGTTTGACCAAAATTTAAACATTCATCCCTGATGGCCTGAGCTAAGCAATTTAAGAGTCGAATAAGGCCCAAACAGGGAGAAAACATGGTTGTCAATAGCCATGAGTTGTATTACATAGTTTCCATGTACAAATACTACCAATTATCCTTACTTCTAGTCTTAATTGGAAAGTTTGACCAAAGTCAAAGTTTCAGCCCCAATTGGCCAGAACTAGGCCTTATAAGAGCCGAATAGCGCCTAAACTGAGAGAAAATATGCTTTTCAAAAGCCAAGAGTGGTATTATATAGTTCTATATAAAAATAACTATCAATTAAACTAATTTATAGTCTTAATTTGAAAGTTTTACCAAAAAGCCAAACTTTCAGCTCCGATTGGCCTAAAATTAGGACTTATAAGAGTCGAATTAAGAACAAACATGGGAAAAACGTGATTCTGAAGAGCTGGGATTAGTATTACATAGCTTTTATGTTCAATTACTTCCAACTAACTTTTGTTTCAAGTATTAATTGGGAAGTTTGACCAAAAGTCAAACTTTCAGTCTGATGGCCTTCAGCCTTATTAGAGCCGAGTATAGCCCAAATGGGGGAGAAAACGTGATTCTCAAGAGCGAGAGTAGTATTAGATTGTTTCTATGCATAATTACTACCAATTAACCTTGTTTCTAGCCTTAATTGGAAAATTTAATCAAAAAGTCAAGTTTTCATCCCTGATTGGCCTGAATTAGGCCATATAAGAGCCCAATGGACCCAAACGGGGAGGAAAACGTGGTTACACAAATCCGGTTGTGGTATTATACACTTCCTATGTACAAATACTATTAATAATCTTATTTCTAGTCTTAATGGAGAAGATTGATCAAAAGTCAAACTTTCAGCCCTAACTAGTTTGAACTAGGCCTTATAAGAGCCAAATAGGTTCTAAACGGGGAGAAAATGTGATTTTCGAGAGCCGTGAGTCTTATTAAATAGTTTCTATATATAAATAATACCAATTTACCTTGTTTTTAGTCTTAATTGGGAAGTTTAGTCACAATTCAAACTTTCAGCCCCGAATAGCCTGAAATAGGCCTTAAGAGCCAAATAGGGGCCTAAACGGGGAGGAAACAAGATTTTCAAGAGCCGAGAGTGGTATACATAATTTCTATGTACAAATACAATCAATTAAACTTATTTTTAGTCTTAATTAGGAAGTTTGACCAAAAGCCAAACTTTCAACCTTGATGGCTTAAACTATGCCTTATAAGAGCCGAGTAAGGCCCAAACATGGGAAAACGTGGTTCTCAAGATCGGGGAGTAGTATACATAATATTTATGTAAAATTACTACCACTTAACCTTATTTCTAGTCATAATTTGTATATTTAACTAAAAGTCAAACTTTCATCCACGATTGGCCTGAACTAGGAAGAAAACGTTGTTCTTAAGGGCATATAAGAGCCGAATAGGGCGCAAACAGGAAGAAAACTTCATTTTAAGAGAACAGGAGTGGTATTACATAGTTTCAATATTAAATTCTATCAATTAACATAATTTCTAGTAATAATTAGGAAGTTTGACTAAAAATCAAACTTTCAGCCCTGATTGGTTTGAACTAGGCCATATAAGAGCTTAATAGGGCACAAACGGGGAGAAAACATGGTTCTTAAGACACGGGAGTGGTATTACATAATTTTTATGTACAAATACTACCTACTTATCTTATTCTAGTCTTAATTAGAAAGTTTGGCCAAAAGACAAACCTCCATCCCTGATTGGGCTGATTTGGGCCTTATAAAAGCTGAATAAAGAATAAACATGGGGGAAAAACGTGATTTCTAAGAGCTGAGAGTGGCATTACATAGTTCTATGTACAATTACTACTAATTAAGCTTATTTTTAGTCTAAAATGAGAAGTTTAACTAAAAACTAAGGTTGATTGACTGAACTAAGCCTTATAAGAGCCGTGTAGGGGAACGAACAAATAAAACGTGGTTTTCAAGAGCCGGGAGTAATGCTACATAGTTTATATGTACAATTACTTTAATTAACCTTGTTTCTAGTGTTAATTGAGAAGTTTGACCAAAATTAAACATTCATCCCTGATTGGCCTGAGCTAAGCATTTAAGAGTCGAATAAGGCCCAAACAGGGAGAAAACATGGTTGTCAATAGCCATGAGTATTACATAGTTTCCATGTACAAAATACTACCAATTATCCTTACTTCTAGTCTTAATTGAAAGTTTGACCAAAGTCAAAGTTTCAGCCCCAATTGGCCAGAACTAGGCCTTATAAGAGCCGAATAGCGCCTAAACTGAGAGAAAATATGCTTTTAAAAGCCAAGAGTGGTATTATATAGTTTCTATATAAAAATAACTATCAATTAAACTAATTTATAGTCTTAATTTGAAAGTTTACCAAAAAGCCAAACTTTCAGCTCGATTGGCCTAAAATTAGGACTTATAAGAGTCGAATTAAGAACAAACATGGAAAAAACGTGATTCTGAAGAGCTGGGATTAGTATTACATAGCTTTTATGTTCAATTACTTCCAACTAACTTTGTTTCAAGTATTAATTGGAAGTTTGACCAAAAGTCCAAACTTTCAGTCTGATTGGCCTTCAGCCTTATTAGAGCCGAGTATAGCCCAAATGGGGAGAAAACGTGATTCTCAAGAGCCGAGAGTAGTATTAGATTGTTTCTATGCATAATTACTACCAATTAACCTTGTTTTCTAGCCTTAATTGGAAAATTTAATCAAAAAGTCAAGTTTCATCCCTGATTGGCCTGAATTAGGCCATATAAGAGCCCAATGGACCCAAACGGGGAGAAAACGTGGTTACACAAATCCGGTTGTGGTATTATACACTTCCTATGTACAAATACTATTAATTAATCTTATTTCTAGTCTTAATGGAGAAGATTGATCAAAAGTCAAACTTTCAGCCCTAACTAGTTTGAACTAGGCCTTATAAGAGCCAAATAGGTTCTAAACGGGGAGAAAATGTGGTTTTCGAGAGCCGTGAGTCTTATTAAATAGTTTCTATATATAAATAATACCAATTTACCTTGTTTTTAGTCTTAATTGGGAAGTTTAGTCACAATCAAACTTTCAGCCCCGAATAGCCTGAAATAGGCCTTAAGAGCCAAATAGGGGCCTAAACGGGGGAGGAAACAAGATTTTCAAGAGCCGAGAGTGGTATTACATAATTTCTATGTACAAATACAATCAATTAAACTTATTTTAGTCTTAATTAGGAAGTTTGACCAAAAGCCAACTTTCAACCTTGATGGGCTTAAAATATGCTTATAAGAGCCGAGTAAGGGCCAAACATGGGGAAAACGTGGTTCTCAAGATCTGGGAGTAGTATTACAAATATTTATGTAAAATTACTACCACTTAACCTTATTTCTAGTCATAATTTGTATATTTAACTAAAAGTCAAACTTTCATCCACGATTGGCCTGAACTAGGAAGAAAACGTTGTTCTTAAGGGCATATAAGAGCGAATAGGGCGCAAACAGGAAGAAAACTTCATTCTTAAGAGACAGGAGTGGTATTACATAGTTTCAATATATAAATTCTATCAATTAACTTAATTTCTAGTAATAATTAGGAAGTTTGACTAAAAATCAAACTTTCAGCCCTGATGGTTTGAACTAGGCCATATAAGAGCTTAATAGGGCACAAACGGGGAGAAAACATGGTCTTAAGACACGAGAGTGGTATTACATAATTTTTATGTACAAATACTACCTACTTATCTTATTTCTAGTCTTAATTAGAAAGTTTGGCCAAAAGACAAACCTCCAGCCCTGATTGGGCTGATTTGGGCCTTATAAAAGCTGAATAAAGAATAAACATGGGAAAACGTGATTTCTAAGAGCTGAGAGTGGCATTACATAGTTTCTATGTACAATTACTACTAATTAAGCTTATTTTTAGTCTAAAATGAGAAGTTTAACTAAAAACTAAGGTTCAACCCTGATTGACTGAACTAAGCCTATAAGAGCCGTGTAGGGCCGAACAAGAATAAAACGTGGTTTTCAAGAGCCGGGAGTAATGCTACATAGTTTATATGTACAATTACTTCTAATTAACCTTGTTTCTAGTGTTAATTGAGAAGTTTGACCAAAATTCAAACATTCATCCCTGATTGGCCTGAGCTAAGCAATTTAAGAGTCGAATAAGGCCCAAACAGGGAGAAAACATGGTTGTCAATAGCCATGAGTTGTATTACATAGTTTTCATGTACAAATACTACCAATTATCCTTACTTCTAGTCTTAATGGAAAGTTTGACCAAAGTCAAAGTTTCAGCCCCAATTGGCCAGAACTAGGCCTTATAAGAGCCGAATAGCGCCTAAACTGAGAGAAAAATATGCTTTTCAAAAGCCAAGAGTGGTATTATATAGTTTCTATATAAAAATAACTATCAATTAAACTAATTTATAGTCTTAATTTGAAAGTTTTACAAAAAGCCAAACTTTCAGCTCCGATTGGCCTAAAATTAGGACTTATAAGAGTCGAATTAAGAACAAACATGGAAAAACGTGATTCTGAAGAGCTGGGATTAGTAGTACATAGCTTTTATGTTCAATTACTTCCAACTAACTTTGTTTCAAGTATTAATTGGGAAGTTTGACCAAAAGTCAAACTTTCAGTTGATTGGTCTTATTAGAGCGAGAGTATAGCCCAAATGGGAGAAGAAAACGTGATTCTCAAGAGCAGAGAGTAGTATTAGATTGTTTCTATGCATAATTACTACCAATTAACCTTGTTTCTAGCCTTAATTGGAAAATTTAATCAAAAAGTCAAGTTTTCATCCCTGATTGGCCTGAATTAGGCCATATAAGAGCCCAATGGACCCAAACGGGGAGAAAACGTGGTTACACAAATCCGGTTGTGGTATTATACACTTCCTATGTACAAATACTATCAATTAATCTTATTTCTAGTCTTAATGGAGAAGATTGATCAAAAGTCAAACTTTCAACCCTAACTAGTTTGAACTAGGCTTATAAGAGCCAAATAGGTTCTAAACGGGGAGAAAATGTGGTTTTCGAGAGCCGTGAGTCTTATTAAATAGTTTCTATATATAAATAATACCAATTTACCTTGTTTTAATTGGAAGTTTAGTCACAATTCAAACTTTCAGCCCCGAATAGCCTGAAATAGGCTTAAGAGCCAAATAGGGGCCTAAACGGGGAGGAAACAAGATTTTCAAGAGCCGAGAGTGGTATTACATAATTTCTATGTACAAATACAATCAATTAAACTTATTTCTAGTCTTAATTAGGAAGTTTGACCAAAAGCCAAACTTTCAACCTTGATGGGCTTAAACTATGCCTTATAAGAGCCGAGTAAGGCCCAAACATGGGGAAAACGTGGTTCTCAAGATCTGGGAGTAGTATTACATAATATTTATGTAAAAATTACTACCACTTAACCTTATTTCTAGTCATAATTGTATATTTAACTAAAAGTCAAACTTTCATCCACGATGGCCTGACTAGGAAGAAAACGTTGTTCTTAAGGGCATATAAGAGCCGAATAGGGCGCAAACAGGAAGAAAACTTCATTCTTAAGAGACAGGAGTGGTATTACATAGTTTCAATATATAAATTCTATCAATTAACTTAATTTCTAGTAATAATTAGGAAGTTTGACTAAAAATCAAACTTTCAGCCCTGATTGGTTTGAACTAGGCCATATAAGAGCTTAATAGGGCACAAACGGGGAGAAAACATGGTTCTTAAGACACGAGAGTGGTTACATAATTTTTATGTACAAATACTACCTACTTATCTTATTTCTAGTCTTAATTAGAAAGTTTGGCCAAAAGACAAACCTCCAGCCCTGATTGGGCTGATTTGGGCCTTATAAAAGCTGAATAAAGAATAAACATGGGGAAAACGTGATTTCTAAGAGCTGAGAGTGGCATTACATAGTTTCTATGTACAATTACTACTAATTAAGCTTATTTTTTAGTCTAAAATGAGAAGTTTAACTAAAAACTAAGGTTCAACCCTGATTGACTGAACTAAGCCTTATAAGAGCCGTGTAGGGCCCGAACAAGAATAAAACGTGGTTTTCAAGAGCCGGGAGTAATGCTACATAGTTTATATGTACAATTACTTCTAATTAACCTTGTTTCTAGTGTTAATTGAGAAGTTTGACCAAAATTCAAACATTCATCCCTGATTGCCTGAGCTAAGCAATTTAAGAGTCGAATAAGGCCCAAACAGGGAGAAAACATGGTTGTCAATAGCCATGAGTTGTATTACATAGTTTCCATGTACAAATACTACCAATTATCCTTACTTCTAGTCTTAATTGGAAAGTTTGACCAAAGTCAAAGTTTCAGCCCCAATTGGCCAGAACTAGGCCTTATAAGAGCCGAATAGCGCCTAAACTGAGAGAAAATATGCTTTTCAAAAGCCAAGAGTGGTATTATATAGTTTCTATAAAAAATAACTATCAATTAAACTAATTTATAGTTTAATTTGAAAGTTTTACCAAAAAGCCAAACTTTCAGCTCCGATTGGCCTAAAATTAGGACTTATAAGAGTCGAATTAAGAACAAACATGGGAAAAACGTGATTCTGAGAGCTGGGATTAGTATTACATAGCTTTTATGTTCAATTACTTCCAACTAACTTTGTTTCAAGTATTAATTGGGAAGTTTGACCAAAAGTCAAACTTTCAGTCTGATTGGCCTTCAGCCTTATTAGAGCCGAGTATAGCCCAAATGGAGAGAAAACGTGATTCTCAAGAGCCGAGAGTAGTATTAGATTGTTTCTATGCATAATTACTACCAATTAACCTTGTTTCTAGCCTTAATTGGAAAATTTAATCAAAAAGTCAAGTTTTCATCCCTGATTGCCTGAATTAGGCCATATAAGAGCCCAATGGACCCAAACGGAGAGAAAACGTGGTTACACAAATCCGGTTGTGGTATTATACACTTCCTATGTACAAATACTATTAATTAATCTTATTTCTAGTCTTAATGGAGAAGATTGATCAAAAGTCAAACTTTCAACCCTAACTAGTTTGAACTAGGCCTTATAAGAGCCAAATAGGTTCTAAACGGGGGAGAAAATGTGGTTTTCGAGAGCCGTGAGTCTTATTAAATAGTTTATATATTAAATAATACCAATTTACCTTGTTTTTAGTCTTAATTGGAAGTTTAGTCACAATTCAAATTCAGCCCCGAATAGCCTGAAATAGGCCTTAAGAGCCAAATAGGGGCCTAAACGGGGAGGAAACAAGATTTTCAAGAGCCGAGAGTGGTATTAAATAATTTCTATGTACAAATACAATCAATTAAACTTATTTTTAGTCTTAATTAGGAAGTTTGACCAAAAGCCAAACTTTCAACCTTGATGGGCTAAACTATGCCTTATAAGAGCCGAGTAAGGCCCAAACATGGGGAAAACGTGGTTCTCAAGATCTGGGAGTAGTATTACATAATATTTATGTAAAATTACTACCACTTAACCTTATTTCTAGTCATAATTTGTATATTTAACTAAAAGTCAAACTTTCATCCACGATTGGCCTGAAATAGGAGAAAACGTTGTTCTTAAGGGCATATAAGAGCCGAATAGGGCGCAAACAGGAAGAAAACTTCATTCTAAGAGACAGGAGTGGTATTACATAGTTTCAATATATAAATTCTATCAATTAACAAATTTCTAGTAATAATTAGGAAGTTTGACTAAAAATCAAACTTTCAGCCCTGATTGGTTTGAACTAGGCCATATAAGAGCTTAATAGGGCACAAACGGGGAGAAAACATGGTTCTTAAGACACGAGAGTGGTATTACATAATTTTTATGTACAAATACTACCTACTTATCTTATTTCTAGTCTTAATTAGAAAGTTTGGCAAAAGACAAACCTCCATCCCTGATTGGGCTGATTTGGGCCTTATAAAAGCTGAATAAAGAATAAACATGGGGAAAACGTGATTTCTAAGAGCTGAGAGTGGCATTACATAGTTTCTATGTACAATTACTACTAATTAAGCTTATTTTTAGTCTAAAATGAGAAGTTTAACTAAAAACTAAGGTTTGATTGACTGAACTAAGCCTTACTTATAAGAGCGTGTAGGGCCCGAACAAGAATAAAACGTGGTTTTCAAGAGCCGGGAGTAATGCTACATAGTTTATATATACAATTACTTCTAATTAACCTTGTTTCTAGTGTTAATTGAGAAGTTTGACCAAAATTCAAACATTCATCCCTGATTGGCCTGAGCTAAGCAATTTAAGAGTCGAATAAGGCCCAAACAGGGAGAAAACATGGTTGTCAATAGCCATGTTGTATTACATAGTTTCCATGTACAAATACTACCAATTATCCTTACTTCTAGTCTTAATTGGAAAGTTTGACCAAAGTCAAAGTTTCAGCCCCAATTGGCCAGAACTAGGCCTTATAAGAGCCGAATAGCGCCTAAACTGAGAGAAAATATGCTTTTCAAAAGCCAAGAGTGGTATTATATAGTTTCTATATAAAAATAACTATCAATTAAACTAATTTATAGTCTTAATTTGAAAGTTTTACCAAAAAGCCAAACTTTCAGCTCCGATTGGCCTAAAATTAGGACTTATAAGAGTCGAATTAAGAACAAACATGGGAAAAACGTGATTCTGAAGAGCTGGGATTAGTATTACATAGCTTTATGTTCAATTACTTCCAACTAACTTTGTTTCAAGTATTAATTGGGAAGTTTGACCAAAAGTCAAACTTTCAGTCTGATTGGCCTTCAGCCTTATTAGAGCCGAGTATAGCCCAAATGGGGAGAAAACGTGATTCTCAAGAGCCGAGAGTAGTATTAGATTGTTTCTATGCATAATTACTACCAATTAACCTTGTTTCTAGCCTTAATTGGAAAAATTTAATCAAAAAGTCAAGTTTTCATCCCTGATTGGCCTGAATTAGGCCATATAAGAGCCCAATGGACCCAAACGGGGAGAAAACGTGGTTACACAAATCCGGTTGTGGTATTATACACTTCCTATGTACAAATACTATCAATTAATCTTATTTCTAGTCTTAATGGAGAAGATTGATCAAAAGTCAAACTTTCAGCCCTAACTAGTTTGAACTAGGCCTTATAAGAGCCAAATAGGTTCTAAACGGGGAGAAAATGTGGTTTTCGAGAGCCGTGAGTCTTATTAAATAGTTTCTATATATAAATAATACCAATTTACCTTGTTTTAGTCTTAATTGGGAAGTTTAGTCACAATTCAAACTTTCAGCCCCGAATAGCCTGAAATAGGCCTTAAGAGCCAAATAGGGGCCTAAACGGGGAGGAAACAAGATTTTCAAGAGCCGAGAGTGGTATTACATAATTTCTATGTACAAATACAATCAATTAAATTATTTAGTCTTAATTAGGAAGTTTGACCAAAAGCCAAACTTTCAACCTTGATGGGCTTAAACTATGCCTTATAAGAGCCGAGTAAGGCCCAAACATGGGGAAAACGTGGTTCTCAAGATCTGGAGTAGTATTACATAATATTTATGTAAAATTACTACCACTTAACCTTATTTCTAGTCATAATTTGTATATTTAACTAAAAGTCAAACTTTCATCCACGATTGGCCTGAACTAGGAAGAAAACGTTGTTCTTAAGGGCATATAAGAGCCGAATAGGGCGCAAACAGGAAGAAAACTTCATTCTTAAGAGACAGGAGTGGTATTACATAGTTTCAATATATAAATTCTATCAATTAACTTAATTTCTAGTAATAATTAGGAAGTTTGACTAAAAATCAAACTTTCAGCCCTGATTGGTTTGAACTAGGCCATATAAGAGCTTAATAGGGCACAAACGGGGAGAAAAACATGGTTCTTAAGACACGGGAGTGGTATTACATATTTTTATGTACAAATACTACCTACTTATCTTATTTCTAGTCTTAATTAGAAAGTTTGGCCAAAAGACAAACCTCCAGCCCTGATTGGGCTGATTTGGGCCTTATAAAAGCTGAATAAAGAATAAACATGGGGGAAAACGTGATTTCTAAGAGCTGAGAGTGGCATTACATAGTTTCTATGTACAATTACTACTAATTAAGCTTATTTTAGTCTAAAATGAGAAGTTTAACTAAAAACTAAGGTTCAACCCTGATTGACTGAACTAAGCCTTATAAGAGCCGTGTAGGGCCCGAACAAGAATAAAACGTGGTTTTCAAGAGCCGGGAGTAATGCTACATAGTTTATATGTACAATTACTTCTAATAAACCTTGTTTCTAGTGTTAATTGAGAAGTTTGACCAAAATTCAAACATTCATCCCTGATTGGCCTGAGCTAAGCAATTTAAGAGTCGAATAAGGCCCAAACAGGGAGAAAACATGGTTGTCAATAGCCATGAGTTGTATTACATAGTTCCATGTACAAATACTACCAATTATCCTTACTTCTAGTCTTAATTGGAAAGTTTGACCAAAGTCAAAGTTTCAGCCCCAATGGCCAGAACTAGGCCTTATAAGAGCCGAAATAGCGCCTAAACTGAGAGAAAATATGCTTTTCAAAAGCCAAGAGTGGTATTATATAGTTTCTATATAAAAATAACTATCAATTAAACTAATTTATAGTCTTAATTTGAAAGTTTTACCAAAAAGCCAAACTTTCAGCTCCGATTGGCCTAAAATTAGGACTTATAAGAGTCGAATTAAGAACAAACATGGGAAAAACGTGATTCTGAAGAGCTGGGATTAGTATTACATAGCTTTTATGTTCAATTACTTCCAACTAACTTTGTTTCAAGTATTAATTGGGAAGTTTGACCAAAAGTCAAACTTTCAGTCTGATTGGCCTTCAGCCTTATTAGAGCCGAGTATAGCCCAAATGGGGAGAAAACGTGATTCTCAAGAGCCGAGAGTAGTATTAGATTGTTTCTATGCATAATTACTACCAATTAACCTTGTTTCTAGCCTTAATTGGAAAATTTAATCAAAAAGTCAAGTTTTCATCCCTGATTGGCCTGAATTAGGCCATATAAGAGCCCAATGGACCCAAACGGGGAGAAAACGTGGTTACACAAATCCGGTTGTGGTATTATACACTTCCTATGTACAAATACTATCAATTAATCTTATTTCTAGTCTTAATGGAGAAGATGATCAAAAGTCAAACTTTCACCCTAACTAGTTTGAACTAGGCCTTATAAGCCAAATAGGTTCTAAACGGGGAGAAAATGTGGTTTTCGAGAGCCGTGAGTCTTATTAAATAGTTTCTATATATAAATAATACCAATTTACCTTGTTTTTAGTCTTAATTGGGAAGTTTAGTCACAATTCAAACTTTCAGCCCCGAATAGCCTGAAATAGGCCTTAAGAGCCAAATAGGGGCCTAAACGGGGAGGAAACAAGATTTTCAAGAGCCGAGAGTGGTATTACATAATTTCTATGTACAAATACAATCAATTAAACTTATTTTTAGTCTTAATTAGGAAGTTTGACCAAAAGCCAAACTTTCAACCTTGATGGGCTTAAACTATGCCTTATAAGAGCCGAGTAAGGCCCCAAACATGGGGAAAACGTGGTTCTCAAGATCTGGGAGTAGTATTACATAATATTTATGTAAAATTACTACCACTTAACCTTATTTCTAGTCATAATTTGTATATTTAACTAAAAGTCAAACTTTCATCCACGATTGGCCTGAACTAGGAAGAAAACGTTGTTCTTAAGGGCATATAAGAGCCGAATAGGGCGCAAACAGGAAGAAAACTTCATTCTTAAGAGACAGGAGTGGTTACATAGTTTCAATATATAAATTCTATCAATTAACTTAATTTCTAGTAATAATTAGGAAGTTTGACTAAAAATCAAACTTTCAGCCCTGATTGGTTTGAACTAGGCCATATAAGAGCTTAATAGGGCACAAACGGGGAGAAAACATGGTTCTTAAGACACGGGAGTGGTATTACATAATTTTTATGTACAAATACTACCTACTTATCTTATTTCTAGTCTTAATTAGAAAGTTTGGCCAAAAGACAAACCTCCAGCCCTGATTGGGCTGATTTGGGCCTTATAAAAGCTGAATAAAGAATAAACATGGGGAAAACGTGATTTCTAAGAGCTGAGAGTGGCATTACATAGTTTCTATGTACAATTACTACTAATTAAGCTTATTTTTAGTCTAAAATGAGAAGTTTAACTAAAAACAAAGGTTTAACCCTGATTGACTGAACTAAGCCTTATAAGAGCCGTGTAGGGCCCGAACAAGAATAAAACGTGGTTTTCAAGAGCGGGAGTAATGCTACATAGTTTATATGTACAATTACTTCTAATTAACCTTGTTTCTAGTGTTAATTGAGTGAGGTTTGACTAAAATTCAAACTTTCATCCCTGATTGGCCTGAGCTAAGCAATTTCAGAGTCGAATAAGGCCCAAACAGGGAGAAAACATGGTTGTCAATAGCCATGAGTTGTATTACATAGTTTCCATGTACAAATACTACCAATTATCCTTACTACTTATATGGTTGTCTAGCCATGTCTTAATTGGAAAGTTTGACCAAAGTCAAAGTTTCAGCCCCAATTGGCCAGAACTAGGCCTTATAAGAGCCGAATAGCGCCTAAAATGAGAGAAAATATGCTTTTCAAAAGTCAAGAGTGGTATTATATAGTTTCTATATAAAAATAACTATCAATTAAACTAATTTATAGTCTTAATTTGAAAGTTTTACCAAAAAGCCAAACTTTCAGCTCCGATTGGCCTAAAATTAGGACTTATAAGAGTCGAATTAAGAACAAACATGGAAAAGCTTGATTCTGAAGAGCTGGGATTAGTATTACATAGCTTTATGTTCAATTACTTCCAACTAACTTTATTTCAAGTATTAATTGGGAAGTTTGACCAAAAGTCAAACTTTCAGTCTGATTGGCCTTCAGCCTTATTAGAGCCGAGTATAGCCCAAATGGGGAGAAAACGTGATTCTCAAGAGCCGAGAGTAGTATTAGATTATTTCTATGCTTAATTACTACCAATTAATCTTGTTTCTAGCCTTAATTGGAAAATTTAATCAAAAAGTCAAGTTTTCATCCCTGATTGGCCTGAATTAGGCCATATAAGAGCCCAATGGACCCAAACGGGGAGAAAACGTGGTTACACAAATCCGGTTGTGGTATTATACACTTCCTATGTACAAATACTATCAATTAATCTTATTTCTAGTCTTAATGGAGAAGATTGATCAAAAGTCAAACTTTCAGCCTTAACTAGTTTGAACTAGGCCTTATAAGAGCCAAATAGGTTCTAAACGGGGAGAAAACGTGATTTTCGAGAGCCGTGAGTCTTATTAAATAGTTTCTATATATAAATAATACCAATTTACCTTGTTTTTAGTCTTAATGGGTAAGTTTAGTCACAATTCAAACTTTCAGCCCCGAATAGCCTGAAATAGGCCTTAAGAGCCAAATAGGGGCCTTAAACGGGGTGGAAACCAGATTTTCAAGAGCCGAGAGTGGTATTACATAATTTCTATGTACAAATACAATCAATTAAACTTATTTCTAGTCTTAATTAGGAAGTTTGACCAAAAGCCAAACTTTCAACCTTGATGGGCTTAAACTATGCCTTATAAGAGCCGAGTAAGGCCCAAACATGGGGAAAACGTGGTTCTCAAGATCTGAGAGTAGTATTACATAATATTTATGTAAAATTACTAACACTTAACCTTATTTCTAGTCATAATTTGTATATTAAACTAAAAGTCAAACTTTCATCCACGATTGGCCTGAACTAGGGAGAAAACGTTGTTCTTAAGGGCATAAGAGCCGAATAGGGCGCAAACAGGAAGAAAACTTCATTCTTAAGAGACAGGAGTGGTATTACATAGTTTCAATATATAAATTCTATCAATTAACATAATTTCTAGTAATAATTAGGAAGTTTGACTAAAAATCAAACTTTCAACCCTGATTGCTTTGAACTAGGCCATATAAGAGCTTAATAGGGCACAAACGGGGAGAAAACATGGTTCTTAAGAAACGGGAGTAGTATTACATAATTTTTATGTACAAATACTACCTACTTATCTTATTTCTAGTCTTAATTAGAAAGTTTGGCCAAAAAGACAAACCTCCAGCCCTGATTGGGCTGATTTGGGCCTTATAAAAGCTGAATAAAGAATAAACATGGGGAAAACGTGATTTCTAAGAGCTGAGAGTGGCATTACATAGTTTCTATGTACAATTACTACTAATTAAGCTTATTTTTAGTCTAAAATGAGAAGTTTAACTAAAAACTAAGGTTCAATCCTGATTGACTGAACTAAGCCTTATAAGAGCCGTGTAGGGCCCGAACAGGAATAAAACGTGATTTTCAAGAGCCGGGAGTAATGCTACATAGTTTATATGTACAATTACTTTTAGTTAACCTTTTTCTAGTGTCAATTGAGAAGTTTGACCAAAATTCAAACTTTCATCCCTGATTGGCCTGTGCTAAGCAATTTAAGAGTCGAATAAGGCCCAAACAGGGAGAAAACATGGTTGTCAATGGCCATGAGTTGTATTACATAGTTCCATGTACAAATACTACCAATTATCCTTACTTCTAGTCTTAATTGGAAAGTTTGACTAAAGTCAAAGTTTCAGCCCCAATTGGCCAGAATAGGCCTTATAAGAGCAGAATAGCGCCTAAACTGAGAGAAAATATGCTTTTCAAAAGCCAAGAGTGGTATTATATAGTTTCTATTTTAAAATAACTATCAATTAAACTAATTTATAGTCTTAATTTGAAAGTTTTACCAAAAAGCCAAACTTTCAGCTCCGATTGGCTTAAAATTAGGACTTATAAGAGTCGAATTAAGAACAAACATGGGAAAAACGTGATTCTGAAGAGCTGGGATTAGTATTACATAGCTTTTATATTCAATTACTTCCAACTAACTTTATTTCAAGTATTAATTGGGAAGTTTGACCAAAAGTCAAACTTTAGTCTGATTGGC
The DNA here is from genome assembly GCA_038442645.1 of Agave tequilana. Classification (NCBI taxonomy): domain Eukaryota; kingdom Viridiplantae; phylum Streptophyta; class Magnoliopsida; order Asparagales; family Asparagaceae; genus Agave; species Agave tequilana. Next base: position 54,433 of record JAVJIF010007098.1, on the reverse strand, counting down.
CTTCAACCTTATTAGAGCCGAGTATAGCCTAAATTGAGAGAAAACATGATTCTCAAGAGCCGAGAGTAGTATTAGATTGTTTCTATGCTTAATTACTACCAATTAACCTTGTTTCTAGCCTTAATTGGAAAATTTAATCAAAAAGTCAAGTTTTCATCCCTGATTGGCCTGAATTAGGCCATATAAGAGCCCAAGGACCCAAACGGCGAGAAAATGTGGTTACACAAATCCGGTTGTGGTATTATACACTTCCTATGTACAAATACTATCAACTAATCTTATTTCTAATCTTAATGGAGAAGATTGATCAAAAGTCAAACTTTCAGCCTAACTAGTTTGAACTAGGCTTTATAAGATCCAAATAGGTTCTAAACGGGGAGAAAATGTGGTTTTCGAGAGCCGTGAGTCTTATTAAATAATTTCTATATATAAATAATACCAATTTACCTTGTTTTAGTCTTAATTGGGAAGTTTAGTCACAATTCAAACTTTCAGCCCCGAATAGCCTGAAATAGGCCTTAAGAGCCAAATAGGGCCTAAACGGGGAGGAAACAAGATTTTTAAGAGCCGAGAGTGGTATTACATAATTTCTATATACAAATACAATCAATTAAAACTTATTTCTAGTCTTAATTAGGAAGTTTGATCAAAAGCCAAACTTTCAACCTTGATGGGCTTAAACTATGCCTTATAAGAGCCGAGTAAGGGCCAAACATGGGGAAAACGTGGTTCTCAAGATCTGGAAGTAGTATTACATAATATTTATGTAAAATTACTACCACTTAACCTTATTTCTAGTCATAATTTGTTTATTTAACTAAAAGTCAAACTTTAATCCACGATTGGCCTGAACTAGGGAGAAAACGTTGTTCTTAAGGGCATATAAGAGCCGAATAGGGCGCAAACAGGAAAAAAACTTCATTCTTAAGAGACAGGAGTGGTATTACATAGTTTCAATATATAAATTCTATCAATTAACTTAATTTCTAGTAAAAATTATGAAGTTTGACTAAAAATCAAACTTTCAGCCCTGATTGGTTTGAAATAGGCCATATAAGAGCTTAATAGGGCATAAACGGGGAGAAAACATGGTTCTTAAGACACGGGAGTGGTATTACATAATTTTTATGTACAAATACTTCCTACTTATCTTATTTCTAGTCTTAATTAGAAAGTTTGGCCAAAAGACAAACCTCCAGCCCTGATTGGGCTGATTTGGGCCTTATAAAAGCTGAATAAAGAATAAACATGGGGAAACGTGATTTCTAAGAGCTGAGAGTGGCATTACATAGTTTCTATGTACAATTACTACTAATTTAGCTTATTTTTAGTCTAAAATGAGAAGTTTAACTAAAAATAAAGGTTTAACCCTGATTGACTGAACTAAGCCTTATAAGAGCCGTGTAGGGCCCGAACAAGAATAAAACGTGGTTTTCAAGAGCCGGGAGTAATGCTACATAGTTATATGTACAATTACTTCAATTCACCTTGTTTCTAGTGTCAATTGAGAGGTTTGACCAAATTCGAACTTTCATCCCAGATTGGCCTGAAAGAGCCGGGAGTAATGCTACATAGTTTATATGTACAATTACTTCTAATTAACCTTGTTTCTAGTGTTAATTGAGAGGTTTGACCAAAATTCAAACTTTCATCCCTGATTGGCCTGAGCTAAGCAATTTCAGAGTCGAATAAGGCCCAAACAGGGAGAAAACATGGTTGTCAATAGCCATGAGTTATATTACATAGTTTCCATGTACAAATACTACCAATTATCCTTACTAGGCCTTATATGGTTGTCAATAGCCATGTCTTAATTGGAAAGTTTGACCAAAGTCAAAGTTTCAGCCCCAATTGGCCAGAACTAGGCCTTATAAGAGCCGAATAGCGCCTAAACTGAGAGAAAATATGCTTTTCAAAAGTCAAGAGTGGTATTATATAGTTTCTATATAAAAATAACTATCAATTAAACTAATTTATAGTCTTAATTTGAAAGTTTTACCAAAAAGCCAAACTTTCAGCTCCGATTGGCCTAAAATTAGGACTTATAAGAGTCGAATTAAGAACAAACATGGGAAAAAAGTGATTCTGAATAGCTGAGATTAGTATTACATAGCTTTATGTTCAATTACTTCCAACTAACTTTATTTCAAGTATTAATTAGGAAGTTTGACCAAAAGTCAAACTTTCAGTCTGATTGGCCTTCAGCCTTATTAGAGCCGAGTATAGCCCAAATGGGGAGAAAACGTGATTCTCAAGAGCCGAGAGTAGTATTAGATTATTTCTATGCTTAATTACTACCAATTAATCTTGTTTATAGCCTTAATTGGAAAATTTAATCAAAAAGTCAAGTTTTCATCCTGATTGGCCTGAATTAGGACATATAAGAGCCCAATGGACCCAAACGGGGAGAAAGCGTGGTTACACAAATCCGGTTGTGGTATTATACACTTCCTATGTACAAATACTATCAATTAATCTTATTTCTAGTCTTAATGGAGAAGATTGATCAAAAGTCAAACTTTCAGCCTTAACTAGTTTGAACTAGGCCTTATAAGAGCCAAATAGGTTCTAAATGGGGAGAAAACGTGATTTTTGAGAGCCGTGAGTCTTATTAAATAGTTTCTATATATAAATAATACCAATTTACCTTGTTTTTAGTCTTAATTGGTAAGTTTAGTCACAATTCAAACTTTCAGCCCCGAATAGCCTGAAATAGGCCTTAAGAGCCAAATAGGGGCTTAAACGGGGTGGAAACAGATTTTCAAGAGCCGAGAGTGGTATTACATAATTTCTATGTACAAATACAATCAATTAAACTTATTTCTAGTCTTAATTAGGAAGTTTGACCAAAAGCCAAACTTTCAACCTTGATGGGCTTAAACTATGCCTTATAAGAGCCGAGTAAGGCCCAAACATGGGGAAAACGTGGTTCTCAAGATCTGGGAGTAGTATTACATAATATTTATGTAAAATTACTAACACTTAACCTTATTTCTAGTCATAATTTGTATATTAAACTAAAAGTCAAACTTTCATCCACGATTGGCCTGAACTAGGAGAAAACGTTGTTCTTAAGGGCATATAAGAGCCGAATAGGGCGCAAACAGGAAGAAAACTTCATTCTTAAGAGACAGGAGTGGTATTACATAGTTTCAATATATAAATTCTATCAATTAACATAATTTCTTGTAATAATTAGGAAGTTTGACTAAAAATCAAACTTTCAGCCCTGATTGCTTTGAACTAGGCCATATAAGAGCTTAATAGGGCACAAACGGGGAGAAAACATGGTTCTTAAGAAACGGGAGTAGTATTACATAATTTTTATGTACAAATACTACCTACTTATCTTATTTCTAGTCTTAATTAGAAAATTTGGCCAAAAGACAAACCTCCAGCCCTGATTGGGCTGATTTGGGCCTTATAAAAGCTGAATAAAGAATAAACATGGGGAAAACGTGATTTCTAAGAGCTGAGAGTGGCATTACATAGTTTCTATGTACAATTACTACTAATTAAGCTTATTTTTAGTCTAAAATGAGAAGTTTAACTAAAAACTAAGGTTCAACCTGATTGACTGAACTAAGCCTTATAAGAGCCGTGTAGGGCCCGAACAGGAATAAAACGTGATTTTCAAGAGCCGGAGTAATGCTACATAGTTTATATGTACAATTACTTTTAGTTAACCTTTTTCTAGTGTCAATTGAGAAGTTTGACCAAAATTCAAACTTTCATCCCTGATTGGCCTGTGCTAAGCAATTTAAGAGTCGAATAAGGCCCAAACAAGGAGAAAACATGGTTGTCAATGGCCATGAGTTTTATTACATAGTTTCCATGTACAAATACTACCAATTATCCTTACTTCTAGTCTTAATTGGAAAGTTTGACCAAAGTCAAAGTTTCAGCCCCAATTGGCCAGAACTAGGCCTTATAAGAGCCGAATAGCGCCTAAACTGAGAGAAAATATGCTTTTCAAAAGTCAAGAGTGGTATTATATAGTTTCTATATAAAAATAACTATCAATTAAACTAATTTATAGTCTTAATTTGAAAGTTTTACCAAAAAGCCAAACTTTCAGCTCCGATTGGCCTAAAATTAGGACTTATAAGAGTCGAATTAAGAACAAACATGGGAAAAACGTGATTCTGAAGAGCTGGGATTAGTATTACATAACTTTTATGTTCAATTACTTCCAACTAACTTTATTTCAAGTATTAATTGGGAAGTTTGACCAAAAGTCAAACTTTCAGTCTGATTGGCCTTCAGCCTTATTTGAGCCGAGTATAGCCCAAATGGGGAGAAAACGTGATTCTCAAGAGCCGAGAGTAGTATTAGATTGTTTCTATGCATAATTACTCCAATTAACCTTGTTTCTAGCCTTAATTAGAAAATTTAATCAAAAAGTCAAGTTTTCATCCCTTATTGGCCTGAATTAGGCCATATAAGAGCCCAATGGACCCAAACGGGGAGAAAATGTAGTTACACAAATCCGGTTGTGGTATTATACACTTCCTATGTACAAATACTATCTATTAATCTTATTAGTCTTAATGGAGAAGATTGATCAAAAGTCAAACTTTCAGCCCTAACTAGTTTGAACTAGGCCTTATAAGAGCCAAATAGGTTCTAAACGATGAGAAAATATGGTTTTCGAGTGCCGTGAGTCTTATTAAATAGTTTCTATATATAAATAATACCAATTTACCTTATTTTTAGTCTTAATTGGGAAGTTTAGTCACAATTCAAACTTTCAGCCCCGAATAGCCTGAAATAAGCCTTAAGAGCCAAATAGGGGCCTAAACGGGGAGGAAACAAGATTTTTAAGAGCCGAGAGTGGTATTATATAATTTCTATGTACAAATAAAATCAATTAAACTTATTTCTAGTCTTAATTAGGAAGTTTGAACAAAAGCCAAACTTTCAACCTTGATGGGCTTAAACTATGCCTTATAAGAGCCGAGTAAGGCCCACACATGGGGAAAACGTGGTTCTCAAGATCTGGGAGTAGTATTACATAATATTTATGTAAAATTACTAACACTTAACCTTATTTCTAGTCATAATTTGTATAACTAAAAGTCAAACTTTCATCCACGATTGGCCTGAACTAGGAAGAAAACATTGTTCTTAAGGGCATATAAGAGCCGAATAGGGCGCAAACAGGAAGAAAACTTCATTCTTAAGAGACAGGAGTGGTATTACATAGTTTCAATATATAAATTTTATCAATTAACATAATTTCTAGTAATAATTTGGAAGTTTGACTAAAAATCAAACTTTTAGCCATGATTGGTTTGAACTAGGCCATATAAGAGCTTAATAGGGCACAAACGGGGAGAAAACATGGTTCTTAAGACACGGGAGTGGTATTACATAATTTTATGTACAAATACTACCTACTTGTCTTATTTCTAGTCTTAATTAGAAAGTTTGGCCAAAAGATAAACCTCCAGCCCTGATTGGGCTGATTTCGGCCTTATAAAAGCTGAATAAAGAATAAACATGGGGGAAAAACGTGATTTCTAAGAGCTGAGAGTGGCATTACATAGTTTCTATGTACAATTACTACTAATTAAGCTTATTTTTAGTCTAAAATGAGAAGTTTAACTAAAAACTAAGGTTCAACCCTGATTGACTGAACTAAGCCTTATAAGAGCCGTGTAGGGCCCGAACAAGAATAAAACGTGGTTTTCAAGAGCCGGGAGTAATGCTACATAGTTTATATGTATAATTACTTCTAATTAATCTTGTTTCTAGTGTTAATTGAGAAGTTTGATCAAAATTCAAACTTTCATCCCTGATTGGCCTGAGCTAAGCAATTTAAGAGTCGAATAAGGCCCAAACAGGGATAAAACATGGTTGTCAATAGCCATGAGTTATATTACATAGTTTCCATGTACAAATACTACCAATTATCCTTACTTCTAGTCTTAATTGGAAAGTTTGACCAAAGTCAAAGTTTCAGCCCCAATTGGCCAGAACTAGGCCTTATAAGAGCCGAATAGTGCCTAAAATGAGAGAAAATATGCTTTTCAAAAGTCAAGAGTGGTATTATATAGTTTCTATATAAAAATAACTATTAATTAAACTAATTTATAATCTTAATTTGAAAGTTTTACCAAAAAGCCAAACTTTCAGCTCCGATTGGCCTAAAATTAGGACTTATAAGAGTCGAATTAAGAACAAACATGGGAAAAACGTGATTCTGAAGAGCTGGGATTAGTATTACATAGCTTTTATGTTCAATTACTTCCAACTAACTTTGTTTCAAGTATTAATTGGGAAGTTTGACCAAAAGTCAAACTTTTAGTCTGATTGGCTTTCAGCCTTATTAGAGCCGAGTATAGCCTAAATGGGGAGAAAACGTGATTCTCAAGAGCCGAGAGTAGTATTAGATTGTTTCTATGCATAATTACTGCCAATTAACCCTGTTTCTAGCCTTAATTAAAAAATTAATCAAAAAGTCAAGTTTTCATCCCTGATTGGCTTGAATTAGGCCATATAAGAGCCCAATGGAGCCAACGGGGAGAAAACGTGGTTACACAAATCCGATTGTGGTATTATATACTTCCTATGTACAAATACTATCAATTAATCTTATTTCTAGTCTTAATGGAGAAGATTGATCAAAAGTCAAACTTTCAGCCCTAACTAGTTTGAACTAGGCCTTATAAGAGCCAAATAGGTTCTAAACGGGGAGAAAATATGCTTTTCGAGAGCCGTGAGTCTTACTAAATAGTTTCTTATATATAAATAATACCAATTTACCTTGTTTTTAGTCTTAATTGGGAAGTTTAGTCACAATTCAAACTTTCAGCCCCGAATAGCTTGAAATAGGCCTTAAGAACCAAATAGGAGCCTAAATGGGGAGGAAAAAAGATTTTCAAGAGCCGAGAGTGGTATTACATAATTTCTATGTACAGATACAATTAATTAAACTTATTTCTAGTCTTAATTAGGACGTTTGACCAAAAGCAAAACTTTCAACCTTGATGGGCTTAAACTATGCCTTATAAGAGCCGAGTAAGGCCCACACATGGGGAAAACGTGGTTCTCAAGATCTGGGAGTAGTATTACATAATATTTATGTAAAATTACTACCACTTAACCTTATTTCTAGTCATAATTTGTATATTTAACTAAAAGTCAAACTTTCATCCACGATTGGCCTGAATTAGGAAGAAAACATTGTTCTTAAGGGCATATAAGAGCCGAATAGGGCGCAAACAGGAAGAAAACTTCATTCTTAAGAGACAGGAATGGTATTACATAGTTTCAATATATAAATTTTATCAATTAACATAATTTCTAGTAATAATTAGGAAGTTTGACTAAAAATCAAACTTTTAGCCCTGATTGGTTTGAACTAGGCCATATAAGAGCTTAATAGGGCACAAACGGGGAGAAAACATGGTTCTTAAGACACGGGAGTGGTATTACATAAATTTTATGTACAAATACTACCTACTTATCTTATTTCTAGTCTTAATTAAAAAGTTTGGCCAAAAGATAAACCTCCAGCCCTGATTGGGCTTATTTCGGCCAAAAGCTGAATAAAGAATAAACATGGGAAAAACGTGATTTCTAAGAGCTTAGAGTGGCATTACATAGTTTCTATGTACAATTACTACTAATTAAGCTTATTTTTAGTCTAAAATGAGAAGTTTAACTAAAAACTAAGGTTCAACCCTGATTGACTGAACTAAGCCTTATAAGAGCCGTGTAGGGCCCAAACAAGAATAAAACGTGGTTTTCAAGAGCCGGGAGTAATGCTACATAGTTTATATGTATAATTACTTCTAATTAATCTTGTTTCTAGTGTTAATTGAGAAGTTTGATCAAAATTCAAACTTTCATCCCTGATTGGCCTGAGCTAAGCAATTTAAGAGTCGAATAAGGCCCAAACAGGGATAAAACATGGTTGTCAATAGCCATGAGTTATATTACATAGTTTCCATGTACAAATACTACCAATTATCCTTACTTCTAGTCTTAATTGGAAAGTTTGACCAAAGTCAAAGTTTCAGCCCCAATTGGCCAGAACTAGGCCTTATAAGAGCCGAATAGCGCCTAAAATGAGAGAAAATATGCTTTTCAAAAGCCAAGAGTGGTATTATATAGTTTCTATATAAAAATAACTATTAATTAAACTAATTTATATTCTTAATTTGAAAGTTTTACCAAAAAGCCAAACTTTCAGCTCCGATTGGCCTAAAATTAGGACTTATAAGAGTCAAATTAAGAACAAACATGGGAAAAACGTGATTCTGAAGAGCTGGGATTAGTATTACATAGCTTTTATGTTCAATTACTTCCAACTAACTTTGTTTCAAGTATTAATTGGGAAGTTTGACCAAAAGTCAAACTTTTAGTCTAATTGGCTTTCAGCCTTATTAGAGCCGAGTATAGCCTAAATGGAGAGAAAACGTGATTCTCAAGAGCCGAGAGTAGTATTAAATTGTTTCTATGCATAATTACTACCAATTAACCTTGTTTCTAGCCTTAATTAAAAAATTTAATCAAAAAGTCAAGTTTTCATCCCTGATTGGCTTGAATTAGGCCATATAAGAGCCCAATGGAGCCAACGGGGAGAAAACGTGGTTACACAAATCCGGTTGTGGTATTATACACTTCCTATGTACAAATACTATCAATTAATCTTATTTCTAGTCTTAATGGAGAAGATTGATCAAAAGTCAAACTTTCAGCCCTAACTAGTTTGAACTAGGCCTTATAAGAGCCAAATAGGTTCTAAACGGGGAGAAAATATGCTTTTCGAGAGCCGTGAGTCTTACTAAATAGTTTCTTATATATAAATAATACCAATTTACCTTGTTTTTAGTCTTAATTGGGAAGTTTAGTCACAATTAAAACTTTCAGCCCCGAGTAGCTTGAAATAGGCCTTAAGAGCCAAATAGGAGCCTAAATGGGGAGGAAACAAGATTTTCAAGAGCCGAGAGTGGTATTACATAATTTCTATGTACAGATACAATTAATTAAACTTATTTCTAGTCTTAATTAGGACGTTTGACCAAAAGCCAAACTTTCAACCTTGATGGGCTTAAACTATGCCTTGTAAGAGCCGAGTAAGGCCCAAACATGGGGAAAATGTGGTTCTCAAGATCTGGGAGTAGTATTACATAATATTTATGTAAAATTACTACCACTTAACCTTATTTCTAGTCATAATTTGTATATTTAACTAAAAGTTAAACTTTCATCCACGATTGGCCTGAACTAGGAAGAAAACATTGTTCTTAAGGGCATATAAGAGCCGAATAGGGCGCAAACAGGAAGAAAACTTCATTCTTAAGAGACAGGAGTGGTATTACATAGTTTCAATATATAAATTCTATCAATTAACATAATTTCTAGTAATAATTAGGAAGTTTGACTAAAAATCAAACTTTCAGCCCTGATTGGTTTGAACTAGGCCATATAAGAGCTTAATAGGGCACAAACGGGGAGAAAATATGGTTCTTAAGACACGAGAGTGGTATATTACATAATTTTTATGTACAAATACTACCTACTTATCTTATTTCTAGTCTTAATTAGAAAGTTTGGCCAAAAGACAAACCTCCAGCCCTGATTGGGCTGATTTGGGCCTCATAAAAGCTGAATAAAGAATAAAAACATGGGGAAAATGTGATTTCTAAGAGCTGAGAGTGGCATTACATAGTTTCTATGTACAATTACTACTAATTAAGCTTATTTTAGTCTAAAATGAGAAGTTTAACTAAAAACAAAGGTTCAACCCTGATTGACTGAACTAAGCCTTATAAGAGCCGTGTAGGGCCCGAATAAGAGTAAAACGTGGTTTTCAAGATTCATGAGTAATGCTACATAGATTATATGTACAATTAATTCTAATTAACCTTGTTTCTAGTGTTAATTGAGAAGTTTTACCAAAATTTAAACTTTCATCCCTGATTAGCCTGAGTTAAGCAATTTAAGAGTCGAATTAGGCACAAACAGGGAGAAAACATGGTTGTCAATAGCCATGAGTTGTATTACATAGTTTCCATGTACAAATACTACCAATTATCCTTACTTCTAGTCTTAATTGGAAAGTTTGATCAAAGTCAAAGTTTCAGCCCCAATTGGCCAGAACTAGGCCTTATAAGAGCCGAATAGCGCCTAAACTGAGAGAAAATATGCTTTTCAAAAGCCAAGAGTGGTATTATATAGTTTCTATATAAAAATAACTATCAATTAAACTAATTTATAGTCTTAATTTGAAAGTTTTACCAAAAAGCCAAACTTTCAGCTCCGATTGGCCTAAAATTAGGACTTATAATAGTCGAATTAAGAACAAACATGGGAAAATCGTGATTCTGAAGAGCTGGGATTAGTATTACATAGCTTTGATGTTAAATAACTTCCAACTAACTTTGTTTCAAGTATTAATTGGGAAGTTTGACCAAAAGTCAAACTTTCAGCCTGATTGGCCTTCAGCCTTATTAGAGCCGAGTATAGCCCAAATGCGGATAAAACGTGATTCTCAAGAGCCGAGAGTAGTAATAGATTGTTTCTATGCATAATTACTACCAATTAACCTTGTTTCTAGCCTTAATTGGAAAATTTAATCCAAAAGTCAAGTTTTCATCCCTGATTGGCCTGAATTAGGCCATATAAGAGCCCAATGGACCCAAACGGGGAGAAAACGTGGTTACACAAATCCGGTTGTGGTATTATACCTATGTACAAATACTATCAATTAATCTTATTTCTAGTCTTAATGGAGAAGATTGATCAAAAGTCAAACTTTCAGCCCTAACTAGTTTGAACTAGGCCTTATAAGAGCCAAATAGGTTCTAAACGGGGAGAAAATGTGATTTTCGAGAGCCGTGAGTTTTATTAAATAGTTTCTATATATAAATAATACCAATTTATCTTTTTTTTAGTCTTAGTTGGGAAGTTTAGTCACAATTCAAACTTTCAGCCCCGAATAGGCTGAAATAGGCCTTAAGAGCCAAATAGGGGCCTAAACGGGGAGGAAACAAGTTTTCAAGTGCCGAGAGTGGTATTACATAATTTCTCTGTACAAATACAATCAATTAAACTTATTTCTAGTCTTAATTAGGAAGTTTGACCAAAAGCCAAACTTTCAACCTAGATGGGCTTAAACTATGCCTTATAAGAGCCGAGTAAGGCCCAAACATGGGGAAAACGTGGTTCTGAAGATCTGGGAGTAGTATTACATAATATTTATGTAAAATTACTACCACTTAACCTTATTTCTAGTCATAATTTGTATATTTAACTAAAAGTCAAACTTTCATCCACGATTGGCCTGAACTAGGAAGAATACGTTGTTCTTAAGGGCATATAAGAGCCGAATAGGGCGCAAATAGGAAGAAAACTTCATTCTTAAGAGACAGGTGTGGTATTACATAGTTTCAATATATAAATTCTATCAATTAATATAATTTCTAGTAATAATTAAGAAGTTTAACTAAAAATCAAACTTTCAGCCCTGATTGTTTGAACTGGGCCATATAAGAGCTTAATAGGGCACAAACGGGGAGAAAACATGGTTCTTAAGACACGGTAGTGGTATTACATAATTTTTATGTACAAATACTACCTACTTATCTTATTTCTAGTCTTAATTAGAAAGTTTGGCCAAAAGACAAACCTCCAGCCCTGATTCGGCTAATTTGGGCCTTATAAAAGCTGAATAAACAATAAACATGGGGAAAACGTGATTTCTAAGAGCTGAGAGTGGCATTACATAGTTTCTATGTACAATTACTACTAATTAAGCTTATTTTTAGTCTAAAGTGAGAAGTTTAACAAAAAAACTAAGGTTCAACTTTTTGACTGAACTAAGCCTTATAAGAGCCGTGTAGGGCCAGAACAGGAATAAAACGTGATTTTCAAGAGCCGGGAGTAATGCTACATAGTTTATATGTACAATTACTTCTAATTAACCTTGTTTCTAGTGTTAATTAAGAAGTTTGACAAAAATTTAAACATTCATCCCTGATTGGCCTGAGCTAAGCAATTTAAGAGTCGAATAAGGCCCAAACAGGGAGAAAACATGGTTGTCAATAGCCATGAGTTGTATTACATAGTTTCCATGTATAAATACTACCAATTATCCTTACTTCTATTCTTAATTGGAAAGTTTGACCAAAGTCAAAGTTTCAGCCTCAATTGGCCAGAACTAGGCCTTATAAAAGCCGAATAGCACCTAAACTGAGAGACCCAATTGGCCAGAACTAGGCCTTATAAGAGCCGAATAGCGCCTAAACTGAGAGAAAATATGCTTTTCAAAAGCCAAGAGTGGTATTATATAGTTTCTGTATAAAAATAACTTTCAATTAAACTAATTTATAGTCTTAATTTGAAAGTTTTACCAAAAAAACCAAACTTTCAGCTCCGATTGGCCTAAAATTAGGACTTATAAGAGTCAAATTAAGAACAAACATGGGAAAATCGTGATTCTGAAGAGCTGGGATTAGTATTACATAGCTTTTATGTTCAATTATTTCCAACTAACTTTGTTTCAAGTATTAATTAGGAAGTTTGACCAAAAGTCAAACTTTCAGTCTGATTGGCCTTCAGCCTTATTAGAGCCGAGTATAGCCCAAATGGGGAGAAAATGTGATTCTCAAGAGCCGAGAGTAGTATTAGATTGTTTCTATGCATAATTACTACCAATTAATCTTGTTTCTAGCCTTAATTGGAAAATTTAATCAAAAAGTCAAGTTTTCATCCCTGATTGGCCTGAATTAGGTCATATAAGAGCCCAATAGACCCAAAGGGGGAGAAAACGTGGTTACACAAATCTGGTTGTGGTAACCACGTTTGAACTAGGCCTTATAAGAACCAAATAGGTTCTAAACGGGGAGAAAATGTGGTTTTCGAGAACCGTGAGTCTTATTAAATAGTTTCTATATATAAATAATACCAATTTACCTTGTTTTTAGTCTTAATTGGGAAGTTTAGTCACAATTCAAACTTTCAGCCCCGAATAACCTGAAATAGGCCTTAAGAGCCAAATAGGGGCCTAAAGGGGAGGAAACAAGTTTTCAAGAGCCGAGAGTGGTATTACATAATTTCTATGTACAAATACAATCAATTAAACTTATTTCTAGTCTTAATTAGGAAGTTTGACCAAAGGCCAAACTTTCAACCTTGATGGGCTTAAACTATGCCTTATAAGAGCCGAGTAAGGCCCAAACATGGGGAAAACGTGGTTCTCAAGATCTGGGAGTAGTATTACATAATATTTATGTAAAATTACTACCACTTAACCTAATTTCTAGTCATAATTTGTATATTTAACTAAAAGTCAAACTTTCATCCACGATTGGCCAGAACTAGGAAGAATACGTTATTCTTAAGGGCATATAAGAGCCGAATAGGGCGCAAACAGGAAGAAAACTTCATTCTTAAGAGACAGGAGTGGTATTACATAGTTTCAATATATAAATTCTTTCAATTAACATAATTTCTAGTAATAATTAGGAAGTTTGACTAAAAATCAAACTTTCAGCCCTGATTGGTTTGAACTGGGCCATATAAGAGCTTAATAGGGCACAAACGGGGAGAAAACATGGTTCTTAAGACACGGTAGTGGTATTACATAATTTTTATGTACAAATACTACCTACTTATCTTATTTCTAGTCTTAATTAGAAAGTTTGGCCAAAAGACAAACCTCCAGCCCTGATTGGGCTGATTTGGGCCTTATAAAAGCTGAGTAAAAAATAAACATGGGGAAAACGTGATTTCTAAGAGCTGAGAGTGGCATTACATAGTTTCTATGTACAATTACTACTAATTAAGCCTATTTTTAGTCTAAAATGAGAAGTTTAACTAAAAATTAAGGTTCAACCCTTATTGACTGAACTAAGCCTTATAAGAGCCGTCTAGGGCCAGAACAGGAATAAAACGTGGTTTTCAAGAGCGGGAGTAATGCTACATAGTTTATATGTACAATTACTTCTAATTAACCTTGTTTCTAGGGTTAATTAAGAAGTTTGACCAAAATTTAAACATTCATCCCTGATTGGCCTGAGCTAAGCACTTTAAGAGTCAAATAAGGCCCAAACAGGGAGAAAACATGGTTGTCAATAGCCATGAGTTGTATTACATAGTTTCCATGTACAAATACTACCAATTATCCTTACTTCTATTCTTAATTGGAAAGTTTGACCAAAGTCAAAGTTTCAGCCTCAATTGGCCAGAACTAGGCCTTATAAGAGCCGAATAGCATCTAAACTGAGAGAAAATATGCTTTTTAAAAGTCAAGAGTGGTATTATATAGTTTCTATATAAAAATAACTATCAATTAAACTAATTTATTGTCTTAATTTGAAAGTTTTACCAATTATCCTTACTTCTAGTCTTAATTGTAAAGTTTGACCAAAGTCAAAGTTTCAGCCCCAATTGGCCAGAACTAGGCCTTATAAGAGCCGAATAGCGCCTAAACTGAGAGAAAATATGCTTTTCAAAAGTCAAGAGTGGTATTATATAGTTTCTATATAAAACTAACTATCAATTAAACTAATTTATAGTCTTAATTTGAAAGTTTTACCAAAAAGCAAAACTTTCAGCTCCGATTGGCCTAAAATTAGGACTTATAAGAGTCGAATTAAGAACAAACATGGGAAAAACGTGATTCTGAAGAGCTGGGATTAGTATTACATAGCTTTTATGTTCAATTACTTCCAACTAACTTTGTTTCAAGTATTAATTAGGAAGTTTGACCAAAAGTCAAACTTTCAGTCTGTTTGGCCTTCAGCATTATTAGAGCCGAGTATAGCCCAAATGGGGAGAAAAATGTGATTCTCAAGAGCCGAGAGTAGTATTAGATCATTTCTATGCATAATTACTACCAATTAACCTTGTTTCTAGCCTTAATTGAAAAATTTAATCAAAAAGTCAAGTTTTCATCCCTGATTGGCCTGAATTAGGCCATATAAGAGCCCAATGGACCCAAACGGGGAGAAAACATGGTTACACAAATTCGGTTGTGGTATTATACACTTCCTATGCACAAATACTATCAATTAATCTTATTTCTAGTCTTAATGGAGAAGATTGATCAAAAGTCAAACTTTCAGCCCTAACTAGTTTGAAATAGGCCTTATAAGAGCCAATTAGGTTCTAAACGGGGAGAAAATGTGGTTTTCGAGAGCCGTGAGTCTTACTAAATTGTTTCTATATATAAATAATACCAATTTACCTTATTTTTAGTCTTAATTGGGAAGTTTAGTCACAATTCAAACTTTCAGCCCCGAATAGCCTGAATAGGCCTTAAGAGCCAAATAGGGGCCTAAACGGGGAGGAAACAAGATTTTCAAGAGCCGAGAGTGGTATTACATAATTTCTATGTACAAATACAATCAATTAAACTTATTTCTAGTCTTAATTAAGAAGTTTGACCAAAAACCAAACTTTCAACCTTGATGGGCTTAAACTATGCCTTATAAGAGCCGAGTAAGGCCCAAACATGGGAAAAACGTGGTTCTCAAGATCTGGGGTAGTATTACATAATATTTATGTAAAATTACTACCACTTAACCTTATTTCTAGTCATAATTTGTATATTTAACTAAAAGTCAAACTTTCATCCATGATTGGCCTGAACTAGGAAGAAAACGTTGTTCTTAAGGGCATATAAGAGCCGAATAGGGCGCAAACAGGAAGAAAACTTCATTCTTAAGAGACAGGAGTAGTATTACATAGTTTCAATATATAAATTCTATCAATTAACATAACTTCTAGTAATAATTAGGAAGTTTGACTAAAAATCAAACTTTCAGCCCTGATTGGTTTGAACTAGGCCATATAAGAGCTTAATAGGGCACAAACTGGGAGAAAACATGGTTCTTAACACACGGTAGTGGTATTACATAATTTTTATGTACAAATACTACCTACTTATCTTATTTCTAGTCTTAATTAGAAAGTTTGACCAAAAGACAAACCTCCAGCCCTGATTGGGCTGACTTGGGCCTTATAAAAGCTGAGTAAAGAATAAACATAGGGAAAACGTGATTTCTAAGAGCTAGGAGTGGCATTACATAGTTTCTATGTACAATTACTACTAATTAAGCTTATTTTTAGTCTAAAATGAGAAGTTTAACTAAAAACTAAGGTTCAACCCTTATTGACTGAACTAAGCCTTATAAGAGCCGTGTAGGGCCAGAACAAGAATAAAACGTGGTTTTCAAAAGCCGGGAGTAATGCTACATAGTTTATATGTACAATTACTTCTAATTAACCTTGTTTCTAGTGTTAATTAAGCAGTTTGACCAAAATTTAAACATTCATCCCTGATTGGCCTGAGCTAAGCAATTTAAGAGTCGAATAAGGCCCAAACAGGGAGAAAACATGGTTGTCAATAGCCATGAGTTGTATTACATAGTTTCCATGTACAAATACTACCAATTATCCTTACTTCTATTCTTAATTGGAAAGTTTGACCAAAGTCAAAGTTTCAGCCTCAATTGGCAAGAACTAGGCCTTATAAGAGCCGAATAGCACCTAAACTGAGAGAAAATATGCTTTTAAAAGCCAAGAGTGGTATTATATAGTTTCTATATAAAAATAACTATCAATTAAACTAATTTATTGTCTTAATTTGAAAGTTTTACAAAAAAGCCAAACTTTCAGCTCCGATTGGCCTAAAATTAGGACTTATAAGAGTCGAATTAAGAACAAACATGGGAAAAACGTGATTCTGAAGAGCTGTGATTAGTATTACTTAGCTTTTATGTTCAATTACTTCCAACTAACTTTGTTTCAAGTATTAATTGGGAAGTTTGATCAAAAGTCAAACTTTCAGTCTTATTGGCCTTCAGCCTTATTAGAGCTGAGTATAGTCCAAATGGGGAGAAAACGTGATTCTCAAGAGCTGAGAGTAGTATTAGATTGTTTCTATGCATAATTACTTCCAATTAACCGTGTTTCTAGCCTTAATTGGAAAATTTAATTAAAAAGTGAAGTTTCCATCCCTGATTAGCCTGATTTAGGCCATATAAGATCCCAATGGACCCAAACGGGGAGAAAACGTGGTTACACAAACCGGTTGTGGTATTATACACTTCCTATGTACAAATACTATCAATTAATCTTATTTCTAGTCTTAATGGAGAAGATTGATCAAAAGTCAAACTTTCAGCCCTAACTAGTTTGAACTAGGCCTTATAAGAGCCAAATAGGTTCTAAACGGGGATAAAATGTGATTTCGAGAGCCGTGAGACTTATTAAATAGTTTCTATATATAAATAATACCAATTTACCTTGTTTTTAGTCTTAATTAGGAAGTTTAGTCACAATTCAAACTTTCAGCCCCGAATAGCCTGAAATAGGCCTTAAGAGCCAATTAGTGGCCTAAACGGGGAGGAAACAAGATTTTCAAGAGCCGAGAGTGGTATTACATAATTTCTATGTTCAAATACAATCAATTAAACTTATTTCTAGTCTTAATTTGGAAGTTTGACCAAAAGCCAAACTTTCAACCTTGATGGGCTTAAACTATGCCTTATAAGAGCCGAGTAAGGCCCAAACATGTGGAAAACGTGGTTCTCAAGATCTGGGAATAGTATTACATAATATTTATGTAAAATTTCTACCACTTAACCTTATTTCTAGTCATAATTTGTATATTTAACTAAAAGTCAAACTTTCATCCACGATTGACCTGAACTAGAAAGAGAACATTATTCTTAAGGACATATAAGAGCCGAATAGGGTGCAAATAGGAATAAAACTTCATTCTTAAGAGACGGGAGTGGTATTACATAGTTTCAATATATAAATTTTATCAATTAACTTAATTTCTAGTAATAATTAGGATGTTTGACTAAAAATCAAACTTTCAGCCCTGATTGGTTTGAACTAGGCCATATAAGAGCTTAATAGGGCACAAACGGGGAGAAAACATGGTTCTTAAGACACGGGAGTGGTATTACATAATTTTTATGTACAAATATTACCAACTTATCTTATTTCTATTCTTAATTAGAAAGTTTGGCCAAAAGACAAACCTCCAGCCCTGATTAGACTGATTTGGGCCTTATAAAAGCTGAATAAAGAATAAATATGGTGTAAACGTGATTTCTAAGAGCTGAGAGTGGCATTACATAGTTTCTATGTACAATTACTACTAATTAAGCTTATTTTTAATCTAAAATGAAAAGTTTAACTAAAAACTAAGGTTCAACCCTGATTAACTGAACTAAGCCTTATAAGAGCCGTATAGGGCCAGAACAAGAATAAAACGTGGTTTTCAAGAGCCGGGAGTAATGCTACATAGTTTATATGTACAATTACTTCTAATTAACCTTGTTTCTAGTGTTAATTGAGAAGTTTGACCAAAATTCAAACATTCATCCCTGATTGGCCTGAGCTAAGCAATTTAAGAGTCGAATAAGGCCCAAACTGGGAGAAAACATGGTTGTCAATAGCCATGAGTTGTATTACATAGTTTCCATGTACAAATACTACCAATTATCCTTACTTCTAGTCTTAATTGGAAAGTTTGACTAAAGTCAAAGTTTCAGCCCCAATTGGCCAGAACTAGGCCTTATAAGAGCCGAATAGCGCCTAAACTGAGAGAAAATATTCTTTTCAAAAGCCAAGAGTGGTATTATATAGTTTCTATATAAAAATAACTATCAATTAAACTAATTTATAGTCTTAATTTGAAAGTTTTACCAAAAAGCCAAACTTTCAGCTCTGATTGGCCTAAAATTAGGACTTATAAGAGTCGAATTAAGAACAAACATGGGAAAAACGTGATTCTGAAGAGCTGGGATTAGTATTACATAGCTTTTATGTTCAATTATTTCCAACTAACTTTGTTTCAAGTACTAATTGGGAAGTTTGACCAAAAGTCAAACTTTGAGTCTGATTGGCCTTCAGCCTTATTAGAGCCGAGTATAGCCCAAATGGGGAGAAAACGTGATTCTCAAGAGCCGAGAGTAGTATTAGATTGTTTCTATGCATAATTACTACCAATTAACCTTGTGAGTCTTAATTGAAAATTTTAATCAAAAAGTCAAGTTTTCATCCCTGATTGGCCTGAATTAGGCCATATAAGATCCCAATGGACCCAAACGGAGGAGAAAACGTGGTTACAAAAATCCGGTTGTGGTATTATACACTTCCTATGTACAAATACTATCAATTAATCTTATTTCTAGTCTTAATGGAGAAGATTGATCAAAAGTCAAACTTTCAACGCTAACTAGTTTGAACTAGGCCTTATAAGAGCCAAATAGGTTCTAAACGGGAAGAAAATGTGGTTTTCGAGAGCCGTGAGTCTTATTAAATAGTTTTATATATAAATAATACCAATTTACCTTGTTTTTAGTCTTAATAGGGAAGTTTAGTCACAATTCAAACTTTCAGCCCCGAATAGCCTGAAATAGGCCTTAAGAGCCAAATAGGGGCCTAAACAGGGAGGAAACAAGATTTTCAAGAGCCGAGAGTGGTATTACATAATTTTTATTTACAAATACAATCAATTAAACTTATTTATAGTCTTAATTAGGAAGTTTAACCAAAAGCCAAACTTTTAACCTTGATGGACTTAAACTATGCCTTATAAGAGCGGAGTAAGGCCCAAACATAGGGAAAACGTGGTTCTCAAGATCTGGGAGTAGTATTACATAATATTTATATAAAATTACTACCACTTAACCTTATTTCTAGTCATAATTTGTATATTTAACAAAAAGTTAAACTTTCATCCACGATTGGCCTGAACTAGGAAGAAAACGTTGTTCTTAAGGGCATATAAGAGCCGAATAGGGTGCAAACAGGAAGAAAACTTCATTCTTAAGAGACATGAGTGCTATTACATAGTTTCAATATATAAATTCTATCAATTAACATAATTTATAGTAATAATTAGGAAGTTTGACTAAAAATCAAACTTTCAGCCCTGATTGGTTTGAACTGGGCCATATAAGAGCTTAATAGGGCACAAACAGGGAGAAAACATGGTTCTTAAGACACGGTAGTGGTATAACATAATTTTTATGTACAAATACTACCTACTTATCTTATTTCTAGTCTTAATTAGAAAGTTTGGCCAAAAGACAAGCCTCCAGCCCTGATTGGGCTGATTTGGGCCTTATAAAAGCTGAGTAAAGAATAAACATGGGGAAAACGTGATTTCTAAGAGCTGAGAGTGGCATAACATAGTTTCTATGTACAATTACTACTAATTAAGCTTATTTTTAGTCTAAAATGAGAAGTTTAACTAAAAACTAAGGTTCAACCCTTATTGACTGAACTAAGCCTTATAAGAGCCGTGTAGGGCCCGAACAAGAATAAAACGTGGTTTTCAAGAGCCGGGAGTAATACTACATAGTTTATATGTACAATTATTCTAATTAACCTTATTTCTAGTGTTAATTAAGAAGTTTGACCAAAATTTAAACATTCATCCCTGATTGGCCTGAGCTAAGCAATTTAAAGTCGAATAAGGCCCAAACAGGGAGAAAACATGGTTGTCAATAGCCATGAGTTGTATTACATAGTTTCTATGTACAAATACTACCAATTATCCTTACTTCTATTTTTAATTAGAAAGTTTGACCAAAGTCAAAGTTTCAGCCCCAATTGGACAGAACTAGCCTTATAAGAGCCGAATAGCACCTAAACTGAGAGAAAATATGCTTTTTAAAAGCCAAGAGTGGTATTATATAGTTTCTATATAAAAATAACTATCAATTAAACTAATTTATAGTCTTAATTTGAAAGTTTTACCAAAAAGCCAAACTTTCAGCTCCGATTGGCCTAAAATTAGGACTTATAAGAGTCGAATTAAGAACAAACATGGGAAAAACGTGATTCTGAAGAGCTGAGATTAGTATTACATAGCTTTTATGTTCAATTACTTCCAACTAACTTTGTTTTAAGTATTAATTGGGAAGTTTGACCAAAAGTCAAACTTTCAGTCTGATTGGCCTTCAGCCTTATTAGAGCCGAGTATAGCCCAAATGGGGAGAAAACGTGATTCTCAAGAGCCGAAATTAGTATTAGATTGTTTCTATGCATAATTACTACCAATTAACCTTGTTTCTAGCCATAAATGGAAAATTTAATCAAAAAGTCAAGTTTTCATCCCTGATTGGCCTGAATTAGGCCATATAAGAGCCCAATGGACCCAAACGGGGAAAAAACGTGGTTACACAAATTCGGTTGTGGTATTATACACTTCCTATATACAAATACAATCAATTAATCTTATTTCTAGTCTTAATGGAGAAGATTGATCAAAAGTCAAACTTTCAGCCCTAACTAGTTTGAACTAGGCCTTATAAGAGCCAAATAGGTTCTAAACGGGAAGAAAATGTAGTTTTCAAGAGCCGTGAGTCTTATTAAATAGTTTCTATATATAAATAATACCAATTTACCTTGTTTTTAGTCTTAATTGGGAAGCTTAGTCACAATTCAAACTTTCAGCCCTGAATAGCCTGAAATAGTCCTTAAGAGCCAAATAGGGGCCTAAACAGGGAGGAAACAAGATTTTCAAGAGCCGAGAGTGGTATTACATAATTTCTATCTACAAATACAATCAATTAAACTTATTTCTAGTCTTAATTAGGAAGTTTGACCAAAAGCCAAACTTTCAACCTTGATGGGCTTAAACTATGCCTTATAAGAGCCGAGTAAGGCCCAAACATGGGGAAAACGTGGTTCTCAAGATCTGGGAGTAGTATTACATAATATTTATGTAAAATTACTACCACTTAACCTTATTTCTAGTCATAATTTGTATATTTAACTAAAAGTCAAACTTTCATCCACGATTGGCCTGAACTAGGAAGAAAACGTTGTTCTTAAGGGCATATAAGAGCCTAATAGGGCGCAAACAGGAAGAAAACTTCATTCTTAAGAGACAGGAGTGGTATTACATAGTTTCAATATATAAATTCTATCAATTAACTTAATTTCTTGTAATAATTAGGAAGTTTGACTAAAAATCAAACTTTCAGCCCTGATTGGTTTGAACTAGGCCATATAAGAGCTTAATAGGGCACAAACGGGGAGAAAATGTGGTTCTTAAGACACGAGAGTGATATTACATAATTTTTATGTACAAATACTACCTACTTATCTTATTTCTAGTCTTAATTAGAAAGTTTGGCCAAAAGACAAACCTCCATCCCTGATTGGGCTGATTTGGGCCTTATAAAAGCTGAATAAAGAATAAACATGGGGAAAACGTGATTTCTAAGAGCTGAGAGTGGCATTACATAGTTTCTATGTACAATTACTACTAATTAAGCTTATTTTTAGTCTAAAATGAGAAGTTTAACTAAAAACTAAGGTTCAACCCTGATTGACTGAACTAAGCCTTATAAGAGCCGTGTAGGGCCCGAACAAGAATAAAACGTGGTTTTCAAGAGCCGAGAGTAATGCTACATAGTTTATATGTACAATTACTTCTAATTAACCTTGTTTCTTGTGTTAATTGAGAAGTTTGACCAAAATTCAAACATTCATCCCTGATTGGCCTGAGCTAAGCAATTTAAGAGTCGAATAAGGCCCAAACAGGGAGAAAATATGGTTGTCAATAGCCATGAGTTGTATTACATAGTTTCCATGTACAAATACTAGCAATTATCCATACTTCTAGTCTTAATTGGAAAGTTTGACCAAAGTCAAAGTTTCAGCCCCAATTGGCCAGAACTAGGCCTTATAAGAGCCGAATAGCGCCTAAACTGAGAGAAAATATGCTTTTCAAAAGCCAAGAGTGGTATTATATAGTATTCATATAAAAATAACTATCAATTAAACTAATTTATAGTCTTAATTTGAAAGTTTTATCAAAAAGCCAAACTTTCAGCTCCGATTGGCCTAAAATTAGGACTTATTAGAGTCGAATTAAGAACAAACATGGGAAAAACGTGATTCTGAAGAGCTGGGATTAGTATTACATAGCTTTTATGTTCAATTACTTCCAACTAACTTTGTTTCAAGTACTAATTGGGAAGTTTGACCAAAAGTCAAACTTTCAGTCTGATTGGCCTTCAGCCTTATTAGAGCCGACTATAGCCCAAATTGGGAGAAAACGTGATTCTCAAGAGCCGAGAGTAGTATTAGATTGTTTCTATGCATAATTACTACCAATTAACCTTGTTTCTAGCCTTAATTAGAAAATTTAATTAAAAAGTCAAGTTTTCATCCCTGATTGGCCTGAATTAGGCAATATAAGAGCCCAATGCACCCAAACAGGGAGAAAACATGGTTACACAAATCCGGTTATGATATTATTATACACTTCGTATGTACAAATACTATCAATTAATCTTATTTCTAGTCTTAATGGAGAAGATTGATCAAAAGTGAAACTTTCAACCCTAACTAGTTTGAACTAGGCCTTATAAGAAGAGCCAAATAGGTTCCAAACGGGGAGAAAATGTGGTTTTCGAGAGCCGTGAGTCTTATTAAATAGTTTCTATATATAAATAATACAAATTTAACTTGTTTTTAGTCTTAATTGAGAAGTTTAGTCATAATTCAAATTTTCGCCCCGAATAGCCTGAAATAGGCCTTAAGAGCCAAATAGGGGCCTAAACGGGGAGCAAACAAGATTTTCAAGAGCCGAGAGTGGTATTACATAATTTCTATGTACAAATACAATCAATTAAACTTATTTTTAGTCTTAATTAGGAAGTTTGATCAAAAGCCAAACTTTCAACCTTGATGGGCTTAAACTATGCCTTATAAGAGCCGAGTAAGGCCCAAACATGGGGAAAACGTGATTCTCAAGATCTGAGAGTAGTATTACATAATATTTATGTAAAATTACTACCACTTAACCTTATTTCTAGTCATAATTTGTATATTTAACTAAAAGTCAAACTTTCATCCACGATTGGCCTGAAATAGGAAGAAAACGTTATTCTTAAGGGCATATAAAAGCCGAATAGGGCGCAAACAGGAAGAAAACTTCATTTTTAAGAGACAGGAGTGGTATTACATAGTTTCAATATATAAATTCTATCAATTAACTAAATTTCTAGTAGTAATTAGGAGGTTTGTCTAAAAATCAAACTTTCAGCCCTGATTGGTTTGAACTAGGCCATATAAGAGCTTAATAGGGCACAAACGGGGAGAAAACATGGTTCTTAAGACACGGGAGTGGTATTACATAATTTTTATGTACAAATACTACCTACTTATCTTATTTCTAGTCTTAATTAGAAAGTTTGGCCAAAAGACAAACCTCCAGCCCTGATTGGGCTGATTTGGGCCTTATAAAAGCTGAGTAAAGAATAAACATGGGGAAAACGTGATTTCTAAGAGCTGAGAGTGGCATTACATAGTTTCTATGTACAATTACTACTAATTAAGCTTATTTTTAGTCTAAAATGAGAAGTTTAACTAAAAACTAAGGTTCAACCCTTATTGACTGAACTAAGCCTTATAAGAGCCGTGTAAGGCCCGAACAAGAATAAAACGTGGTTTTCAAGAGCCGGGAGTAATGCTACATAGTTTATATGTACAATTACTTCTAATTAACCTTGTTTCTAGTGTTAATTAAAAAGTTTGACCAAAATTTAAACATTCATCCCTGATTAGCCTGAGCTAAGCAATTTAAGAGTCGAATAAGGCCCAAACAGGGAGAAAACATGGTTGTCAATAGCCATGACTTGTATTACATAGTTTCCATGTACAAATACTACCAATTATCTTTACTTCTATTCTTAATTGGAAAGTTTGACCAAAGTCAAAGTTTCAGCCCCAATTGGCCAGAACTAGGCCTTATAAGAGCCGAATAGCACCTAAACTGAGAGAAAATATGCTTTTTAAAAGCCAAGAGTGGTATTATATAGTTTCTATATAAAAATAACTATCAATTAAACTAATTTATAGTCTTAAGTTGAAAGTTTTACCAAAAAGCCAAATTTCGGCTCCGATTGGCCTAAAATTAGTACTTATAAGAGTCGAATTAAGAACAAACATGGGAAAAACGTGATTCTGAAGAGCTGGGATTAGTAATACATAGCTTTTATGTTCAATTACTTCCAACTAACTTTGTTTCAAGTATTAATTGGGAAGTTTGACCAAAAGCCAAACTTTCAGTCGATTGACCTTCAACCTTATTAGAGCCGAGTATAGCTCAAATGGGGAGAAAACGTGATTCTCAAGAGCAGAGAGTAGTATTAGTTTTTTATCCATAATTACTACCAATTAACCTTGTTTCTAGCCTTAATTGAAAATTTTAATTAAAAAGTCAAGTTTTCATCCCTGATTGGCCAGATTTAGGACATATAAGAGCCTAATGGACCCAAATGGGGAGAAAACGTGGTTACACAAACCGGTTGTGGTATTATACACTTCCTATGTACAAATACTATTAATTAATCTTATTTCTAGTCTTAATGGAGAAGATTGATGAAAAGTCAAACTTTCAGCCCTTAACTAGTTTGAACTTGGCCTTATAAGAGCCAAATAGGTTCTAAACGGGGAGAAAATGTGATTTTCGAGAGCCGTGAGTCTTATTAAATAGTTTCTATATATAAATAATACCAATATACCTTTTTTCTAGTCTTAATTGGGAAGTTTAGTCACAATTTAAACTTTCAGCACCGAATAGCCTGAAGTAGGCCTTAAGAGCCAAAAGGGGCCTAAACGGGGAGGAAACAAGATTTTCAAGAGCCGAGAGTGGTATGACATAATTTCTATGTACAAATACAATCAATTAAATTTATTTTTATTCCTAATTAGGAAGTTTGACCAAAAGCCAAACTTTTAACCTTGATGGGCTTAAACTATGCCTTATAAGAGCCGAGAAAGGCCCAAACATGGGGAAAACGTGGTTCTCAAGATCTGGGAGTAGTATTACATAATATTTATTCAAAATTACTACCACTTAACCTTATTTCTAGTCATAATTTGTATATTTAACTAAAAGTCAAACTTTCATCCACGATTGGCCTGAACTAGGAAGAAAACGTTGTTCTTAAGGGCATATAAGAGCCGAATAGGGCGCAAATAGGAAGAAAACTTCATTCTTAAGAGACAGGAGTAGTATTACATAGTTTCAATATATAAATTCTATCAATTAACTTAATTTCTAGTAATAATTAGGAAGTTTGACTAAAAATCAAACTTTCAGCCCTGATTGGTTTGAACTAGGCCATATAAGAGCTTAATAGGGCACAAACGGGGAGAAAACATGGTTCTTAAGAAACGAGAGTGGTATTACATTATTTTTATGTACAAATACTACCTACTTATCTTATTTCAAGTCTTAATTAGAAAGTTTGGCCAAAAGACAAACCTCCATCCCTGATTGGGCTGATTTGGGCCTTATAAAAGCTGAATAAAGAATAAACATGGGGAAAACGTGATTTCTAAGAGCTGAGAGTGGCATTACATAGTTTCTATGTACAATTACTACTAATTAAGCTTATTTTTAGTTTAAAATGAGAAGTTTAACTAAAAACTAAGGTTCAACCCTGATTGATTGAACTAAGCCTTATAAGAGCTGTGTAGGGCCCGAACAAGAATAAAACGTGGTCTTCAAGAGCCGAGAGTAATGCTACATAGTTTGTGCTATTACACATTGTTAATGTACAATTACTACTAATTAAACTTATTTTTAGTCTTAATTAGGAAGTTTGACCAAAAATCAACTTTTCAGCCCTGATTAGCTTAAACACTAGGCTTTATTAGAGCCAAATAGGGCTCAAATAGAGAGAAAACGTGATTTTTCAGGAGCCAAGAGTAGTATTACATAGTATCTTTATAGAATTACTACTAATTAAACTTGTTTCTATTCAGTTTTTGTGTATAATTATGTGTATAATTACAACTAATTAATCTTATTTCTACATTAAATTAAGAAGTTTAATCAATAATCAAACTTTCAGCCATGATTGGCCTGAATTAGGCCATTAGAGCTGTTATAGGGCCTCAACAAGACATAAACGTAGTTTTCAAGAGCCGAGAGTAATATGACATAGTTTCTATGTACAATTATTACAAATTAACCTTATTTCTAGTGTTAATTGGGAAGTCTGATATAAAGTAAAACATTCAGCCCCGATTGGCATGATCTAGGCCTTATAAGAGCTAATTAGGTCCTAAATAGAGAAAAAATGTGGTTTTCAAGGGCTGGCAGTAGTATTATATTGTTTCTTTATACAAATACTTCTAATTAACCTTGTTTCTAGTCTTAATTGGCCAGTTTGAACAATAGTCAAATTTCAAGCCCCAATTGGCTTGATTTAGGCCTCATGCTTTAAATAGGGTCCAAATTGGGAGAAAATGTGATTTTCAAGAGCTGGGAGTACTATTATATAGTTTCTTTATATAATTAATACTAATTAAACTTGTTATTAGTTTTAATTATGAAGTTTGACCAAAAGTTAAACTTTCAGCTCCAATTGGCCTGAAGTAGACCTTATAAGAGCCGAATAGTGCCCAAACAGGAAGAAAACGTAGTTTTCAAGAGCCGTGAGTGGTATTATATAGTTTTTATGTACAATTACTACTATTTAAACTATTTTTTTATTCTTTATTGAGAAGTTTGACTTAAAGTCAAACTTTCAACCCCGATTGGCCTGAACTAGGCCATACAAGAGCCGAACGGGAGCCAAATGGGGAGAAAACATGGTTTTCAAGAACAGAGAGTAATATGACATAGTTTCTATGTATAATTATTACAAATTAACCTTGTTTCTAGTGTTAATTGGGAAGTCTGATATAAAGTAAAACTTTCAGCCCTGATTGGCATGATCTTGGCCTTATAAGAGCTAATTAGGTCCCAAATAGAGAGAAAATGTGGTTTTCAAGTGCTGGCAGTAGTATTATATTGTTTCTTTATACAAATACTTCTTATTAACCTTGTTTCTAGTCTTAATTGGGCAGTTTGACCAATAGTCAAATTTCAAGCCCCAATTGGCTTGATTTAGGCCTCATGCTTTAAATAGGGTCCAAATGGAGAGAAAATGTGATTTTCAAGAGCCGGGAGTACTATTATATAGTTTCTTTATACAATTAATACTAATTAAACTTGTTTTTAGTTTTAATTACGAAGTTTGACCAAAAGTTAAACTTTCAGCTCCAATTGGCCTGAAGTAGACCGTATAAGAGCCGAATAGTGCCCAAACAGGAAGAAAACGTAGTTTTCAAGAGCCGTGAGTGGTATTATATAATTTTTATGTACAATTACTACTATTTAAACTAGTTTTTTATTCTTTATTAAGAAGTTTGACTAAAAGTCAAACTTTCAACCCCAATTGGCCTGAACTAGGCCATACAAGCGTCGAACGGGACCCAAACGGAGAGAAAACATGGTTTTCAAGAGCCGAGAGTAATATGACATAGTTTCTATGTACAATTATTACAAATTAACCTTATTTCTTGTGTTAATTGGGAAGTATGATATAAAGTAAAACTTTCAGCCCCGATTGGCATAATCTAGGCCTTATAAGAGCTAATATAATAAAAAATTGGAGCTGAACTAGGCCATACAAGAATTGGAATAATCTGTTTGGGCACTATTCGGCTCTTATAAGGTCTACTTCAGGCCAATTGGAGCTGAAAGTTTAACTTTTGGTCAAACTTCGTAATTAAAATTAAAAACAAGTTTAATTAGTATTAATTGTATAAAGAAACTATATAATAGTACTCCCGGCTCTTGAAAATCACATTTTCTCCCCATTTGGACCCTATTTAAAGCATGAGGCCTGAATCAAGCCAATTGGGGCTTGAAATTTGACTATTGGTCAAACTGCCCAATTTAGACTAGAAACAAGGTTAATTAGAAGTATTTGTATAAAGAAACAATATAATACTACTGCCAGCCCTTGAAAACCACATTTTCTCTCTATTTGGGACCTAATTAGCTCTTATAAGGCCTAGATCATGCCAATTGGGGCTGAAACTTTTACTTTATATATGACATCCCAATTAACACTAGAAACAAGGTTAATTTGTAATAATTGTACATAGAAACTATGTCATATTAGTCTCGGTTCTTGAAAACCATGTTTTCTCTCCGTTTGGGTCCCATTCGGCTCTTGTATGGCCTAGTTAAGGCCAATCGGGGTTGAAAGTTTGACTTTAAGTCAAACTTCTCAATAAAGAATAAAAAACTAGTTTAAATAGTAGTAATTGTACATAAAAACTATATAATACCACTCAAGGCTCTTGAAAACTACGTTTTTTTCCTGTTTGGGCACTATTCGGCTCTTATAAGGTCTACTTCAGGCCAATTGGAGCTGAAAGTTTAACTTTTGGTCAAACTTCGTAATTAAAACTAATAACAAGTTTAATTAGTATTAATTGTATAAAGAAACTATATAATAGTACTCCCGACTCTTGAAAATCACATTTTCTCCCCATTTGGACCCTATTTAAAGCATGAGGCCTAAATCAAGCCAATTGGGGCGCTCTTGAAAACCATGTTTTCTTTCCGTTTGGGTCACGTTCGGCTCTTGTATGGCCTAGTTCAGGCCAATCGGGGTTGAAAGTTTGACTTTAAGTCAAACTTCTCAATAAAGAATAAAAAACTAGTTTAAATAGTAGTAATTGTACATAAAAACTATATAATACCACTCACGGCTCTTGAAAACTACGTTTTCTTCCTGTTTGGGCACTATTCGGCTCTTATAAGGTCTACTTCAGGCCAATTGGAGCTGAAAGTTTAACTTTTGGTCAAACTTCGTAATTAAAACTAAAAATAAGTTTAATTAGTATTAATTGTATAAAGAAACTATATAATAGTACTCCCGGCTCTTGAAAATCACATTTTCTCCCCATTTGGACCTTTTTTAAAGCATGAGGCCTAAATCAAGTCAATTGGGGCTTGAAATTTGACTATTGGTCAAACTGCCTAATTAAGACTATAAACAAGGTTAATTAGAAGTATTTGTATAAAGAAACAATATAATACTACTGCCAGCCCTTGAAAACCACATTTTCTCTCTATTTGGGACCTAATTTGCTCTTATAAGGCCTAGTTCAGCTCTTAATTCAGACTATTCGGCTCTTATAAGATCCACTTCAGGCCAATTGGAGCTGAAAGTTTAACTTTTGGTCAAACTTCGCGATTAAAAATAAAAACAAGTTTAATTAGTATTAATTGTATAAATAAACTATATAATAGTACTCCCGCTCTTGAAAATCACATTTTCTCTCCATTTGGACCCTATTTAAAGCATGAGGCCTAAATCAAGCCAATTGGGGCTTGAAATTTGACTATTGGTCAAACTGCTCAATTAAGACTAGAAACAAGGTTAATTAGAAGTATTTGTATAAAGAAACAATATAATACTACTGCCAGCCCTTGAAAACCACATTTTCTCTCTATTTGGGACCTAATTAGCTCTTATAAGGCCTAGATCATACCAATCGGGGCTGAAAGTTTTACTTTATATCAGACTTCCCAATTAACACTAGAAACAAGGTTAATTTGTAATAATTGTACATAGAAACTATGTCATATTACTCTCGGTTCTTGAAAACCATGTTTTCTCTCCGTTTGGGTCCCGTTCGGCTCTTGTATGACCTAGTTCAGGCCAATCAGGGTTGAAAGTTTGACTTTAAGTCAAACTTCTCAATAAAGATTAAAAAACTAGTTTAAATAGTAGTAATTGTACATAAAAACTATATAATACCACTCACGGTTCTTGAAAACTA
This sequence comes from Agave tequilana, assembly GCA_038442645.1. Taxonomy (NCBI): domain Eukaryota; kingdom Viridiplantae; phylum Streptophyta; class Magnoliopsida; order Asparagales; family Asparagaceae; genus Agave; species Agave tequilana. The sequence continues at coordinate 23,794 of JAVJIF010007098.1, read as the reverse complement.
CGTTTTTCTCCTGTTTGGGCACTATTCGGCTCTTATAAGGTCTACTTCAGGCCAATTGGAGCAGAAAGTTTAACTTTTGGTCAAACTTCGTAATTAAATCTAAAAACAAGTTTAATTAGTATTAATTGTATAAAGAAACTATATAATAGTACTCCCGGCACATGAAAATCACATTTTCTCCCGATTTGGACCCTATTTAAAGCATGAGGCCTAAATCAAGCCAATTGGGGCTTGAAATTTGACTATTGGTCAAACTGCCCAATTAAGACTAGAAACAAGGTTAATTAGAAGTATTTGTATAAAGAAACAATATAATACTACTGTCAGCCCTTGAAAACAACATTTTCTCTCTATTTGGGACCTAATTAGCTCTTATAAGGCCTAGATCATGCCAATCGGGGCTGAAAGTTTTACTTTATATCAGACTTCACAATTAACACAAGAAACAAGGTTAATTTGTAATAATTGTACATAGAAACTATGTCATATTACTCTCGGCTCTTGAAAACCATGTTTTCTCTCCGTTTGGGTCCCGTTCGGCTCTTGTATGGCCTAATTCAGGCCAATCGGGGTTGAAAGTTTGACTTTTTGTCAAACTTCTTAATAAAGAATAAAAAACTAGTTTAAATAGTAGTAATTGTACATAAAAATTATATAATACCACTCACGGCTCTTGAAAACTACGTTTTCTTCCTGTTTGGGCACTATTCGGCTCTTATACGGTGTACTTCAGGCCAATTGGAGCTGAAAGTTTAACTTTTGGTCAAACTTCGTAATTAAAACTAAAAATAAGTTTAATTAGTATTAATTGTATAAAGAAACTATATAATAGTACTCTCGGCTCTTGAAAATCACATTTTCTCCCCCATTTGGACCCTATTTAAAGCATGAGGCCTAAATCAAGCCAATTGGGGCTTGAAATTTGACTATTGGTCAAACTGCCCAATTAAGACTAGAAACAAGGTTAATTAGAAGTATTTGTATAAAGGAACAATATAATACTACTGCCTGCCCTTGAAAACCACATTTTCTCTCTATTTGGGACCTAATTAGCTCTTATAAGGCCTAGATCATGCCAATCGGGGCTGAAAGTTTTACTTTATATCAGACTTCCCAATTAACACTAGAAACAAGGTTAATTTGTAATAATTGTACATAGAAACTATGTCATATTACTCTTGGTTCTTGAAAACCATGTTTTCTCTCCGTTTGGGTCCCGTTCGGCTCTTGTATGGCCTAGTTCAGGCCAATCGGGGTTGAAAGTTTGACTTTAAGTCAAACTTCTTAATAAAGATTAAAAAACTAGTTTAAATAGTAGTAATTGTACATAAAAACTATATAATACCACTCACGGTTCTTGAAAACTACGTTTGGGCACTATTCGGCTCTTATAAGGTCTACTTCAGGCCAATTGGAGCTGAAAGTTTAACTTTTGGTCAAACTTCGTAATTAAAACTAAAAACAAGTTTAATTAGTATTAATTTATAACGAAACTATATAATAGTACTCCCGGCTCTTGAAAATCACATTTTCTCCCCATTTGGACCCTATTTAAAGCATGAGGCCTGAATCAAGCCAATTGGGGCTTGAAATTTGACTATTGGTCAAACTACCCAATTAAGACTAGAAACAAGGTTAATTAGAAGTATTTGTATAAAGAAACAATATAATACTACTGCCAGCCCTTGAAAACCACATTTTCTCTCTATTTGGGACCTAATTAGCTCTTATAAGGCCTAGATCATGCCAATTGGGGCTGAAAGTTTTACTTTATATCAGACTTCCCAATTAACACTAGAAACAAGGTTAATTTTTAATAATTGTACATAGAAACTATGTCATATTAGTCTCGGTTCTTGAAAACCATGTTTTCTCTCCGTTTGGGTCCCGTTCGGCTCTTGTATGGCCTAGTTAAGGCCAATCGGGGTTGAAAGTTTGACTTTAAGTCAAACTTCTCAATAAAGAATAAAAAACTAGTTTAAATAGTAGTAATTGTACATAAAAACTATATAATACCACTCACGGCTCTTGAAAACTACGTTTTTTTCCTGTTTGGGCACTATTCGGCTCTTATAAGGTCTACTTCAGGCCAATTGGAGCTGAAAGTTTAACTTTTGGTCAAACTTCGTAATTAAAACTAATAACTAGTTTAATTAGTATTAATTGTATAAAGAAACAATATAATAGTACTCCCGGCTCTTGAAAGTCACATTTTCTCCCCATTTGGACCCTATTTAAAGCATGAGGCCTAAATCAAGCCAATTGGGGCGCTCTTGAAAACCATGTTTTCTTTCCGTTTGGGTCCCGTTCGGCTCTTGTATGGCCTAGTTCAGGCCAATCGGGGTTGAAAGTTTGACTTTAAGTCAAACTTCTCAATAAAGAATAAAAAACTAGTTTAAATAGTAGTAATTGTACAAAAAAATTATTTAATACCACTCACGGCTCTTGAAAACTACGTTTTCTTCCTGTTTGGGCACTATTCGGCTCTTATAAGGTCTACTTCAGGCCAATTGGGGCTGAAAGTTTAACTTTTGGTCAAACTTGTAATTAAAACTAAAAACAAGTTTAATTAGTTTTAATTGTATAAAGAAACTATATAATAGTACTCCCGGCTCTTGAAAATTACATTTTCTCCCCATTTGGACCTTATTTAAAGCATGAGGCCTAAATCAAGCCAATTGGGGATTGAAATTTGACTATTGGTCAAACTGCCCAATTAAGACTATAAACAAGGTTAATTAGAAGTATTTGTATAAAGAAACAATATAATACTACTGCCAGCCCTTGAAAACCACATTTTCTCTCTATTTGGGACCTAATTAGCTCTTATAAGGCCTAGTTCAGCTCTTAATTCAGACTATTCGGCTCTTATAAGATCCACTTCAGGCAAATTGGAGCTGAAAGTTTAACTTTTGGTCAAACTTCGTAATTAAAAATAAAAATAAGTTTAATTAGTATTAATTGTATAAAGAAACTATATAATAGTACTCCCTGCTCTTGAAAATCACATTTTCTCTCCATTTGGACCCTATTTAAAGCATGAGGCCTAAATCAAGCCAATTGGGGCTTGAAATTTGACTATTAGTCAAACTGCTCAATTAAGACTAGAAATAAGGTTAATTAGAAGTATTTGTATAAAGAAACAATATAAAACTACTGCCAGCCCTTGAAAACCACATTTTCTCTCTATTTGGGACCTAATTAGCTCTTATAAGGCCTAGATCATGCCAATCGGGGCTGAAAGTTTTACTTTATATCAGACTTCCCAATTAACACTAGAAACAAGGTTAATTTGTAATAATTGTACATAGAAACTATGTCATATTACTCACGGTTCTTGAAAACCATGTTTTCTCTCCGTTTGGGTCCCGTTCGGCTCTTGTATGGCCTAGTTCAGGCCAATCGGGGTTGAAAGTTTGACTTTAAGTCAAACTTTTCAATAAAGATTAAAAAACTAGTTTAAATAGTAGTAATTGTACATAAAAACTATATAATACCACTCACGGTTCTTGAAAACTACGTTTTCCTCCTGTTTGGGCACTATTCGGCTCTTATAAGGTCTACTTCAGGCCAATTGGAGCTGAAAGTTAAACTTTTGGTCAAACGTTGTAATTAAATCTAAAAACAAGTTTAATTAGTATTAATTGTATAAAGAAACTATATAATAGTACTCCCGGCACTTGAAAATCACATTTTCTCCCCATTTGGACCCTATTTAAAGCATGAGGCCTAAATCAAGCCAATTGGGGCTTGAAATTTGACTATTGGTCAAACTGCCCAATTAAGACTAGAAATAAGGTTAATTAGAAGTATTTGTATAAAGAAACAATATAATACTACTGTCAGCCCATAAAAACCACATTTTCTCTCTATTTGGGACCTAATTAGCTCTTATAAGGCCTAGATCATGCCAATCGGGGCTGAAAGTTTTACTTTATATCAGACTTCACAATTAACACAAGAAACAAGGTTAATTTGTAATAATTGTACATAGAAACTATGTTATATTACTCTCGGCTCTTGAAAACCATGTTTTCTCTCCGTTTGGGTCCCGTTCGGCTCTTGTATGGCCTAGTTCAGGCCAATCGGGGTTAAAAGTTTGACTTTTAGTCAAACTTCTTAATAAAGAATAAAAAACTAGTTTAAATAGTTGTAATTGTACATAAAAATTATATAATACCACTCACGGCTCTTGAAAACTACGTTTTCTTCCTGTTTGGCCACTATTCGGCTCTTATACGGTGTACTTCAGGCCAATTGGAGCTGAAAGTTTAACTTTTGGTCAAACTTCGTAATTAAAACTAAAAATAAGTTTAATTAGTATTAATTGTATAAGGAAACTATATAATAGTACTCTCGGCTCTTGAAAATCACATTTTCTCCCCATTTGGACCCTATTTAAAGCATGAGGCCTTAATCAAGCCAATTGGGGCTTGAAATTTGACTATTGGTCAAACTGCCCAATTAAGACTAGAAATAAGGTTAAATAGAAGTATTTGTATAAAGGAACAATATAATACTACTGCCAGCCCTTGAAAATCACATTTTCTCTCTATTTGGGACCTAATTAGCTCTTATAAGGCCTAGATCATGCCAATCGGGGCTGAAAGTTTTACTTTATATCAGACTTCCAAATTAACACTAGAAACAAGGTTAATTTGTAATAATTGTACATAGAAACTATGTCATATTACTCTCGGTTCTTGAAAACCATGTTTTCTCTCCGTTTGGGTCCCGTTCGGCTCTTGTATGGCCTAGTTCAGGCCAATCGGGGTTGAAAGTTTGATTTTAAGTCAAACTTCTCAATAAAGATTAAAAAACTAGTTTAAATAGTAGTAATTGTACATAAAAACTATATAATACCACTCACGGTTCTTGAAAACTATGTTCGGGCACTATTCGGCTCTTATAAGGTCTACTTCAGGCCAATTGGAGCTGAAAGTTTAACTTTTGGTCAAACTTCGTAATTAAAACTAAAAACAAGTTTAATTAGTATTAATTGTATAAAGAAACTATATAATAGTACTCCCGGCTCTTGAAAATCACATTTTCTCCCCATTTGGACCTTATTTAAAGCATGAGGCCTAAATCAAGCCAATTGGGGATTGAAATTTGACTATTAGTCAAACTGCCCAATTAAGACTATAAACAAGGTTAATTAGAAGTATTTGTATAAAGAAACAATATAATACTACTGCCAGCCCTTGAAAACCACATTTTCTCTCTATTTGGGACTTAATTAGCTCTTATAAGGCCTAGTTCAGCTCTTAATTCAGACTATTCGGCTCTTATAAGATCCACTTCAGGCCAATTGGAGCTGAAAGTTTAACTTTTGGTCAAACTTCGTAATTAAAAATAAAAACAAGTTTAATTAGTATTAATTGTATAAAGAAACTATATAATAGTACTCCCGGCTCTTGAAAATCACATTTTCTCTTCATTTGGACCCTATTTAAAGCATGAGGCAAAATCAAGCCAATTGGGGCTTGAAATTTGACTATTGGTCAAACTGCTCAATTAAGACTAGAAACAAGGTTAATTAGAAGTATTTGTATAAAGAAACAATATAATACTACTGTCAGCCCTTGAAAATCACATTTCTCTCTATTTGGGACCTAATTAGCTCTTATAAGGCCTAGATCATGCCAATCGGGGCTGAAAGTTTTACTTTATATCAGACTTCCCAATTAACACTAGAAACAAGGTTAATTTGTAATAATTGTACATAGAAACTATGTCATATTACTCTCGGTTCTTGAAAACCATGTTTTCTCTCCGTTTGGGTCCCGTTCGGCTCTTGTATGGCCTAGTTCAGGCCAATCGGGGTTGAAAGTTTGACTTTAAGTCAAACTTCTCAATAAAGAATAAAAAACTAGTTTAAATAGTAGTAATTGTACATAAAAACTATATAATACCACTCACGGTTCTTGAAAACTACGTTTTCTTCCTGTTTGGGCACTATTTGGCTCTTATAAGGTCTACTTCAGGCCAATTGGAGCTGAAAGTTTAACTTTTGGTCAAACTTCGTAATTAAATCTAAAAACAAGTTTAATTAGTATTAATTGTATAAAAAAACTATATAATTGTACTCCTGGCACTTGAAAATCACATTTTCTCCCCATTTGGACCCTATTTAAAGCATGAGGCCTAAATCAAGCCAATTGGGGCTTGAAATTTGACAATTGGTCAAACTGGCCCAATTAAGACTAGAAACAAGGTTAATTAGAAGTATTTGTATAAAGAAACAATATAATACTACTGTCAGCCCTTGAAAATCATTTTCTCTCTATTTGGGACCTAATTAGCTCTTATAAGGCCTAGATCATGCCAATCGGGGCTGAAAGTTTTACTTTATATCAGACTTCACAATTAACACAAGAAACAAGGTTAATTCTTAATAATTGTACATAGAAACTATGTCATATTACTCTCGGCTCTTGAAAACCATGTTTTCTCTCCGTTTGGGTCCCGTTCGGCTCTTGTATGGCCTAGTTCAGGCCAATCGGGGTTGAAAGTTTGATTTTAGGCAAACTTCTAATAAAGAATAAAAAACTAGTTTAAATAGTAGTAATTGTACATAAAAACTAGATAATACCACTCACGGCTCTTGAAAACTACGTTTTCTTCCTGTATGGGCACTATTCGGCTCTTATACGGTGTACTTCAGGCCAATTGGAGCTGAAAGTTTAACTTTTGGTCAAACTTCGTAATTAAAATAAAAAATAAGTTTAATTAGTATTAATTGTATAAAGAAACTATATAATAGTACTCTCGGCTCTTGAAAATCACATTTTCTCCCCATTTGGACCCTATTTAAAGCATGAGGCCTAAATCAAGCCAATTGGGGCTTGAAATTTGACTATTGGTCAAACTGCCCAATTAAGACTAGAAATAAGGTTAATTAGAAGTATTTGTATAAAGGAACAATATAATACTACTGCCAGCCCTTGAAAACCACATTTTCTCTCTATTTGGGACCTAATTAGCTCTTATAAGGCCTAAATCATGCCAATCGGGGCTGAAAGTTTTACTTTATATCAGACTTCCCAATTAACACTAGAAACAAGGTTAATTTGTAATAATTGTACATAGAAACTATGTCATATTACTCTCGGTTCTTGAAAACCATGTTTTCTCTCCGTTTGGGTCCCGTTCGGCTCTTGTATGGCCTAGTTCAGGCCAATCGGGGTTGAAAGTTTGACTTTAAGTCAAACTTCTCAATAAAGATTAAAAAACTAGTTTAAATAGTAGTAATTGTACATAAAAACTATATAATACCACTAAGGTTCTTGAAAACTACGTTTGGGCACTATTCGGCTCTTATAAGGTCTACTTCAGGCCAATTGGAGCTGAAAGTTTAACTTTTGGTCAAACTTCGTAATTAAAACTAAAAACAAGTTTAATTAGTATTAATTGTATAAAGAAACTATATAATAGTACTCCCGGCTCTTGAAAATCACATTTTCTCCCCATTTGGACCCTATTTAAAGCATGAGGCCTAAATCAAGCCAATTGGGGCTTGAAATTTGACTATTGGTCAAACTGCCCAATTAAGACTAGAAACAAGGTTAATTAGAAGTATTTGTATAAAGAAACAATATAATACTACTGCCAGCCCTTGAAAACCATGTTTTCTCTCCGTTTGGGTACCGTTCGGCTCTTGTATGGCCTAGTTCAGGCCAATCGGGGTTGAAAGTTTGACTTTTTGTCAAACTTCTCAATAAAGAATAAAAAACTAGTTTAAATAGTACTAATTGTATATAAAAATAATATAATACCACTCACGGCTCTTGTAAACTACGTTTTCTTCCTGTTTGGGCACTATTCGGCTCTTATAAGGTCTACTTCAGGCCAATTGGAGCTGAAAGTTTAACTTTTGGTCAAACTTCATAATTAAAACTAAAAACAAGTTTAATTAGTATTAATTGTATAAAAAAAACTATATAATAGTACTCCCGGCTCTTGAAAATCACATTTTCTCCCCCATTTGGACCCTATTTAAAGCATGAGGCCTAAATCAAGCCAATTGGGGCTTGAAATTTGACTATTGGTCAAACTGCCCAATTAAGATTAGAAACAAGGTTAATTAAAAGTATTTGTATAAAGAAACGATATAATACTACTGCCAGCCCTTGAAAACCATATTTTCTCTCTATTTTGGACCTAATTAGCTCTTATAAGGCCTAGATCATGCCAATCGGGGCTGAAAGTTTTACTTTATATCAGACTTCCCAATTAACACTAGAAACAAGGTTAATTTGTAATAATTGTACATAGAAACTATGTCATATTACTCTCGGCTCTTGAAAACCATGTTTTCTCTCTGTTTGGGTCCCGTTCGGCTCTTGTATGGCCTAGTTCAGGCCAATCGGGGTTGAAAGTTTGATTTTAAGTCAAACTTCTCAATAAAGAATAAAAAAACTAGTTTAAATAGTAGTAATTGTACATAAAAACTATATAATACCACTCACGGCTCTTGAAAACTATGTTTCTTCCTATTTGGGCACTATTCGGCTCTTATAAGGTCTACTTCAGGCCAATTGGAGCTGAAAGTTTAACTTTTGGTCAAACTTCGTAATTAAAACTAAAAACAAGTTTAATTAGTATTAATTGTATAAAGAAACTATATAATAGTACTCCCGGCTCTTGAAAATCACATTTTCTCCCCATTTGGACCCTATTTAAAGCATGAGGCCTAAATCAAGCCAATTGGGGCTTGAAATTTGACTATTGGTCAAACTGCCCAATTAAGACTAGAAACAAGGTTAATTAGAAGTATTTGTATAAAGAAACAATATAATACTACTGCCAGCCCTTGAAAACCACATTTTCTCTCTATTTGGGACCTAATTAGCTCTTATAAGGCCTAGATCACGCAATCGGGGCTGAAGGTTTTACTTTATATCAGACTTCCCAATTAACACTAGAAACAAGGTTAATTTGTAATAATTGTACATAGAAACTATGTCATATTACTCTCGGCTCTTGAAAACCATGTTTTCTCTCCGTTTGGGTCCCGTTCGGCTCTTGTATGGCCTAGTTCAGGCCAATCGGGGTTGAAAGTTTGACTTTAAGTCAAACTTCTCAATAAAGAATAAAAAACTAGTTTAAATAGTAGTAATTGTACATAAAAACTATATAATACCACTCACGGCTCTTGAAAACTACGTTTTCTTCCTGTTTGGGCACTATTCGGCTCTTATAAGGTCTACTTCAGGCCAATTGGAGCTGAAAGTTTAACTTTTGGTCAAACTTCGTAATTAAAACTAAAAACAAGTTTAATTAGTATTAATTGTATAAAGAAACTATATAATAGTACTCCCGGCTCTTGAAAATCACATTTTCTCCTTATTTGGACCCTATTTAAAGCATGAGGCCTAAATCAAGCCAATTGGGGCTTGAAATTTGACATTGGTCAAACTGCCCAATTAAGACTAGAAACAAGGTTAATTAGAAGTATTTGTATAAAGAAACAATATAATACTACTGCTAGCCCTTGAAAATCACATTTTCTTTCTATTTGGGACCTAATTAGCTCTTATAAGGCCTAGATCATGCCAATCGGGGCTGAAAGTTTTACTTTATATCAGACTTCCCAATTAAAACTAGAAACAAGGTTAATTTGTAATAATTGTACATAGAAACTATGTCATATTACTCTCGGCTCTTGAAAACCATGTTTTCTCTCCGTTTGGGTCCCGTTCAGCTCTTGTATGGCCTAGTTCTGGCCAATCGGGGTTGAAAGTTTGACTTTTAGTCAAACTTCTCAATAAAGAATAAAAAACTAGTTTAAATAGTAGTAATTGTACATAAAAACTATATAATACCACTCACGGCTCTTGAAAACTACGTTTTCTTCCTGTTTGGGCACTATTCGGCTCTTATAAGGTCTACTTCAGGCCAATTGGAGCTGAAAGTTTAACTTTTGGTCAAACTTCGTAATTAAAACTAAAAACAAGTTTAATTAGTATTAATTGTATAAAGAAACTATATAATAGTACTCCCGGCTCTTGAAAATCACATTTTCTCCCCATTTGGACCCTATTTAAAGCATGAGGCCTAAATCAAGCCAATTGGGGCTTGAAATTTGACTATTGGTCAAACTGCCCAATTAAGACTAGAAACAAGGTTAATTAGAAGTATTTGTATAAAGAAACAATATAATACTACTGCCAGCCCTTGAAAACCACATTTTCTCTCTATTTGGGACCTAATTAGCTCTTATAAGGCCTAGATCATGCCAATCGGGGCTGAAAGTTTTACTTTATATCAGACTTCCCAATTAACACTAGAAACAAGATTAGTTTGTAATAATTGTACATAGAAACTATGTCATATTACTCTCGGCTCTTGAAAACCATGTTTTCTCTCCGTTTGGGACCCGTTCGGCTCTTTATGGCCTCGTTCTGGTCAATCGGGGTTGAAAGTTTGACTTTTAGTCAAACTTCTCAATAAAGAATAAAAAACTAGTTTAAATAGTAGTAATTGTACATAAAAACTATATAATACCACTCACGGCTCTTGAAAACTACGTTTTCTTCCTATTTGGGCACTATTCGGCTCTTATAATGTCTACTTCAGGCCAATTGGAGCTGAAAGTTTAACTTTTGGTCAAACTTCGTAATTAAAACTAAAAACAAGTTTAATTAGTATTAATCGTATAAAGAAACTATATAATAGCTCCCCCGGCTCTTGAAAATCACATTTTCTCCCCATTTGGACCCAATTTAAAGCATGAGGCCTAAATCAAGCCAATTGGGGCTTGAAATTTGACTATTAGTCAAACTGCTCAATTAAGACTAGAAACAAGGTTAATTAGAAGTATTTGTATAAAGAAACAATATAAAATTACTGCCAGCCCTTGAAAACCACATTTTCTCTCTATTTGGACCTAATTAGCTCTTATAAGGCCTAGATCATGCCAATCGGGGCTGAAAGTTTTACTTTATATCAGACTTCCCAATTAACACTAGAAACAAGGTTAATTTGTAATAATTGTACATAGAAACTATGTCATATTACTCACGGTTCTTGAAAACCATGTTTTCTCTCCGTTTGGGTCCCGTTCGGCTCTTGTATGGCCTAGTTCAGGCCAATCGGGGTTGAAAGTTTGACTTTAAGTCAAACTTCTCAATAAAGATTAAAAAACTAGTTTAAATAGTAGTAATTGTACATAAAAACTATATAATACCACTCACGGTTCTTGAAAACTACGTTTTCCTCCTGTTTGGGCACTATTCGGCTCTTATAAGGTCTACTTCAGGCCAATTGGAGCTGAAAGTTAAACTTTTGGTCAAACGTTGTAATTAAATCTAAAAACAAGTTTAATTAGTATTAATTGTATAAAGAAACTATATAATAGTACTCCCGGCACTTGAAAATCACATTTTCTCCCCATTTGGACTCTATTTAAAGCATGAGGCCTAAATCAAGCCAATTGGGGCTTGAAATTTGACTATTGGTCAAACTGCCCAATTAAGACTAGAAATAAGGTTAATTAGAAGTATTTGTATAAAGAAACAATATAATACTACTGTCAGCCCTTAAAAACCACATTTTCTCTCTATTTGGGACCTAATTAGCTCTTATAAGGCCTAAATCATGCCAATCGGGGCTGAAAGTTTTACTTTATATCAGACTTCACAATTAACACAAGAAACAAGGTTAATTTGTAATAATTGTACATAGAAACTATGTCATATTACTCTCGGCTCTTGAAAACCATGTTTTCTCTCCGTTTGGGTCCCGTTCGGCTCTTGTATGGCCTAGTTCAGGCCAATCGGGGTTAAAAGTTTGACTTTTAGTCAAACTTCTTAATAAAGAATAAAAAACTAGTTTAAATAGTGTAATTGTACATAAAAACTATATAATACCACTCACGGCTCTTGAAAACTACGTTTTCTTCCTGTTTGGCCACTATTCGGCTCTTATACGGTGTACTTCAGGCCAATTGGAGCTGAAAGTTTAACTTTTGGTCAAACTTCGTAATTAAAACTAAAAATAAGTTTAATTAGTATTAATTGTATAAGGAAACTATATAATAGTACTCCGGCTCTTGAAAATCACATTTTCTCCCCATTTGGACCCTATTTAAAGCATGAGGCCTTAATCAAGCCAATTGGGGCTTGAAATTTGACTATTGGTCAAACTGCCCAATTAAGACTAGAAATAAGGTTAAATAGAAGTATTTGTATAAAGGAACAATATAATACTACTGCCAGCCCTTGAAAATCACATTTTCTCTCTATTTGGGACCTAATTAGCTCTTATAAGGCCTAGATCATGCCAATCGGGGCTGAAAGTTTTACTTTATATCAGACTTCCAAATTAACACTAGAAACAAGGTTAATTTGTAATAATTGTACATAGAAACTATGTCATATTACTCTCGGTTCTTGAAAACCATGTTTCTCTCCGTTTGGGTCCCGTTCGGCTCTTGTATGGCCTAGTTCAGGCCAATCGGAGTTGAAAGTTTGACTTTAAGTCAAACTTCTCAATAAAGATTAAAAAACTAGTTTAAATAGTAGTAATTGTACATAAAAACTATATAATACCACTCACGGTCTTGAAAAACTATGTTTGGGCACTATTCGGCTCTTATAAGGTCTACTTCAGGCCAATTGGAGCTGAAAGTTTAACTTTTGGTCAAACTTCGTAATTAAAACTAAAAACAAGTTTAATTAGTATTAATTGTATAAAGAAACTATATAATAGTACTCCCGGCTCTTGAAAATCACATTTTCTCCCTATTTGGACCTTATTTAAAGCATGAGGCCTAAATCAAGCCAATTGGGGATTGAAATTTGACTATTGGTCAAACTGCCCAATTAAGACTATAAACAAGGTTAATTAGAAGTATTTGTATAAAGAAACAATATAATACTACTGCCAGCCCTTGAAAACCACATTTTCTCTCTATTTGGGACTTAATTAGCTCTTATAAGGCCTAGTTCAGCTCTTAATTCAGACTATTCGGCTCTTATAAGATCCACTTCAGGCCATTGGAGCTGAAAGTTTAACTTTTGGTCAAACTTCGTAATTAAAAATAAAAACAAGTTTAATTAGTATTAATTGTATAAGAAACTATATAATAGTACTCCCGGCTCTTGAAAATCACATTTTCTCTTCATTTGGACCCTATTTAAAGCATGAGGCTAAATCAAGCCAATTGGGGCTTGAAATTTGACTATTGGTCAAACTGCTCAATTAAGACTAGAAACAAGATTAATTAGAAGTATTTGTATAAAGAAACAATATAATACTACTGTCAGCCTTGAAAACCACATTTTCTCTCTATTTGGGACCTAATTAGCTCTTATAAGGCCTAGATCATGCCAATCGGGGCTGAAAGTTTTACTTTATATCAGACTTCCCAATTAACACTAGAAACAAGGTTAATTTGTAATAATTGTACATAGAAACTATGTCATATTACTCTCGGTTCTTGAAAACCATGTTTTCTCTCCGTTTGGGTCCCGTTCGGCTCTTGTATGGCCTAGTTCAGGCCAATCGGGGTTGAAAGTTTGACTTTAAGTCAAACTTCTCAATAAAGATTAAAAAACTAGTTTAAATAGTAGTAATTGTACATAAAAACTATATAATACCACTCACGGTTCTTGAAAACTACGTTTTCCTCCTGTTTGGGCACTATTTGGCTCTTATAAGGTCTACTTCAGGCCAATTGGAGCTGAAAGTTTAACTTTTGGTCAAACTTCGTAATTAAATCTAAAAACAAGTTTAATTAGTATTAATTGTATAAAGAAACTATATAATTGTACTCCTGGCACTTGAAAATCACATTTTCTCCCCATTTGGACCCTATTTAAAGCATGAGGCCTAAATCAAGCCAATTGGGGCTTGAAATTTGACAATTGGTCAAACTGGCCAATTAAGACTAGAAACAAGGTTAATTAGAAGTATTTGTATAAAGAAACAATATAATACTACTGTCAGCCCTTGAAAATCACATTTTCTCTCTATTTGGGACCTAATTAGCTCTTATAAGGCCTAGATCATGCCAATCGGGGCTGAAAGTTTTACTTTATATCAGACTTCACAATTAACACAAGAAACAAGGTTAATTTTAATAATTGTACATAGAAACTATGTCATATTACTCTCGGCTCTTGAAAACCATGTTTTCTCTCCGTTTGGGTCCCGTTCGGCTCTTGTATGGCCTAGTTCAGGCCAATCGGGTTTGAAAGTTTGAGTTTTAGGCAAACTTCTTAATAAAGAATAAAAAAATAGTTTAAATAGTAGTAATTGTACATAAAAATTAGATAATACCACTCACGGCTCTTGAAAACTACGTTTTCTTCCTGTATGGGCACTATTCGGCTCTTATACGGTGTACTTCAGGCCAATTGGAGCTGAAAGTTTAACTTTTGGTCAAACTTCGTAATTAAAATAAAAAATAAGTTTAATTAGTATTAATTATATAAAGAAACTATATAATAGTACTCTCGGCTCTTGAAAATCACATTTTCTCCCCATTTGGACCCTATTTAAAGCATGAGGCCTAAATCAAGCCAATTGGGGCTTGAAATTTGACTATTGGTCAAACTGCCCAATTAAGACTAGAAATAAGGTTAATTAGAAGTATTTGTATAAAGGAACAATATAATACTACTGCCAGCCCTTGAAAACCACATTTTCTCTCTATTTGGGACCTAATTAGCTCTTATAAGGCCTAATCATGCCAATCGGGGCTGAAAGTTTTACTTTATATCAGACTTCCCAATTAACACTAGAAACAAGGTTAATTTGTAATAATTGTACATAGAAACTATGTCATATTACTCTCGGTTCTTGAAAACCATGTTTTCTCTCCGTTTGGGTCCCGTTCGGCTCTTGTATGGCCTAGTTCAGGCCAATCGGGGTTGAAAGTTTGACTTTAAGTCAAACTTCTCAATAAAGATAAAAAAACTAGTTTAAATAGTAGTAATTGTACATAAAAACTATATAATACCACTTAAGGTTCTTGAAAACTACTTTGGGCACTATTCGGCTCTTATAAGGTCTACTTCAGGCCAATTGGAGCTGAAAGTTTAACTTTTGGTCAAACTTCGTAATTAAAACTAAAAACAAGTTTAATTAGTATTAATTGTATAAAGAAACAATATAATAGTACTCCCGGCTCTTGAAAAACACATTTTCTCCCATTTGGACCCTATTTAAAGCATGAGGCCTAAATCAAGCCAATTGGGGCTTGAAATTTGACTATTGCTCAAACTGCCCAATTAAGACTAGAAACAAGGTTAACTAGAAGTATTTGTATAAAGAAACAATATAATACTACTGCCAGCCCTTGAAAACACATTTTCTCTCTATTTGGGACCTAATTAGCTCTTATAAGGCCTAGATCACGCAAATCGGGGCTGAAGGTTTTACTTTATATCAGACTTCCCAATTAACACTAGAAACAAGGTTAATTTGTAATAATTGTACATAGAAACTATGTCATATTACTCTCGGCTCTTGAAAACCATGTTTTCTCTCCGTTTGGGTCCCGTTCGGCTCTTGTATGGCCTAGTTCAGGCCAATCGGGGTTGAAAGTTTGACTTTAAGTCAAACTTCTCAATAAAGAACAAAAAACTAGTTTAAATAGTAGTAATTGTACATAAAAACTATATAATACCACTCACGGCTCTTGAAAACTACGTTTTCTTCCTGTTTGGGCACTATTCGGCTCTTATAAGGTCTACTTCAGGCCAATTGGAGCTGAAAGTTTAACTTTTGGTCAAACTTCGTAATTAAAACTAAAAACAAGTTTAATTAGTATTAATTGTATAAAGAAACTATATAATAGTACTCCCGGCTCTTGAAAATCACATTTTCTCCCCATTTGGACCCTATTTAAAGCATGAGGCCTAAATCAAGCCAATTGGGGCTTGAAAATTTGACTATTGGTCAAACTGCCCAATTAAGACTAGAAACAAGGTTAATTAGAAGTATTTGTATAAAGAAACAATATAATACTACTGCCAGCCCTTGAAAACCATGTTTTCTCTCCGTTTGGGTACCGTTCGGCTCTTGTATGGCTAGTTCAGGCCAATCGGGGTTGAAAGTTTGACTTTTGTCAAACTTCTCAATAAAGAATAAAAAACTAGTTTAAATAGTACAAATTGTATATAAAAAAATATAATACCACTCACGGCTCTTGTAAACTACGTTTTCTTCCTGTTTGGCACTATTCGGCTCTAATAAGGTCTACTTCAGGCCAATTGGAGCTGAAAGTTTAACTTTTGGTCAAACTTCATAATTAAAACTAAAAACAAGTTTAATTAGTATTAATTGTATAAAAAAACTATATAATAGTACTCCCGGCTCTTGAAAATCACATTTTCTCCCCCATTTGGACCCTATTTAAAGCATGAGGCCTAAATCAAGCCAATTGGGGCTTGAAATTTGACTATTGGTCAAACTGCCCAATTAAGATTAGAAACAAGGTTAATTAAAAGTATTTGTATAAAGAAACGATATAATACTACTGCCAGCCCTTGAAAACCATATTTCTCTCTATTTGGACCTAATTAGCTCTTATAAGGCCTAGATCATACCAATCGGGGCTGAAAGTTTTACTTTATATCAGACTTCCCAATTAACACTAGAAACAAGGTTAATTTGTAATAATTGTACATAGAAACTATGTCATATTACTCTCGGCTCTTGAAAACCATGTTTTCTCTCCTGTTTGGGTCCCGTTCGGCTCTTGTATGGCCTAGTTCAGGCCAATCGGGGTTGAAAGTTTGATTTTAAGTCAAACTTCTCAATAAAGAATAAAAAACTAGTTTAAATAGTAGTAATTGTACATAAAAACTATATAATACCACTCACGGCTCTTGAAAACTATGTTTTCTTCCTGTTTGGGCACTATTCGGCTCTTATAAGGTCTACTTCAGGCCAATTGGAGCTGAAAGTTTAACTTTTGGTCAAACTTCGTAATTAAAACTAAAACAAGTTTAATTAGTATTAATTGTATAAAGAAACTATATAATAGTACTCCCGGCTCTTGAAAATCACATTTTCTCCCCATTTGGACCCTATTTAAAGCATGAGGCCTAAATCAAGCCAATTGGGGCTTGAAATTTGACTATTGGTCAAACTGCCCAATTAAGACTAGAAACAAGGTTAATTAGAAGTATTTGTATAAAGAAACCATATAATACTACTGCCAGCCCTTGAAAACCACATTTTCTCTCTATTTGGGACCTAATTAGCTCTTATAAGGCCTAGATCACGCAATCGGGGCTGAAGTTTTACTTTATATCAGACTTCCCAATTAACACTAGAAACAAGGTTAATTTGTAATAATTGTACATAGAAACTATGTCATATTACTCTCGGCTCTTGAAAACCATGTTTTCTCTCCGTTTGGGTCCCGTTCGGCTCTTGTATGGCCTAGTTCAGGCCAATCGGGGTTGAAAGTTTGACTTTAAGTCAAACTTCTCAATAAAGAATAAAAAACTAGTTTAAATAGTAGTAATTGTACATAAAAACTATATAATACCACTCACGGCTCTTGAAAACTACGTTTTCTTCCTGTTTGGGCACTATTCGGCTCTTATAAGGTCTACTTCAGGCCAATTGGAGCTGAAAGTTTAACTTTTGGTCAAACTTCGTAATTAAAACTAAAAACAAGTTTAATTAGTATTAATTGTATAAAGAAACTATATAATAGTACTCCGGCTCTTGAAAATCACATTTTCTCCCATTTGGACCCTATTTAAAGTATGAGGCCTAAATCAAGCCAATTGGGGCTTGAAATTTGACTATTGGTCAAACTGCCCAATTAAGACTAGAAACAAGGTTAATTAGAAGTATTTGTATAAAGAAACAATATAATACTACTGCTAGCCCTTGAAAATCACATTTTCTTTCTATTTGGGACCCAATTAGCTCTTATAAGGCCTAGATCATGCCAATCGGGGCTGAAAGTTTTACTTTATATCAGACTTCCCAATTAAACTAGAAACAAGGTTAATTGTAATAATTGTACATAGAAACTATGTCATATTACTCTCGGCTCTTGAAAACCATGTTTTCTCTCCGTTTGGGTCCCGTTCGGCTCTTGTATGGCCTAGTTCTGGCCAATCGGGGTTGAAAGTTTGACTTTTAGTCAAACTTCTCAATAAAGAATAAAAAACTAGTTTAAATAGTAGTAATTGTACATAAAAACTATATAATACCACTCACGGCTCTTGAAAACTACGTTTTCTTCCTGTTTGGGCACTATTCGGCTCTTATAAGGTCTACTTCAGGCCAATTGGAGCTGAAAGTTTAACTTTTGGTCAAACTTCGTAATTAAAACTAAAAACAAGTTTAATTAGTATTAATTGTATAAAGAAACTATATAATAGTACTCCCGGCTCTTGAAAATCACATTTTCTCCCCATTTGGACCCTATTTAAAGCATGAGGCCTAAATCAAGCCAATTGGGGCTTGAAACTTGACTATTGGTCAAACTGCCAATTAAGACTTGAAACAAGGTTAATAGAAGTATTTGTATAAAGAAACATATAATACTACTGCCAGCCCGTGAAAACCACATTTTCTCTTTATTTTGGACCTAATTAGCTCTTATAAGGCCTAGATCATGCCAATCGGGGCTGAAATTTTACTTTATATCAGACTTCCCAATTAACACTAGAAACAAGGTTAATTTGTAATAATTGTACATAGAAATTATGTCATATTACACTCGGCTCTTGAAAACCATGTTTTTCTCTCCGTTTGGGTCCCGTTCGGCTCTTGTATGGCCTAGTTCAGGCCAATCGGGGTTGAAAGTTTGACTTTAGTCAAAATTCTCAATAAAGAATAAAAAACAAGTTTAAATAGTAGTAATTGTACATAAAAACTATATAATACCACTCACGGCTCTTGAAAACTACGTTTTCTTCCTGTTTGGGCACTATTCGGCTCTTATAAGGTCTACTTCAGGCCAATTGGAGCTGAAAGTTTAACTTTTGGTCAAACTTCGTAATTAAAACTAAAAACAAGTTTAATTAGTATTAATTGTATAAAGAAACTATATAATAGTACTCCGGCTCTTGAAAATCACATTTTCTCCCCATTTGGACCCTATTTAAAGCATGAGGCCTAAATCAAGCCAATTGGGGCTTGAAATTTGACTATGGTCAAACTGCCCAATTAAGACAGAAACTTGTATAAAGTATTTGTATTAGAAGTATTTGTATAAAGAAACAATATAATACTACTGCCAGCCCATGAAAACCACATTTTCTCTCTATTTGGACCTAATTAGCTCTTATAGGCCTAGATCATGCCAATCGGGGCTGAAAGTTTTACTTTATATCAGACTTCTTAATTAACACTAGAAACATGGTTAATTTATAATAATTGTACATACAAACTATGTCATATTACTCTCGGCTCTTGAAAACCATGTTTTCTCTCCGTTTGGGTCCCGTTCGGCTCTTGTATGGCCTAGTTCAGGCCAATCGGGGTTGAAAGTTTGACTTTAAGTCAAACTTCTCAATAAAGAATAAAAAACTAGTTTAAATAGTAGTAATTGTACATAAAACTATATAATACCACTCACGGCTCTTGAAAACTACGTTTTCTTCCTGTTTGGGCACTATTCGGCTCTTATAAGGTCTACTTCAGGGCAATTGGAGCTGAAAGTTTAATTTTGGTCAAACTTCGTAATTAAAACTAAAAACAAGTTTAATTAGTATTAATTGTATAAAGAAACTATATAATAGTACTCCTAGCTCTTGAAAATCACATTTTCTCCCTTTGGACCCTATTAAAGCATGAGGCCTAAATCAAGCCAATTGGGGCTTGAAATTTGACTATTGGTCAAACTGCCCAATTAAGACTAGAAACAAGGTTAATTAGAAGTATTTGTATAAAGAAACAATATAATACTACTGCCAGGTCTTGAAAACCACATTTTCTCTTTATTTGGACCTAATTAGCTCTTATAAGGCCTAGATCATGCCAATCGGGGCTGAAAGTTTTACTTTATATCAGACTTCCCAATTAACACTAGAAACAAGGTTAATTTGTAATAATTGTACATAGAAACAATGTCATATTACTCTCGGTTCTTGAAAACCATGTTCTCTCTCCGTTTGGGTCCCGTTCGGCTCTTGTATGGCCTAGTTCAGGCCAATCGAGGTTGAAAGTTTGACTTTAAGTCAAACTTCTCAATAAAGAATAAAAAACTAGTTTAAATAGTAGTAATTGTACATAAAAACTATATAATACTCTCTCACGGCTCTTGAAAACTACGTTTTCTTCTGTTGGGCACTATTCGGCTCTTATAAGGTCTACTTCAGGCCAATTGGAGCTGAAAGTTTAACTTTTGGTCAAACTTTGTAATTAAAACTAAAAACAAGTTTAATTAGTATTAATTGTATGAAGAAACTATATAATAGTACTCCCGGCTCTTGATGAAAATCACATTTTCTCCCCATTTGGACCCTATTTAAAGCATGAGGCCTAAATCAAGCCAATTGGGGCTTGAAATTTGACTATTGGTCAAACTGCCCAATTAAGACTAGAAACAAGGTTAATTAGAAGTATTTGTATAAAGAAACAATATAATACTACTGCCAGCCCTTGAAAACCACATTTTCTCTCTATTTGGGACCTAATTAGCTCTTATAAGGCCTAGATCATGCCAATCGGGCTGAAAGTTTTACTTTATATCAGACTTCCCAATTAACACTAGAAACAAGGTTAATTTGTAATAATTGTACATAAAAACTATGTCATATTACTCTCGGCTCTTGAAAACCATGTTTTCTCTCCGTTTGGGTCCCGTTGGGCTCTTGTATGGCCTAGTTCAGGCCAATCGGGGTTGAAAGTTTGACTTTAGTCAAACTTCTCAATAAAGAATAAAACTAGTTTAAATAGTAGTAATTGTACATAAAAACTATATAATACCATTCACGGCTCTTGAAAACTACGTTTTCTTCCTGTTTGGGCACTATTCGGCTCTTATAAGGTCTACTTCAGGCCAATTGGAGCTGAAAGTTTAACTTTTGGTCAAACTTCGTAATAAAACTAAAAACAAGTTTAATTAGTATTAATTGTATAAAGAAACTATATAATAGTACTCCCGGCTCTTGAAAATCACATTTTCTCCCCATTTGGACCCTATTTAAAGCATGAGGCCTAAATCAAGCCAATTGGGGCTTGAAATTTGACTATTGGTCAAACTGCCCAATTAAGACTAGAAACAAGGTTAATTAGAAGTATTTGTATAAAGAAACAATATAATACTACTGCCAGCCCTGAAAACCACATTTTCTCTCTATTTGGGACCTAATTAGCTCTTATAAGGCCTAGATCATGCCAATCGGGGCTGAAAGTTTTACTTTATATCAGACTTCCCAATTAACACTAGAAACAAGGTTATTTGTAATAATTGTACATAGAAACTATGTCATATTACTCTCGGCTCTTGAAAACCATGTTTTCTCTCCGTTTGGGACCCGTTCGGCTCTTGTATGGCCTAGTTCTGGCCAATCGGGGTTGAAAGTTTGACTTTTAGTCAAACTTCTCAATAAAGAATAAAAAACTAGTTTAAATAGTAGTAATTGTACATAAAAACTATATAATACCACTCACGGCTCTGAAAACTACGTTTTCTTCCTATTTGGGCACTATTCGGCTCTTATAAAGTCTACTTCAGGCCAATTGGAGCTGAAAGTTAACTTTTGGTCAAACTTCGTAATTAAAACTAAAAACAAGTTTAATTAGTATTAATTGTATAAAGAAAATATATAATAGTTCCCGGCTCTTGAAAATCACATTTTCTCCCCATTGGACCCTATTTAAAGCATGAGGCCTAAATCAAGCCAATTGGGCTTGAAATTTGACTATTGGTCAAACTGCCCAATTAAGACTAGAAACAGGTTAATTAGAAGTATTTGTATAAAGAAACAATATAAACTACTGCCAGCCCTTGAAAACCACATTTTCTCTCTATTTGGGCTGGGCTCTATTTCATAAGGCCTAGATCATGCCAATCGGGGCTGAAAGTTTTACTTTATATAGACTTCCCAATTAACACTAGACAAGGTTAATTTGTAATAATTGTACATAGAAAACTATGTCATATTACTCACGGTTCTTGAAAACCATGTTTTCTCTCCGTTTGGGTCCCGTCGGCTCTTGTATGGCCTATTTCAGGCCAATCGGGGTTGAAAGTTTGACTTTAAGTCAAACTTCTCAATAAGATTAAAAAAATAGTTTAAATAGTAGTAATTGTACATAAAAACTATATAATACCACTCACGGCTCTTGAAAACTACGTTTCCTCCTGTTTGGGCACTATTCGGCTCTTATAAGGTCTACTTCAGGCCAATTGGAGCTGAAAGTTTAACTTTTGGTCAAACGTTGTAATTAAATAAAAACAAGTTTAATTAGTATTAATTGTATAAAGAAACTATATAATAGTACTCCCGGCTCTTGAAAATCACATTTTCTCCCCATTTGGACCCTATTAAAGCATGAGGCCTAAATCAAGCCAATTGGGGCTTGAAATTGGACTATTGGTCAAACTGCCCAATTAAGACTAGAAACAAGGTTAATTAGAAAGTATTTGTATAAAGAAACAATATAATACTACTGCCAGCCCTTAAAAACCACATTTTCTCTCTATTGGGACCTAATTAGCTCTTATAAGGCCTAGATCACGCCAATCGGGCTGAAGTTTTACTTATATCAGACTTCACAATTAACACAAGAAACAAGTTAATTTGTAATAATTGTACATAGAAACTATGTCATATTACTCTCGGCTCTTGAAAACCATGTTTTTCTCTCCGTTTGGGTCCCGTTCGGCTCTGTATGGCTAGTTCAGGCCAATCGGGGTTGAAAGTTTGACTTTTAGTCAAACTTCTTAATAAGAATAAAAACTAGTTTAAATAGTTGTAATTGTACATAAAAACTATATAATACCACTCACGGCTCTTGAAAACTACGTTTCTTCCTGTTTGGGCACTATTCGGCTCTTATAAGTGCTACTTCAGGCCAATTGGAGCTGAAAGTTTAACTTTGGTCAAACTTCGTAATTAAAACTAAAAATAAGTTTAATTAGTATTAATTGTATAAGGAAACTATATAATAGTACTCCCGGCTCTTGAAAATCACATTTTCTCCCCATTGGACCCTATTTAAAGCATGAGGCCTTAATCAAGCCAATGGGGCTTGAAATTGACTATTGGTCAAACTGCCCAATTAAGACTAGAAAAAGGTTAAATAGAAGTATTTGTATAAAGAAACAATATAATACTACTGCCAGCCTTGAAAATCACATTTTCTCTCTATGGGACCTAATTAGCTCTTATAAGGCTAGATCATGCCAATCGGGGCTGAAAGTTTTACTTATATCAGACTTCCAAATAAACACTAGAAACAAGGTTAATTTGTAATAATTGTAAATAGAAACTATGTCATATTACTCCGGCTCTTGAAAACATGTTTTCTCTCCGTTGGGTCCCGTTCGGCTCTTGTATGGCCTAGTTCAGGCCAATCGGGGTTGAAAGTTTGACTTTTAGTCAACTTCTCAATAAAGAATAAAACTAGTTTAAATAGTAGTAATGTACATAAAAAATATATAAACCACTCACGGCTCTTGAAAAACTTCCTGTTTGGGCACTATTCGGCTCTTATAAGGTCTAATTCAGGCCAATTGGAGCTGAAAGTTTAACTTTTGTCAAACTTCGTAATTAAAACTAAAAACAAGTTTTAATTAGTATAATTGTATAAAGAAACTATATAATAGTACTCCCGGCTCTTGAAAATCACATTTTCTCCC
>JAVJIF010007097.1:0-145358 GCA_038442645.1 Agave tequilana | reverse complement strand
ATTAGTATAGTAGAATATCCATTTCATCACAACATATGACAGGTTACAGTTTTCCATGATATCACTATGATATGTTATTATTGGTTTGGTAACTAGCTGTTCTTCATTGTATAGATTGTTTTCTCCTGAAATAAACTTGTGTAGCTAGTTCTCCTCTCCATTGTCAAATTCAAGGGTTTGCTTCCTAAGATGTTACAACTTCTCTACTTTAATTATTTTGATTCCTTTCCTTGAACATTTCTAGCCAAATTACAATCCATATGGGGTTGGCATTTTTCTCTTTTCTCTTCGGCTTTCCTATGTTCCTCCTTTTCATCAATATACTCAGCCTCCTTTGCTGCATGATCGTAAACTGTTGAGGTTTGTTTGGCTTGTAAGTTTTTCTAAACTAGTTTATGTTAACTTGCAGTTAGAATTTTGCAATGTAGTTTTTAAATTAAAGTTTTACTGACCAAACAAATTTTGGAGTTAAAAGAAAAATTCACTCTTATTGGATTTTTCTAAACTACAGTTAAAACCAATTTTTACAGCCAAACAGACATAAGGTCTCGTTTTTGAGAGTTACATGGCTAAACTCCAAAAAGTGCAGTATCATCAAGCCAAACAAAACTCAAAAGTTGCTTGCTGTGAATTTCATTCATCTAACAGGGCAGTTTTTTCTAAATCAAAAATTCAACATCCGTTTCCCTCTCTTCTCCTTCTCTCTTTTCCTGTCTTGCAAGTATGAGCATCATGTGTTCTACATATCCATACTATCGAGTCCTTGGCTTCTTAAACTAGTTTAATGTAAAAAGAAGTGCGAGAAGAGAGCCAACATTGTTTACCTCTGGGAATTATAATGGATATAAAGCCAATGGCCATAAGGGCAAGGAAAAGATCTTTTAAGCTCCATAGAGTAGCCAAAAACGCGAAGTTTGCATGATAATGGTGGTGTGATATAAAGAGCCAATATTGTCTATCTCACAACACATGACATAGCCAAAATGACATGCCCTAAATGTTCAAATTCCTTTTTTCAGAAATGATGATATAAGTTTCAGCATTATAGCAATTGTTAAATAGAGCACTCATATGATTTAAAGAAACATCAGATTTGTTTAGGCATTCAGCTAAGAAATTGACTGCTCCCGGAGTTACCTTCACAGGGTTTTCAATGATCTAGCTCATAATTTGAAAAAGGTATGACTTGTGGAGAAGAAAAAAAAAATTGAAATGGTACCAGGCAACCGAACATACCATTCTGCAATAGTCTTTCAGTATTAAACCAAAAGATCCACATCACATATACTGCACTCTACAATTTCAGAAACAGTTCAAATGTTAGTTCATATGCAGTAGTATCGATGCCAGACCGAATTTTTAACTTGACAAAATAAATAACCAGGAAATAGTTAAGTCAGGAATAAAAAAGAATATGCAATAACATCAGAAACAGCGGAAAATTTTACTTATTCGAAACATTTTCCAGATGAAATGTTATCTTGATCATATCTCTACTTTTACTCAATTCTGAATCAACTCTCTCTGTATGCTGAAATATTGAACTCATTGAGACATAAGAAAGGTAAGTTTACATTTGTAAATATCTCATTTCTGAAAGAATACATCACCTAGAGAAACTACATCATATGAAAGTTGCTAGCCGCAATTCCAACAAAAAACAAACTTGTATATTTTGCAATCTGATAACTAATCTTGTATTTGAAAATTCATCAACCACACAAATGGTTTTCATCGTGGAAAATCAAACAAGTACCACAAAGAATACAATTTTGAGTAATGAAACTGAAAATCATTCAGACTTGTTCTTGATGCTGTAGATATTTCCAGCAACCCCTATAATGCTAACAACCACGGCTAATACTAGCATGAACCACGACAAGGTCCTCTCTCCACGAGTCAACTCTTCCCTTGGTTATCTAATCTCAATGCAATAAGCGAAGGGAATATGAATCCCAGCGAGAGACCAGTTGTTGCACCTGTAAACTTGAAAGCCACCCAAATGTTGGGTATCACAGTAGAAGCAAGATAGATAACTCCCAAAAGTAAAGCAGTCAATGGCAATGCCTTCTTCCTATCGTCCAAAACTGACTTTGTGAATACCAAAGCATCCACTGTTTGCCGTAGTGAAAAATGGATCACAGGGAAAACAAGAACCAGATGAAGAACATATCCAATACGAACTACATAATTCAGTACCATGCTAAATTGGGCTCCAAGGTTTTTATCAAAATTGATCAGCACGTCAGACTCAGTATGATCTCCAAACAACAAATACCCTGAGATTGCAGTCGCAGCATAGACCACGACACACAAAACAGTTGTGATCCTTCCCACCCGATTCATCTTCTGAGGCGACCTCCCATCAAGCTCATTATATATTGGCTGAACATTAAAATGGCAAACATAGGCATTCGTCATGATTGGAATAACCACCAGCAAATCCAGGATTGTGGCTTTGCTCCCAAAATCAGGCCCCATCCTCGGTTTCTCAATAGTTCCTTCCACAAGCTTATGGCGGCAACTGCACAAGAGAGTACACAAAGACGATAGCAAGGGCAACGGAGGCAGCTGAACTCAAGCTTAGAGAATCGATTTTCTCTAATGCACACAGTGGGGCTAAGAAGATGATCAACACGACAAGGATCATCATTTTCCGGTGGTCCCAGATCCCATGCCCAACAACTGGTCAAACACCAATGTGCTTAGCTGATCCAGACATTACATCTCCTATGATGATTAAATAGACAACAAGAACACCAGCATTATTGATAATTATGCAAATCTCAGAGAGTATCCTCATCGGGCGGCCAAGAGCAGACTGCACAACTTCTCCATATGATGCGACTTGCAAAGAACAGAGAACCGAACAAGGATCTCAATGCTGATTTCGGATAGAATTCCCATTAGGATTATCGACATGAAGCCGAAACCAACGCCAAGGACCTTCATTGCAGCCGGAAGGGCCATAATCCCGGCACCAATGATTGAAGTGGCGAGATTGAAGACGGCCCAGGGACACCAGAACCAGGAGCTACAGGACGGAGACCTCCATCAAAGATAAGGGGAATGTCATCGAATTCATCGGTGTAGTCTTCGGCAAAGAATTCTTCTGATGAATCTTATGGTCCCCAGGTGAGGCTGCATTGTTTTGTTGCTGGAGTTCTACAGAGGAATTTACGGGCACAACAGCATAATTGCGGTTCATTTTTTTCTAGGCCTAATGGGAAGATATCATAGGGGTCTTCGTCAAATTACATTGAAAGGATTAAATTGCCATGAAGTTGGTCATCACCTCTCTATGAACAATGGGTAGATTGCAAATGGGTTGTCGTCAAAATTTGATTTTGAAACAGGGTTCCTGAGATTTGGGTGGAAGAAGAGAAAAACGGCCAAGGATATAAATTCACTAAAAATAGGATTTGGGGTTGGTTCTTTCTTGGAACTTGTTAGTCTTCGTAAGGATAAAATGGCAAGATCTCACATGGCATTCGTCAAAATTTGATCTTGGGGATCAGTTTGTGAGATATGGGTCAAAAGGAAGTAGAGGCAACAAAAAGATGAGATCTTTGGAGAGATACCTGAGATTTTGTTTAAGAGAATGAGAGTCCAAGGATCTGGTTGAAGCCTTTCTTCTTCTGACGACGACGACGATGATGATATGGTGAAAAATAAGAGGAGAGATGAAGCTAGATCTCCGGATCCCAAATCAAAAGGGGAGGTTCAAAGGAGAGGGAAGTCTCCTCTCAAGTCTTTAGTTTTGGGCCAATGGGCTTTTTTTCCTCTTATTTTTTGAACTATATTTTCATGTAAACCCTTGCAAATATTTCTTTTACCATTTTATTTCTCGTGCAAGGAAAACGTTTTGAAATAGTGCATGTTTTATGTTGTTGGGGAATTTTTAGTAATTTAATATGTGTCTACAGTACCGCCTGTTCATGGGCGGACCCATTAGTGGGCTGGGCTGTGCTACAGCCCGGTCCCATTTTTTTATATATAGGCTTAAATTTCATTTCTATTTTTGTTTTTTTGTCATATATTGTGTTATACCCCATTCTATTTTGATTTTTTTTAGCAAATTTATTCCTAGTTTCACTCCTGATTTAGTGGAGAATACTGTTTAATTCTTTGATAAATTCATATTAATTCATAAGTATATATTATAAAAATTGCAGCTCACCCCAAAAGTTTTTCCTGGTTCCGCCTCTGCGCCTGTTGGTTGACGGTGGAAGTGAGGAAGTAGGAAGTGAGGAATTGATAATAGTTCCCTTTGAAATTTGTGAATTGGTTAGTAAGTTTTCTTCGGTGTTTGGATGTTGTTAGGAAGTGTGATTTGGACAATGTTATGGTCTTTTCCGGTGTTTGGATGGTAATGTGAAAGTAAAAGTGGAAAAGTTGACCACAAAGTTGACCGCAAATAATATTAAAATAAAAATTAATTAAGAAAATAAAAAATAGACTGTAATTAGAATGCAAGTGAGATTTACATGATCAAAAAATTAACTGTTTTGTGCTACAAACTTATTATAAATGAGATTTACTTGAACACAAAATTAACTGTAGCACTTTGGAAGTGAGGAAATGGTTGCGTAAAAAAGAAAAGAGGGAAGGAAAAATGAGTTTTTCTATTTCTTTTTCCGGTGTTTGGATAGATAGGGAAGTAAGCATTATACTTCCTCATTTCCTTACTTTTCCGCCCACTTCCTTGCATCCAAACACCGATACGATATTAGCTTTAATATCACTCAATATAATTAAGTTTATTGATATTAATACTAAAACCATTGGTCGATATTATATCAATACTAAAATTTTAATCATAATTTGAAGTGTAGATAATTGACTCAATGTCTCTCTTTTCGCCTGTTGTTATATTAAAATAATTATTATAATCATCTCAAAACAATGAGTAATCACAAATAAAAAAATTTATGTTATTCGATAATTTACCTACGTTCACGGGGGAGAGGGAAGAAGTTTTACTTAAAAAAAGATTAACAAGTTATTTTTTTTCTAAGCCACGGAAGATTGGATTTGTTTGCATTTCGTGATGGTTAGGATACTCTCTCTTGGGGATGGGGGGTTTGTGGGGTGCGTGTAGGCCGTTCACCTCCATCTCCATGTGTGAGTTCAATATAAATCTTATTTCTACTCTAACATCTTTCTTGGAGCTTAAGTATGAGCCGTCCATTTTTTCTTTTAATTGAGTCAGGCCAATCCTTTGATGCATTTTGCCCCCACCTCTTGTAAGCATCTTTGATTTTCCTTCCATGCATTAATACGAGTCAAAAATCAAAATGAACTCGGACATGCATCATGCTCAAAAAATTCTTTGTTAAAACTTACAATAG
This sequence comes from Agave tequilana, assembly GCA_038442645.1. Classification (NCBI taxonomy): domain Eukaryota; kingdom Viridiplantae; phylum Streptophyta; class Magnoliopsida; order Asparagales; family Asparagaceae; genus Agave; species Agave tequilana. The sequence continues at coordinate 140,007 of JAVJIF010007097.1, read as the reverse complement.
TACCAATTATTTTTGGCTGAATTTGAACAAGAGGGTTTTCTTCTCGTTTCGATAAAGTAGAGAGTTTTTTACAAAACTATAATAATATAAGAGTTTTCTACAATTTACCTTGATATCTACTTTTGTTATTATTAGAAGAAAAAAAAAATGGAAAAGCAAAATTGAGCCAGGGAAGCCAAAAAAAGTAGTTATGAAAATTTGGCAATGCCCTGTCACTTCTATTACTAGATATTTATATTTTGAAAAGCAACACACAAAAACACATGGAAAGCACTTGCCAAAACATCCAGTCTCATCTAACTTGAGGATGAAAAAACTATATACAGTGTTTTTTCTTTCCTTTGTTTTTACTCATCATAAGCATCCATGAAGCTTATTGTTTTTCTCACTTGTCTTGTGCAGAGAAGATTCATATTTGCAATAAACTTTTTTTTTTTTTGAGACTAGAGTAAGTAAATAAATGTCCAGAGAAAATAAAATCATCATGCAAAATACATGAGCTGCAATCTACAACCAAACTTGCATAGTTTCAGTCACATACAGTGTATGTGTAATGTGATATTGTTAGTCATGCAGGCAACATGAGCAACCAGTGCATAGAGGGAACAGACGAACTCGGACCTGCCTGATATTCGACTCCTTTAAGATTGAACAGCCAATATTTTCATAGATTGAGTACAATAATACAAAACCCGATGACACCAATTCGAATCCACAGCTTGATTCGTTGTTTCTCCTCGTCACTAAGATTTTCGAGGCTGGACAAATTTCCGAAGAAAAGAAAACTTGGGGAGGAAAACTGAAGAGATCCATTCTTTACCAGTCCATGTCACTGGAGTACTATACATACAAGAGCCAGTTGCCAAGTTGTCCCAGTAAATAATCAGAAATCTCGGCTTTTGAATATTGTATACAGTCATCATTTTGGTTAAGTTACCATCTAATTCAACTTTGAACCATCCAGAAGTCAAGTTGCATACCGTCCAGAATCATCGGTGACTACAGTGATCTGTGTGCCTCTGGTTCCATCCTCAGCCGATGAGTCCTTGGTGTCACCAGCATCTCGTTACAGTGAATGGTGTGCCACGTTGCCTTTCTTGTTGAAACATCCTGCCATAGCAACAAAATAAGAGCAAATGAGCCGAATATTTATCTTGAGTTCTCAAACTTCAAATATTTTCATGAACTTTCCCCACTTTTGCAGATTTCTTGAAAGAGAGAATAGATGTGAATCTTACGGATGCTTGCAGAGCATTGGGCACTGAACTGTGACCACATACTTGCAGGTAGATATCTCCTTGATCGAACTAATTATTACTGTGGGCTCTGAGCACACAAACCTAACCTGTGGAGAAAAAATAAGTATGAGAACAAAATCCAAGAGAAGAAAATGAGTGGTGCTTGATTTGTACCTCGGTCTCTCTAGGCTGATTGGTAAGGTCACACACAGTCCCATTGGTAAACTGATGAGCATGATATCTGCACATAATTAACCAGCCAGTTGAATAACACTCTCTCTTCTAATTAGCTCAGTGAAAATATACAATCACAAAATTTGTGTTTTAAAGATTATTTAACCTTTGAGAGGCGTCTTTGGACCGAGGATCTTTGAGCATCGAAGTATCAGAATGGTTTTGGTTGAATTCAGCTGTTGCTTCAGGATCAAACTGTCCCAGATAAAATTCCTGAACAGCCTGCAACAAAACCAACCAGCATGGTATTAGGCTCTTTAAATGATCATATTATTGCTCATGGTTCCGAAGAATAGGAAATATTAGGGTTTAGTTTGAGATCTATGCAAAAAAAAATGTAACTTTAAAAAATGTCCACATATTCACTAAATCATCTTAAACATTTCAGCTCCAAAAGATGTGTAAAGAAACATTACATTACATATATGTTAAATTTTAATGTCGCCCAGCTAGTTTGTTTGCACATATATATTTGACCAAGAAACAAAATTCTATAATTTTAACAAACGATGGACACTTTTCATGTCTATTTTTAAGTTCTACCCCCAATGCATCTAAAACATAAAAAATATTGAAAAGAAAATAAGAATATTAATAATTAAAGATAAAATATAGAGTATTTTTTTCAAAAAAAATAAAATAAAACATCAAAACAGGTTTGAAAAGATTGTGTCAAGAATACTAGTTTTTCACTTGTTTTCTTTTTAAGCGAAGTTTAAACTGTGGGAGTCAAAACACGTTTATCTTCAGGTGCCAAAACAAGTTTCCAAAGAAAAGGAAAAAAACAAGTTTTAAATGAAGTTCTGCTAACTATGGTACTACTAGGGATGTGCTAACTATGGTACTACTAGGGATGATAATGGATCGGGGCCAGCCGAAAATAGCCTAACCCAGCGCTAGCCCTCTCAATAATACGCTAGCCCTCTCCAATAATAGGGATAGGGCCAGGGTTGTGTCCGAGTTTTAAGCCCGTTCTATTTTAGGGCCAAGGCTGCGTCTTACCTTTGGCCCGGCCCGCCCATACAAAAAGACTCTCTCTCTCTCTCTCTCTCTCTCCTCTCTCTCTCTCTCTCACACCAGAATTGGAAGAAAGGAAAAGAAAGAGGTCTCTCTCAGCGCCTCTCTCTCTCTCTCTCTCTCATGTACCAAAATGGAAGAAAGGAAAGAAAGAGGGAAAAAAGAAAGGAAAAAAGACCCTTGAAGCGGTCTGAAGGCCCGAGGGGCCAGGGTTGGGCCCAAAACAAGACCCTGAAATTTTTCGATTCGAGGCCAAGGCCAACCCAGGGCTCAGTCCAGCCCCGGCCCATTATAATCCCTAGGTACTACTTCCAAGCAGAATAAATTTCCCTCCAAATTTCTACATAGAACTAATCCTGGCTCTCAACAAGAAGCACCAAGATGATCACTAGCTGGGTCACTGGATTCCAACAATTCTCTCATAAATCGTGCAGGTTAGAGCATCAGCTTGCCATGAGAGCTTAATCCATACATTTGGAGATGTTGCATTGTAAGCTAGATAACGCAAAGTTGTGTCCCTAAAGCTACAGTACTGGTCGTGCAAGTTTGGACTCTCCCACCAAGAAATGAGGAGCATACGTTGGTGTGGATTGACCCCATAATTCCCACAGCACAGTTCCCGTGAGCAGGTAGCCGAAATAGATTACATACCCAGAAAATATAGTATGTATAATAGGTAATAGCCATGTATAGAATCTCAAAATAAAAAAAAACCTCAAAGTATCTTGATGTAAAATCAGCCTGGATCGTAATCACCTTCAAATCATAACTAAAATTTGAAATTAAAACATGATAGAATTTCGGGTTTCCACCCCTTACACGGGCTTCCCACCTAAAACTCGAGAGCAAATAAACTTAGGAATTAAACGAATATTAAAGAAAGTTTAAATCATTCAATAATCTAATGAAATAGTCAAGGGGCTTTTTATAGGCTTTAAGGGATTTCTAGAAAATAACCGATGTGGTACTAAACACTCACAAAAAGAACACCTACTACATCAACTAAAGGACATAAAATAAGTCTAAAACAAAACTAAGATAAAGCCAAAGAACTACATTACGCCGCTTCCTGAAATAGACTTGATCGAATCGGCCCCTAAGCGGCGTGATGTCCTCATCTATTCCCCCCCGGGTGGGAAGAACTCAACCCCGTCGAGTGTGTAGGGGAAGTTGTTGCTAGCTCTGATAGCGCTCAGTAGTAGGTCGGGACCAAGATGCCAGAAGTCCTCCTCGATAATTCAAGAATTTTCTGAATCAGGTCTTCCTTTCTACTTAATTAGATAGCGTCGCGCCCCTCCGTCTCTAGTAGAGATAATCTGATCATTCAAATAGAATCTATGTTTTTTGTTGTATGGGGTAGTTTAGAAGGAAGCGGAGGTAGCAGGGGCTCTCAGAAAAAAAGTCCTGGGTAGGCTCATCTACGAATAGATCAGAAGGGTATCAAAGGTACCTCTATATGGAACCAAGCCCTCAACATTAAAAGTGCAACTGATGCCAAAGTCTAGTGAGAGATCCACCACATAAGCATTTAAATTGATTTTCTTAAGGATTTGGAATGGCCCTACGCTTCGCGCGTGTAATTTCTTCACGGTTCCTGGAGGAAACCACTCGGATCTCATGCAGACCATCACATAATCACCGACATTAAATATTCTTAATCTGCGATGCAAATCTGTAGAAGCTTTATAATCAGCATTTTTTTCATTATCTTCTCTCTGATCTCCTCATGTAGTGCATATATATGAGATGCAATGCTGATGCAGAGTCTGATACCCTAGAATAATGATGAGCCATACGAATTAAATCAACTGGCTGTCTAGGTTTAAAGCCAGTTATTATTTCAAAAGAACTAAGACCTGTAGTCCTATTGACAGAACCATTGTATACAAATTCGGCCATAGGTAAATTGAGATCCCAAGTTTTCAAAATTTTCCCATCAAGACACCTAAGGAGATTTCCTAAAGTCATGTTTACTACCTCGGTTTGGCCATCCGTTTGTGGATGAAAAGCTGTCGAGAATTTCAGTTTGGTGCCCATCTTGTGCCAAAGTGTTTGTCAGAAATAGCTAACAAACTTAACGTCCCTATCGGACACCATAGTTTTAGGTAACCCATGCAACTCAACTTGACGACGTGATTAAAGAACAAGACACCTACTCGAGACGCATCGGAGGTTTTGGAGCACGGGATGAAGTGAGCCATTTTGGAATCGGTCAACTACTACTAGAATAGAGTCGTGCCTTTTTTGAGTTTTTGATAACCTGGTATGAAATCTAGGCTCATGTCTTGCCAAAGGCAATTGGGCACAGGGAGAGGAGTGTAAGGTCTGGCAATCTGCTTTTGTTGCTTGGCCAGTTGACACGTGCGACACTGACCAACGATCTTAGCAACATCTTTCTTCAAGCTCGGCCAGTAGAATCGGTGTTCAACAGTCTCAATTGTCTTGTTCTTACTGAAATATCCAGTCAGACGTCCAACGTGTATTTCCCAAGAGAGAAAATCCCTGAAGGACGTACGGAAAATACATAGCTTACGAAATCTGAATAGATAACCATTTTGCAGCAGAAAGCCGTCCATTTCGCGAACGAGTCGTCCCATAACGTGACATAACTTTTCCCAAAGTCGAGGCATAAGTCATACTCCTCCCTCAATCTCTCGAACCCAATCTCTTCTGCATTCATAGCTACCAAAATCATTACACGCCGGCTGAGCGCATGAGCGACCTTATTCTCAACTTCCATCTTGTGTTTGATAACAAATGCCTAATCCTCGAGGAACTCCACCCATTTGTTGTGTCACGCATTTAGCCTCTTCTGGAAGTTGAGGTACTTCAGTGCTTCATGATCCGAATACAGCACAAACTCCTACGGTAACAGATAATGCCTCTAGTAGCGCAAAGCTTGCACAATCGCATAAAATTCCTTGTATACGTGGATTATCGCTGTCGAGCGTCATTTAGTTTTTCACTGAAATAAACAACGGATGATTTTTCTGACTCATCACACCACCTATTGCCAGTCCCGATGTGTCACATGTTACTTCAAGCCTTCAAAAAGTCAGGGAGACGCATAACAGGAGCTTCAGTCATCATCCTCTTAATTCAGCAAAAGCCTTGGTGGCGGCAGGAGTCCACTGGAATCCCTCGCTCTTCAGAGAGTCGATTATAGGTGCTATAATAACACTAAAGTTCTTTATGAATCGACAGTAGAAAGTAGTTAAACCATGAAAACTCCTGACTTCCCTAATCGTTCAGGGTTATGGCTACTCAGTGATTGCTTTCACCTTCTCAGAGTGCGGAAACTCACTTGTATGAAACCATAAATCCTTGGAAGACAACCTTGTCTGTACAGAAAGCACACTTCTTTGGGTTTGCATAAAACTTCTCAGCTTGGAGTGTGTGGAGGACTTGCTTCAGATGGCCCACATGTTACTCCTGAGTTCAGCTGTAAATCAGTATATCATCAAAGTATATCATTGCGAATTTATTGATAAATGGCCGAAACAATTGAGTCATCACTCTCATGAAGGTGCTAAGAGCATTAGACAGTCCAAAGGGCATAACCAACTATTCATACAGCCAATCTTTAGTTTTAAATGCAGTTTTACATTCGTCTCCTGGCCGTATTCTAATTTGGTGGTACCCACTTTTAAGATCAATTTTAGAGAAGATTATGACATTTGACATCAGATCCAGCATATCATCAAGACGGGGATGGGAAAACGACACTTGACGGTGATCTTGTTGATTGCGCGGCTATCCACCAAATATGCCATATACCATCCTTCTTTGGCGTCAAAAGTGTGGAACTGCACACGGGCTCAAACTCTCTTTGATGAACCCCTTGTCAAGTAACTCTTCTACCTGTCATTGTAACTCCGCATGTTCAGTAGGGTTCATTCTGTAGTGGAGCAGGTTTGGCAAAGTTGCTCTTGTGACTGAGTCAATAGCATGTTGAATGTCTCGACTCTCGCATAGGAGGTAACTCACCTAGCAGATCTTGTGGGATGATTTCAGAAAACTCCTCTAGGATTGGTTTAATGTGCCCAGGGATCTGCACCTCGATCTTCGCTCAGCCTCTCGAGCCACGAATGCATAACAAATAGAATAATCATTCAAGCTCTTTTTATTTGATCGTAGCTAATCAAATTCATTATCATCTTACCTTTGCCTTTTATCACCAGTGTTTTAAATGTCGGAAGGCATTTCTGAAATGTCGGCCGACATTTCGTTTTCAAGCCCTCACCACCACGACATGCCCACCCTCATTTGAAATGACATTTTTGCAAATGTTGGACAACATTTCGGGAAAAATCTGATATGTCGGCCGACATTTCGGGAAAAACCCAATATGTTGGTGATCTTGAAAGTTGGAGTAATTGAGAAATTTTTACAATGGATCAGTGAGTGTGTAAAATATTAAGGTAAGTATACATATCCTAAATATATTTATGTAGTTTTACATAAGTTGTGTATGTATTGCCTTGATAAGAATTTTAAAATTACATTATTCAAGAGATGTAGGACATATATTTGTGATTCGTCATGGCGTCTGAAATTTATTAGATGGCCCCGAAATATCTCTGAAATCTGACATCCGATTACGACATCTGACATTTTCCGGATATCCAATATTTAAAACACTGCTTATCACTCTTCTTTTTAGAGAGTTAGAACATTAACTTTTCCTTTGTCTTTGTCAATTTTTTTCCTCAAGATGGTGGTTTCGGTTGATTCAGCATTAACTTCACCCTTTTGCCGTTATGGACGAACGAGCAGTGTTCTAAATGGCGGCCACAGCGGCTACATCGGCCAGAAAAATTTATCGGAGATGGAGAAATATCGGGGATATTTTAAAAAATCGGATGTCAAAATCGGATTGTAATATACATATTTCTTGTCTTAAATCGCATCTCAATAAGACAATATATGCGTAAATTATATACATCTACATAAAACATTATACTTATATATTTAAGATATACTTAACTCGATAACTTGCATTAAGCCTATGAATCCATAATCACTATCCAAGTGTAGAATCTTCAAAAATGTCACATTGCCACATCACTCGAATTACCCAAATACCTAACCTAAAAATGGGTGTAACACGCTATATCCGGTTGACGAAAAACGTTATATCAGTTTGGATGTGCCAAATCATTGCGGCTAGGTGCCATAAACGCATATCGACGCAATATCAAGGTTATATCAGGGATATTTAAAACACTGTGAACGAGCATTGGTTGGTACATCCATGGTCACATCTAAGTCGAACAACCATGGTCTATCCAAAATAATATGACCAACATCCATGAGGAGTATGTCACACACACAATATCTGTGAACGTGACAAACTGGATAGAAATTTGATCTCTCCTGAACATCTATGGATGTAGATGCTTCACCAGTCTCATCCCAAGGTAGTGATAAACTTTGACAGAACGGCGTTGATGCAACTGCCACTATCCACTATCACCTTGCAGCTCTTGTCTTCAATTGTTTTGCAAATTGAAATATGACAATCCTCTCCAGTCGTTGAATGGCTCAGCTGGGCTAAGGTGCACCTAACCACTCCTAATTGGCTCAGCCTACACTAGGAGATAGGTTTGTCACTTCTACAGTTTTTGATGCACCCATTGAATTCACTCTTCGATAGAGGCATCCGAGTCATCTTGTTGGTGTACGGCCACTTTTCCATCATCCTCTTCTTCTTCTATATCTTCAATGGGAACTTCCACGAGGAGGATTTTGTTTTGACTCGGGCACAGGCTGGCAAGATGTTCATACCCTTGACACCTATAGCATTAGATTCGTGAGTTAACCTTCCTGGTTCACTAACCGTTCTCCTCTCGGAGGTGGTTGGCTTTGCACTAGAAGGACCTGCTGGTTTGACGCTAGAGGAACTAGAGGCAGGTTTGATCGGAGTAGGAATAGATCGGCTAAATCTTGGCTTGCTAGTAGTGGCGGTCTTAGAGTTATCCCTAAAATCAATTCGGTGAAAATAGGATCCTCTAGACTGATCTAAGTTGGTGACTAGCTGATATGCCTACTCCAAAATCGTGATGCCTCGAGCGATGAGCTCTCGGCGATAATCATCCCTAAGACTGGACCTAATCTAGATAGGATCTGTTCGAGACTCTTAACTCGATTGCCCGATTCAAATATTCATCAAACTTAGCAATGTAATCGGTGACTGACTTGTTCCCCTGAGTCCATCGATGTCCAGCAATTATTGACTGAATGACGTGGAACGAACTTCAACATAAGCTTCTCCTTCGTGCTTTCCCAAGTCTCCACTAGATCTTCCCTTCTATATCTCATCATCCTCTCAAGGTTTTCCCAATATGTCCCGTTAGTTTCATCACGGCAAATTGAATCTCCTAAACTCAGACATGTCATGCAAACGAAAATAGCGGTTCATAACCAACTGCCAGTCTATATAAACCTGAGGGTCCAAGCGTCCGTCGAAGGAAGGAGCATCGATTTTAACGCTCTTGATATATTGGGCATCAGCGTCAGCTGTATTGTAGGGCTGAACGCTCTCGCTTGGGTGACCTACTGCCGTTTCAAGAATTTTCCTCCTCCGCGGCTCTCCTCCAATTGGTTTCTAACCTATAAAGTCGGGTTGCTAGATCCCTATAATTGGCATCAACCTAATCCCTAACTTCTTATAGCTGCTGGTCTATTTTTTCTATCTTGTTAATGAGCGTGTTAAGTGTATCCTGAATGCTAGGGTTCATAGGTGTCAAAGTTTCTCCCTACAGAAAAAGTTCTACCACTTTTAGTAGGCATGCAAGATCCTAACTGATTCTAAATGTAAATTGTCTTAAAATAAGATGTATGTTATACAGGAAGAGTCAGAGATTAGATCAATGATAATTAATACCAACTTTAAGCTATGTAGATTAACACGTGATTAAGAAAATATAATGTAAACAGTGACAAAATACGCGTGCTAATATAGTAATTTCAAATTAAGTCAAGTGATCACAAATTCAAACTAATTTAGTTGCCACAGTTAATATCAAGTTAGGTTACCACTCAAGGTCAAAATCTCACAACTCACTATTTAGTGGGCATCAGTGAATAGGTCTACCTTGTCACAGATTAGAATAGCTAACTATCTCAATTAAATGACAGGAATAACTAAAAAGAATTTCAAAAAATTACCTGAGAGGCGATCGAAACTCAAACCTAAACTTGACTGCTGTAGGTGCGTAGTACTGATTATCACGAATCTGCTGCTTCAAACAGGGCTCGATTCGGACTTGAAACGAGCTCAAAATGGCCATCAAAAGCACTGAACTATTGATAGACTGAGAGTAAACTCACTCGGAACAGTGCACTGAGTCAACTCACTCGCTGGGACTCGGTCGTTGATGTCAGCGTGACGTCAGCAGTAGCTGATTATATCGACCGGGTCGGGTTGAGTGCGTCGAGTCAGGCAATCCGGATCTGACCCAATTTGATTGGGTTTATTAACCCCAATCGATTCACTGATTGTGTGCCATTTCCTCCCTCGATCTCTGCTAGGGCTCGTGGCAGAGTAGAGTTCCAGCTCCGGCGATGGTGAGAATGGCTACAGAGAATCGGCAACACTCAATCAGACGATGATGAAGACGACACTGACGGTGGCGATGGGCGGCAAAGAAGATATCTCACGGTGACCTCTATCGACGGACGATGGGGATGCAGAGAAGGCGGCGTGTGGGGATCTTTGGCGACGATGACTTCGTTGGGCAGCGTCACAGGCGAAGATGAGGACAACTGTAATGGAGATCTCGGCGACGACGACGTGCTGATCGGCGCTTCGTCGAGCCCAATCAACGGAGAAGGCAATTAGGTTGATCTCCAATCGGAGAGAGGAGATCCGGTGAGGCAATCGAAGGAGACCCGAACTGAAGTAGATCAGGTCGGTTGGGTTTGATGATTTTGGGAGGATGGAGGGGATGGTAGTGACAGTGGTTGACGCGTAAATTATGTAGCGTTGGATGGCGGAGGTGGTGGCGGAGGGGGTGGTAACGGCGTGGCGGTGGTGATGAAAAGGGTCAATTTGCAGAGGAATCGTGGATTAGTCGTGGATTAGGGTGGATCAGGAAAAGATGAACAGTTAGGATTTTGGAATTCAGAAGATTTTTGTGGAGATTTTTTCAGCGGATTTTTCTACAGTGTAATTAGGAGAAGATGAACAGTTGGATTTTGAATTTTCAAAAGATTTTATGGAGAGTTTCAGGGGATTTTCTATAGTGTTTTATTTTTGAACAGGGATCTAGGGTTTGTGGTGAAGGGAAAAGAGATACGTTTGGAAATGAGAAAATTTTGAAAGGAATTGAAACCAGATGCTCTGATACCAAATGATGTAAAATCAGCCTGGATCGTAATCACCTTCAAATAGTAACTAAAATTTGAAATTTAAAACATGATAGAATTTCCTAAAACTTGAGAGCAAATAAACTCACGAATTTAACAGGATATTTGAGGAAAGTTTTAATCATTCAATAATCCAATGAAATAATCTAGGGGCCTTTTATACGCTTTAAAGAAGGGACTTCTAGGAAATAATCGATGTGGTAGTAAACGCCCACAACAAGAACACCTACTACATCAACTAATGACATAAAATAAGTCTAAAACAAAACTAAGCTAAACCAAGAACTACATTACATCGCTTCCTGAAATAGACTTGATCGAATCGGCCCCTAAGCAGCGTGATGTTCTCATCACATCTTTTAATTTGCAGTCTCTAGAATATGACATGCTATGATGCTAAACATATGCACGGCAGAAACACAATAAAGTTCATGACAAATAGTAAGAACAAAACCGGGATACAATGGCTTTCCTCATGCATGCACAGGCCACTTGCAAAGGATTAGATGTTTATATATTTCATTTCAATAATAGACACAAGTACCAGAAACAAATGAATAAATGACACTGACAACATGGTTGATTGACTTGCACATCAGGCCGTAAGATCTAGATATTTCAACTCACTGGGAAAAAAGAAATCTGCATGTCTCCACATCTATATCATGGTACTTGATCAGTCAATATGGTTTTTCTTCTGCCATAAGAACCGGCTTAAGATGCAGACTAGTCTGGGATTATGAAATAAGTTTGTGATGTGTCATGCAGATCAAAGAGCTACCAATGTTTGAAAGGCCAAAATACAACTGAAAGTTAGCAGTGATCATAAGGATGTTTAGAAAGAAAACAAATAATAAAAAGGAAATATTTTACACTCAGAAAAGATCAGATTCAGTGCCAGTAAATGAAAACTAACAATGATACTCATGAATAAGTATGATTTGAGTCAAACTGTTCAATGGGGCAGGGGTTGTGATCAGGTTCGAAGTTTTTGTATAATTTGTTTCACTTGCTTAATGAATTGCTTTTGTGTATCTAAAGATACACTTCAAATATTTGGCTAAGTGATCTAGAGATCTACCTTATCATCTTCTAAATGAAGTTGCCGCAAATGTTTCAGGTGACAAATTCATATGACCACCAACCTTCATGCTGCAAATGTATGAAAAATTAAGATACATGAACAAAAATTCCATTTAATGAGATAATAGAAGTTTCATATGATAAACCCTCACCCTGTAAAAACATTTATCTTTTAGCACATCAAGTAGCTCATCTGGTGTCTTCAACTTAATCCTCCGGTTGGTTTCTAAGATGATACTGCTTGAATTCTGTTGAGTAAATGACTTCACAGTATTGGTTTGCTCCACGGTAGGCAAGAAACAGACATAGTTTTGACCATCTTTATTGGACATCACCATTGATTCCTGCCCGTCATCCTGCACAACAATTTCAAGACTCAGTAAAGATAATTACCCTGAAAAATAAGTGGCATCTTATGAGTTATAGCAATAAAGTGCCACAGATAGAAACACGAGAAAAGATGATCAGAGCAAGTGAGCCCAAAAATTTTCTGAAATAACTTTTAGAAAAGAGGTATCTATACACATCTATACACACCAGAGCATCATCTTAACAGTTTTTGCATGTGTATACCGATTTAACATATTCCACGTTGTTAAATAAATGAAAACATTATACATGTGTTTTGTCTTGTTGTCAAGTGTCAACTTATCTGCTATCTCCCCTTCCAGCTGCATGTCTTCACATTGAAAAATTTAGCCATGACAAACTGGACCTCAGACTGAGTGCAAATCCAATATGACATCCGGTTTAGTTCTTTATTTCTTCTCATTATATTTTAACCCGTCCTAAAATTTCAGTTTAAAAAGAAGAATGAAACATACATGCTCAAGCTCCAGATTTCAAAACTTGTCTCTCTTATACAGTTAGAGTACATAGTGAGTGATTTTTTCTTGTCCAACAGGCTGTCTGTCAAAAATGCTTGTGACAGAATGCAAACCTTATGTTCTCAGGTTCCAGACTTCAAAAGTCTACCTATATAGTTAAAATGTACAGTAAATATTCTTTTCCTTATATACTAGACAACTTGTCAAAATATTTGTGAAATATGCCACCATGAGCATAATACATGATAAAAATAAAAAAATATATTTTGTATACATGTGAAACAACCTCTCTGCATCAATCTTCAGAGTTTAAATGACTATTTAAATATGTCTATCCAAATCACACCAAACAGTTGTTGGGTGGGTCCTACCACTTTCTTACTGTCTAACATCCAAATTGTAAGTTGAATTCTTCAAGATTAAGAGTTTAAAAATAATCTTTATATCCACAATTACACTTGGACATGGAATGCATTTAGTTGATATGAAGAAAGGTGAGTATCACTTTCAATCTTTGCTTCCCATTACTCTTGTTAAATATGACCCCATTGCACAGATCTGACTCGTGTGAAGAAAGATCAGTAAAATATTCAAATCAACCATCACATAAAAACTAGGAAGCACGGGCACTTCAAACATGGAGCCGTGTAGTGTCACACATATGTCGGACATACATCATGGATACAATAGTTAACTTCCTGGAATTTGTTGTGAGTCGGTGTGTTGTGTCTTTTCGTGTCCGAGTTGACATGTCGGTGTTTGTGCAACATAGCATAAAAAGTCTCTGCGAATTCACAGTCAAAGCAATTGAAACACCTTACTCAAAACTCTTGCACTGCCAGAAACAAAGAAACAAATGAGTAGAACACAGAGAAATAAAAGCTATAAAATTTACTCACAGGATGAAAAGGAGACTTTGCTGGGTGAAATTCAATCTTGTATTTTGGTTCACGAGAACTCCGGCCAAGTGTTGCACCTGTTAAGCAAGAATGCAGAATGATAAATGAACTACTATAAATATAAAAATGTATGTAGGATAACTAATAGGAAATCCAAAGTGAGTTGCTCTAAAGTCTCAAGTTTCAACATTTTCTGGAGAAATTCTGACTCGTAACTCATGACTAAAGCGTCGTGCATTTTACTCGAGGCAATGGTTCTCATTGGGCAATAAGCTCAGTGTCAACCGATATGACTACATTTGGCTATTTGCCTTGTTTAAAAGATGAATACGATGAGATATTGCATGTTAAAAATTGAAAGGTAGTAGAAAGAAAAGGGGAAGGAAAAAAAGCGCCCCCCCCCCCCCCCAAACCAATCCTTACCAACCAGAAGAAGAAGAAGAAGAAGAAGAAGAAGGAGAAGAGAACCAGTAGAATCAGTTAATATACATTCACATGTTGACTATTCCATTTAATACACTCACATTCTAAGACTGAAAAAAGTCATGATAATGTATGTACTTTTACATGGATCTCACAAGAAGATCAGGAATTAGCTAACAAACAAAAATGTAATGCCATGTCATCCCTAGAAACTCATTGCAGAACTGGTTCAATTCAGCTCCTATAAAGAGAGAACTGGAGAACATTAAGGATCCTACAAAATTTAAGGTGTTTTATCAACTATGTATAAATAAAGCAAGAAATCACTGAATTTACATTTCCATGAGTTTCCTTTATTTTAACAAGATAGATAACAAAAATGAAACCAGCACACAGTAAACTATAAGCGGACATGACATTTGAGAAGCGCATAACATACATGCAAGAGACTCTCAGAAGTACTTGCAGTTTTGAGTAAAGAATAACTGATGGAACAATGGATCCTGGTCCGTGAGAATGGATGTCTGCTAGAAGACGGCCCACTTCACAAAGGATCATAATCGATTTTGCCCATCCAATTTATCATATTAGAACTTGTGAGAATAACCGTTGGAGATAATACCTCAATCTCTTTCATGGAACAGGCATTCCAATTATTGAAAATGAATTTTTTTTAAAAATAAAATTGAGGTTACCCAATATAGAAAGTGGGGCTCTCAAGCTCTAAAGGCTATTGGCTACCTCATGAATAAGTATCTGATCATGACTGGGAGATAAGATTCTTCAGTTCTAATACCATTGACAGCGAGGATCACAAGATTCACAACTGTGTGGAGATTTTCCGCCGCAAAGGGTTGGACGGTTGATCCTCACCACAAGCGAGATTGAGAAATAGGGTGTGTGTAAATGTAGATTATGCACATCGCAGAAAAGAGAAACAAAAAAATTACATAAAAACCCTCAATCGGGGAAAAACCATGGGGATGAGGAAGAAATTCCATTATAATTCTCAGGTTATGAGAATTACATGAATTGTTCGCCAGAGTTTCAGTGTTGCGCTTACCTACAAAAGGGTCCTCCTTTCATCTTGGAGAAGGTATACTTATTCCTCTGATCTGTGTGCATGGAGACGAATGGTAAGGGCCTACGGGCGTAATCCTCGAAACTGCATGGTTTTCCCATGCTGGTTTGTTGTAACGGCTGTGATTACTGGCGCTGATTGTTGGGATTGCATGCAGAAAAATCCGTTTCTATCCATAACTACCCACGTCGAGGGGCGTTACACGTTATGAATGTGAAGGAAAATTTAGCTGCAAAACTGTCGGCAGAGATCAAGAATGATATGTTGTCATAGTTGCCTCGTGTGGAGCTGAAGTCTCCGGAACGGAGGGAGCTCCGGGATGACTTAAAGCGTCGGAGCTGCTGGGATGGAAGTATCCTCAGTATGAAGGCTAATTTTAGTGTGATCTGGAGTGGCGGAGGCCTCAGGATGGACTGGTAGATGTGGGTGTCTCAGGGGGAGGCTCTCGGTTGCTTGGATACATGTCATCATCTTGATCAGGGTCAATCTTTGACCTCTACAACAACATTCTAAATCAATCCTTGTCCTCTCTTGATCATAAGGACAATACCAGTGCTCATATAGAACTCATTATCACAAGGACAGGACATAATCATGGAGGCACGGGGAAGATAGGAATGTCAATACTCTAGTTATCAGGCCAATAGGGGTTGCCGCTACAATAACCTAAACCTGAGGTTTACTGCAGATGGGATCTTCGATGCCTTATGAAATACTATGACAAAATTTAAAATTAATCTTCCTTTGAAAGACATGCACATATTCCCATTAATACAAGGTTGCTGCCCATCATAAAGAAAACAGATCGAGACGTGTTATTACAATAACTTAAAACTGAGGTTTACTAATTATTACAAGTGAATTAAAATCTTTGAAACCTTATTAAATATGGTGACTAAAATTTTCGAATTGAACTTCTTTGGTCAAACATGTATAGAGCGCCATCCTACAAGTTTTCTACCTATCACACACAGAAACAGATGGATAAAAATTAAGGTGCCGAATAAAGGACTTAGAATATCAATTGAGATACCTAATCAACAATTTCTCGTCATGGCCTAATTCTTTTATAACATCTCCATTAGTAAAGCAACTCAGTCTTTTCCTTTGATTAGATATCCATCAATTCTAGAACTGGTTATCAGCAGATTCATTAGTAACACCACTGACAGTACTAGTTTCTAAGATTATTCTTCTAATTCTATACCACATTCACTTGCAAATGCGTTAAACAGTGATCGTGTAGTCTGCAGGCAAAAGTTTGAATTATATACCCAAAAGGGGGGTGGGGGGGGGGGGGGGGGGGGGGGGGGGGGGGGGGGGGGTTGGGAAATAGTGGGTTCAAATCAAAATCGGATCTTTATAGCCCCTAAATAATCCAAAACCAAAAATTAAAAAAAAACGGAACCAAATTGATTCTACTAAATCAAAGGAGAATTTTTTTAAGGAATTAGGGCGTACCAGAAGTCGAGGTGAAGATCTCATCGGCTGAGATCGTGTTGAAGAGAGAGAGGCAGATGACAACGACCAACGAGGAGAATCTCAGTAGCCTCCCGAAGAGACACTAGGGTTTTTGACTTCAACTGCGGCCATCGCTTGAATCCTCTCCGTCCTTCGTCCTTCGAGTTAGAAGGGTGTCTTTGGGTTTTTGTAGTGGTGACGCGATCCAGAGTCTGGCAATCTTTGGAGAAGAAATGAACTCGGGAGTGGGGCCCAAGTGCGTGGCCTGCAACGTGGCGTGATGCTACTGGTCCTAGTCAGTCCACGTCAGCACACTGAGTCCAGATCGTCTTGGGCACTTTTGTTACTGGCTACAAAATGCCAATTACCAAAAAAAATCAAAAATCCAAAATCAAAACTCAAAAATAAATTTAAAAAAGAAAAGGAGAGGAGAAGAAGAAGAGATAAATGTCTGTTCAGTGGATTAGAAAGCAGCAACAAGAAAAAAGGAAAAAAAAAAAAAAAGGATTCCCTTCAGCAGATTTAATAACAACGAAGATTTGTTTTGTTTTTGATTATTTTTTTTTTCAATTCATCTTTGCCAAAAGCCATTTTCTCGACTAAATTAACAATTATTCTATCTTTTTAAACTGTGTTCATCTTTAGGCTCACTTTTATTTCATGTTGTTCGACCAACGGCAATCCTTTTTTGGCTAAATTCTTGTTCTCTAAACTTAGTTGTCAATTCTAAAGTTGTGTTTCTCTTGTAAAATATTTTTTTATTTTCAGTAATTTATACTATATCATTAGCAAACAATGACTTAATTCTAAGTGGAAGCGTAACAGGAAACAATATTTCATTGTCACACTTGATATGAAAAAAAAATATATATAATCGGTTGCAATGAAACTACTCCTGCTCTGTACCAAAGGATTTCCTGATTTGATAGATTATCTGAAATGTTACAAGTACAACCCATTTCACATTAGCTAAGGGGGTGTTGGTACAAAGAAACCATTAGGAGAAACGAGATAGGCACTCATTAAATCATTTTCTCATAAAATTATTGTTCACAAGTATATGTGAACAGTGATTTCAAGAGATTTCACAATCTCAGCGAGCTGAAACTTCTGAGTGGAAAAAAATGCCTACGGCTCGCACTGAACGTTACATGGCAAAAGAGCGTAGGAAGGTGAAAAGTGTTCTGACTTGAATTTTTAGGGATACAAACAAGCCCTAAGAGACACAGCTTCTACTCCATTCGAGTAGGACGAGTTAAAAACAGTCTTCACCAAGGTGAGACCTTCACACCAATCTTGTTCATCATTGCCAACAAGGCATTTGTCAGTCCTTATAAGCCAAGCTGTGCGCATGCAATCGGTGAGCAACGTCAGAAGTTCCAATTTTCACTACATTATGAAGAAAATTGACAAGAGAGCAAACCGCGAGAATGGCTCACTAAGGCTGCAGTCTGCATTAGTACAAACTCAACAAAAAGACTAGCATTGCCATTGTCACGATATCTTCCACTTACAGATCATTAACAGCTCGAGACCTGAAAACTAGTAGTTTCCAACAAATTGATGTCATCTTTTCTCGACAGCCCACAACTTTCGTCTAGAAACCAACATATCATAAAAAGTTCAATTTTTCTTTTTCATTTCACAATCGTTGATATAACATTACAAACTTGATAGAAGTATCTGACATAACAACAACGACGACGACGACAATCACTACCCAAACCTTTTCCATCCATATGGAACAGAAAATCACAAGAAAAGAAGGAAAAAAAAATTCGAACTTGATCTTGTTCTCCCCCCTCCAAATGAGAGTGGTTAAAAAAAAAAAAATGGAGAAACCAACTGCAGATTCTGCCAGACCCATAATCAGTTTACACTTTTGTGTATAACCAATAAATAGAAAAAAATAATGCCCGCACAAGGGTTTCCCCACCCGATGCGAACCACGAATGATATGCAGTAGAAATTCTACAACGTAAAATCCAACAAATCCCTGCTTCTTCCTTGGAAGAGAACAACACAACACCTGTGCAGTGTGCAGTAGACCAACACGGCGAACGACCTGTAAGCATAACACCTACAGTCAGAGAAGGCCAAAAAGGTACACGGCTCAAGTGAGCAGAGTTTAGGAACTAAGGCGAAGGTATTTCAGAAAATGGCATGTGTATTACAGCTGCAAGCATTAAATAAACTGAATTCAAAACAGGTGTGCATGATTCTTTTGATTTTTTAAAACTATATTTTATGAAATAAACTTGCGAACTTATGAACAAGAAATATAAAATGATTCAGATTAGAATCACTAGTTAAAAAGCATGTGTTTAATAATGCATGTGACAATAAAAGAAATTCTCTACAGAAAATAAGATGCATATTTGCATAAAGTCTCCTTACTAAGAGTTTAGAAGTGGTAAAATTAAGACTTTCATTTTGTATCTTGACTGACACCAATCCTGTTCTTATCCAGATTGAAGTTAACTTGGGCACGAACAGATCTAGGGTTATATTTAAAGGTTCGTCATATGAATCCAGTTTAGATCCATGTAAATCTAACTTGGACTTGAACCACTTTCGATGCGTACAGATATGAGGTGCAAGGGCGGCTTAATAGGCAGATTAAGATTGGGTTTTAAATGAAACCCAATCAGGTCGTGTCGTGAATTCTGGACACTATGATCTACACTAAGGTTCTAACTTTAGAAAATGGATGCATGAAAAGTTTGGGCCATGGTTTGAAATATATATCGACAATATCGTATTGGGTTTTGAGGTACCTAATAATATCAGCCGACATCGAGGCGGCATACATGCCCAATCTCATATTAACAGTCGATATGGATGACACTGATACTAAAGAAAATTGGCCGACCAATACCGATACCGAGATGTTAAACTATGGTTTGGGCCTAATGAGGACACAGTTTAGGATTTTCTTTATTTTTTAGGGAGCATATTTTAAGAGTTTAATTATAAATATTCTATTAGAAAATAAAACCTCAAATTATTCTATATAAATAATTGGCAAGTTCCGTGCAAGTGCATATTTACATGTTGTTTGGAGTGTAAAATTTAGTGTCGGCATCACAATCCTTTTAATTTGTCTAACATCATTTTTGTGAGGCCGGCTCCTGTTGCAAGAGGCCAGCTATATAGCCTTTTTCTTGATATGGATTCAGACATATGGTATAATTAATGATGATGATGAGAGAGTAAGTTCTTCGTTTTTAGATGGAGATTTATAATTTGATGATTTTTCTTTTTATAAATTCATTTAAAATGCAATACATGCCAGGAGATAAAAAGAGAGTGAAGCATGATGTCCATAACCATTTTTTCAAGCGGTTAAAAGTAGCCTTCGACATGCCTATATCGTTACCCAAAAAGATCCACATTCAACATTTAGGGAAAAGAAACTCCACAATCCAAATTTAAGGAGGCTAAAATTTTAATGCGCCACCAGGAAATTGGGTATTAGCAATTGAAAGAAAACATGAGTAGGAGTGTCAATTGGGCCGTGCCGGGCCAAACCCAGCCCGAGCACGGCGGGCCAGAGGCCGGGCCGGGCAGGGCCGAGCCTGCCCGGCCAAAAGGCGGGGGGTGCAGGCGGCATGGTTCAAAGTCTCGGTCTCGGCCGCCGACTCGGCTGGCACCGAGACGGATCGGTCTCGGCGACTCGGATCGGACTCGGACGATACGCGCAAAACGCTACATAGAACGCCAAAAAAATTATGAAAAAATCATGACAAATCATAAAAAAAAATGTAAATATCAAAATTCATGCATCACATATTCAAAACATATCACCTAACACTCAAAACATAACGTGAAAGCATAAATACAAGCGTCGTCGGTAGAAAAATATCAAAATACATGCATAATATAGTAAATTGCACAAAATAATTCATAAGTACCTGCTAATATAGTCATTTCCACATTGAATTACGAGAAGGCACAAAATCATCATTATCATCATTACCTAACTTAATTACAAAACTTTATTAAATTAAATTAACCTAAATTAAGTTAACTAAACTAATTTAAATTAAATTAAACTCAATTAAATGAACTAAATTAAATTAAACTAAACTAGTTTATACTAGATTAACCTACACTAACTTAATTACTTAACTTCAATAAAATTATTAAATTACCTAACTTAATTATAATTACAAAATTTTATTAAATTAAATTGACTTAAATTAACTTTAACTAAACTAAACTAAATTAAATTACATTAAACGCAAATTAATTAAACTGAGGGGGGGAGAGAGAGGAACAGAGAGAGAGGGAGAAAGACGGAGACAGAGGAGAGAGAGGGAAACACAGGAGGAGAGAGAGAGACAGAGAGAAGGACACAGAGAGAGAGGGAAACACAGGAGGAGAGAGAGAGACAGAGAGAGAGAGGGAGAGGGGGAGAGAGAGAGACTGAGAGAGAGGGTGAGAGTCTGAGAGAGAGACAGAGAAAGAGACGGGGAGAGAGACTGAGAGGGAGAGGGAGAGAGTCCGACGGGGAGAGAGAGACAGAGAGAGACGGGGGGAGAGAGAGACAGAGAGAGACGGAGAGAGAGAGACAGAGAGAGCCGCTGCAGCCTGCGGGAGAGAGAGAGAAAGAGAGGGAGAGAGAGGCACAGAGAGGGAGGGGGAGAGAGAGAGAGACTGAGAGGGAGAGAGGGAGAATTACCTGGGCGACGGCGACGGCGACGCGGGGGGACGGCGAGGGCGACGCGGGGGACGGCGAGCGAGAGAGAGATCAGATCTGATCTCTCTCTCCCTCAGCGCCTTTAAACGCGATTCGTCACGGGCGCCAAGTCGACCCGGATCGGGTCCGACTCGGACCCGATCCGGGTCGACTCGGCGATCTTCAGTCGACTCGGGCCTCCGAGTCGTATCGGAGGGGGCCGAGTCGGATACGACTCGGCCGAGTCGTATCCGACTCGGCCGATATTTCGAACTCTGGCAGGCGGCCCGGCCCAGGTTCCATAAATGGAACTCGGGCATGGCCCAAGGCCCAGGTGCCCCGGACCAACCCGGGCTAGCCCGTGCCGACAATTAAAAAAACATAAAAAAACTTTTTAAAAACTTTTAAAATTCAAAAAAAATCTTTAAAAAATCTTAAAATTCCCAAAAATTACTTATTCAAGTTGTGATAAAAATAGCAAAAAATATTACAAGGCGTGAAATGAAAATATATATTTTATTAATGATCCTTTAAAATAGATAATTGATACAAATACAATTAAAGTATAAATCAATTTTTTTCAAATTTATCATTAATAAATTAAAAAAAAGTACAGGTTTTCATTCTTCATACATTTTATCAATCATAAACAAAAAAAAATTCAAGTCTTTATTCATCTTCTGGGGAGTCTTCTGAAGATTTTTCGATGACATCGTCAATTGTTTTATTTTGACTTCTGTTTTCCGCATCCAGCCAATCCTTCCCGCATATTGTCATCTCGATCGCATCCTTCCTGCATATTGTCATCCCGATCGCATTCGATGCCAGACGGCTCCTCGTATCAGTCAGCACTCGAAAGACCTGTACTAAAAGCAGACTCCGAAGCAACTGTAAATGCCGGAGGATTTAGTAAATCACGTGTCATGATGAAAAACACAGGATAAGTTGATGCCTGTGACTTCCAACATGCCAAAATATCAAAATTTTCAAATCCTAAGCCTTGACCGATCTCAGGAGTCACAACACGTTGTATATAATAATGAAGTTCATTTAGATGGTCAGAAGTTCTAAATTTTTGAAATGTGATAAAAGACCAGAAAATAATAAACTTGTAGAGAGACTTGAGGCTTGAGAGCTTGAAGAGCTTGTAGAGAGACCTTGAGGCTTGAGAAGCTTATAAAGAGAATAAAGAGCTTGTAGAGCTTGAGAAAGATGAAGAGTAGTTTTTGTTGTGTGAAATGAAGTGGGAAAGTCCAAGTATTTATAGAAGAGAAAGTATTTTTTGCAATTTTATTTTGCAAAAACACAAAAAAAAAACCAACATATACCCGTTAAAGGGGTTTTTGCAAAAAAAAAAATTGCAAACCCCCCCAATGGCTATAATAGTTGCTGGGGTGTAGGCGAGGGGTTTTTTGCAAAAAAAACCCCCCAACGGCTCTTAGAGCCGTTGGGCTCTTGTCCGGGCCTGTTTCGGCCCGCCCCGCCCAATGGCTCTAAGAGCTGTTAGGGTATTCCGGGCCTGACACGGCCCACCGGGCCCTGAGCTGCCAATTGGTGGACCCGGGGCCGGCCCGCTGGAAACCCGGACCTAGGCCGGGTTTGGCCCGGGTCCTGATTGGGCTGGGTCGGGCCCGTGCGGGTTGCCGGCCCGGCCCAATTAACACCCCTAATGATAAGGTGAGCATAGGCTACTAAAGTACAGAACTTCTACAAGATGGTTGGTTTACAACCAGTTAGGCGAGGTATATGAATACAACAATCAATGTAAAAACCTTAGGATGATAACACCCATAAAGGATAAAGTTCTAGGTTTAAACCAGAATTCATACAAAAACCTTGAAAGTTGAAAATTATGCCATGTCCAAGGACATAACAAATTAACAGTAGCAATGAATAATACAATAGAAAACTGTTTAATTGCATATAGTACTGGAGTAGATCTTACAATGATGTCATGTGAAACTATGCCAAAAATGGAAATACAATGCCCTAGAAAACATTTGAACAATAAACATGTCTTTGCAAAACAAATTGGCATCATCCTAAATATTGAAAGTTGTTTTTCTAAACACAATTTCCCGAGGAAAGAGAGCACGTAGTATGGACCAGTTTTTGCAACAACTTAGTGATAGTATTTCAAGAGATCGTTTTGTATCAGGAGACATAAGCTTTCCAGGACTACATATCGGAAATACTAAAAACATATTATGATTAGTAGTAAGAATATTGATTGTGTAGCCTAGAATTCTATTATGGAGCCATGTGTGGAAACAACACTTCTTTCGATACTCAATGGAAATGTGTCTATTTCTCAATGTGCCCATAACATTTTTTTTATTTCAGTTACCACCCTGACAGACCTCCAACACATCAGAACCTGTCAACCATGTTTTCAATTTTATTAGGTGTAATTTCAGGCACCTCTCCAGAAAGTTTTGGCAACTCTTAGATAATTCCCAATATGTTTACCTGACATATGATCTTGTGTCATCTTTCTAATCAAAGATTATCCTTTTTAGTGGAGAGAGAGGAGAAAAAGAGCTTAGCCTAGTGCTTAGATAGTATCAAGCAAATGTCGAAGCCTTTGTATTCAACACATTGAAATTTTCTAGTTTAGATAAATTATCAAATCACTACCATTCACTAAATTAATATCAATTAAGTGACCAGCCTATTATTCTTAATAGGCCCTGTACAGCTAGTAGATCTAATACTTTATTAGACATCTCTTTCACTAAAATAATCAATCATATAAAGCATTAAGAAACTGAGACAGAATCAGACTTGCTAGAGAAGGAATATAAAGAAAGAGGAGAATATAGTGGTTAGGAGCAAAAGGAAGGGAACAGGGTAGAGAAGCAGACTGAAGTCTTGAAGGAAGAGAAACAGATAGGCACATGCAATAATTAAATCAATCCTGAATTTCTATTCACCAGAAAACTAAGAAAATCTGGTTATACACAACCATATTTTTTTGAGAAACAATAAACACATAATATCCTAATTCAAATCCAACTCAAAACAAAGATAAAAGCCAAATCCTGGTCAAACTGAAGCTCATAAAGATAACAGTGCCTAAAATAAGATGTTTTAAACAAGTACTAATCTACTAGATAATGTTAAATCTACTTGAAGGAGGAACTGACAGTTATGCATCAGAAATTTACTTGTCCTTACCTGAACCTAGTGACGGACCATTTATATGAATGACTTCCTGATAAAAACTCTAAACTGGAAGGATAAATTATCTGGGGAAACCCATATTTCTGTGAGCTCTACTGAAGTTAGACAAAGTATTTACAAATTTTACAAGCGCAAGGAAGCTTGCCAATTATAACTTGCATAGTAGTAATCTGAATGATCTATTCCTTCACACCGAATAAGCAAGATTTACCACAATATACATGTAGCACAAAACAAGGGCGTACATGACAGAATATGCCTAGAATCAAACGATACGAGAGATTATGAACCCTTCAAACAAATTGGATTCA
Source organism: Agave tequilana (assembly GCA_038442645.1). Classification (NCBI taxonomy): domain Eukaryota; kingdom Viridiplantae; phylum Streptophyta; class Magnoliopsida; order Asparagales; family Asparagaceae; genus Agave; species Agave tequilana. Next base: position 115,199 of record JAVJIF010007097.1, on the reverse strand, counting down.
GTAAGAATTGTAGAGGACTTTCGACGGTAGCAAAGAATGCCTTATGTGTACACACACGTTCAGATGCTTCTCTTTCTCCTCATTCATAATGGAAGGTTAGTCATGTTGGAGGACAGGAGAAGCGGTTCTATTGGAGGTAGCCTAACAAAAATTTGGTTAATAAGTGATGCCATACAGAAATAATTAGTTATCCTGTCACACATGGCTTGAGTAGTCAAATGGGAAATAAGAGTCACAATTTTCAAGGTAAAATATATAGACCCAATAATTTTGATCTCTGATTGCTCAATACCAAACAAAACAAGGATGTTTTGGGCCTAAATAGCTAGTACCTACAAGGGATCAAGACTCTGATCTTGCAGCAATGACTAAACACCTGATGAAATAAGTGTTTTAGAAGAATTAAACAACAATAATATCCAGTATGCAAGGATTAATTGACACCACAGGGATATATTGTCCAGCCAAATGTAATTTAACGAACACCAGTGTCCTCGGTAGGTTTCCCAGTGAACATCCTGTCTTTACAGCATAGTCTACACACTGCATACACAAATTTGGTACTAAACAATGATCAGCTCCATTGGAGCAAGACTACTATATTGCCATACACCAGAATCTGAAGTTTTTGGGCATATTATGAAGTGCAAGAGAAAAGCAGTAAGGTATATCATTTCCTTTTGGCAACTGCAGAAAAGAAGATCAGATATGATCTAGACATGCTAAAAAAGAAACTACACAATCAACTCAGAAACTAACCTCCAAAGCAAGGCAACAAAATTACCATAAACAATCAGCAGCCAGTGCAATAACAGTATAGCAGAAAAATAAACCTCGAAGCCATTTTGAATCCCATGCTGCTGGTGACTCCATATAAATCACATGTGCTCCAATACATGATGTAATTTTGGCACTCGCCTCCGAAATAGCGGTTCAAGCCGGAAAGATGAACACCCTGTGTCCACCTCTTAGCATCATGCATTTCATGCCAAGCCTGAACTATTTCATCAATCTTGAAACCCAAACCTGCAACCAAAGAAACTTCTTAGTAAGTTGATAACTGCTGCCGCAGGAAGCTACTAAGGTTAGTCAATCAAGACACTATACTAGGGAGATCTCCCTGAGCCATCTAGAGCATCAGAAGCACTCATATAATGATCTCACACCATGCTCAGTTGAGCCTATGGGAGCCCAAAGTCACTTCATCTATTCAAAATTATTTCCTAGCTTCCAGCAACAGTCATATGAAACTGAGAAATGCTCTGAGGCTCTTGTCTGGAATCCTACATTAAGTTCGAGCCACTTCCTCGTTGACCCAAAGTCTCCTTAGTCCATACACTGATTACTTGTAGATGAATATAGCAATTATGGTCACCCAAACTATAGCACCTGTACTAGGATAACCAACTAAAATTGGTACTATAGTAAAAATCTTTTGGTAATAATTAGCATAATTGTACAACTATAGAGAAGTATATTTTTATATTCCAGTATCAGTACCAACAATGACGACAGGAATACGGTAATATATCAATATCTATTGTACATTCTACGACTACAAAATACTAATAGATCAACCACTTTTAACAATATGAATATCTAGATGGATTTGCACTAATAGTTGTTGGAGCCTGCTACTACTGTTAGAACTAAATGCATTTAAATAGTCAATATCAACATATAAACAGGTAAATGTGTTTGGATTTGCATTGCAGTTAGAAAAACAAGATAATAATGGACATATGCATGTGTGCATAATTTTATATGGAAACATGAAATCACTGCTTGGCCTTAGCCATGAAGAATAGGCCCTTAGCACAAGCTACTACTTTCAAGCTATTTTTCTCCTTTTATACATGAAGGCAAAATATAACTACTGCAGAATCTTTATAATTAAAGAAAATTTATTTTACCTTCTTGGGTAGTTCCATTGGCAATATGGTTCTTTATCATAACAGCAAGATCCGTCGGGGAAGCTCCTGCCAGTTTGAACTTTTCCACAGCTGCCATAAGACACTCCTCCCACACCGGAAGGCCTAATTTGAATTCTACAACTGATCTTTCATAGAGTACTGCTCCCCACAGGATATTTATCTGTGACTGCATATTTGAAGCTTGTTCAGCAGCTTCATCATTAGATATGTCCTTGAAAAACATATCCAAACCCATCTTTTCCAAAAGGACTTTCTCCTTGTTGGGTTTGGAGAGATTCTTTAATCGCTGTTCCTCTATCTCCACCCACAACTCAGTGCCCCTCTCCATATTATCCTCCGCATTGTTGAAAAGCTCTAAAACTTCTGTTGATGGCCAAGTATCCAAATCTACCTTGCTCCCGATGGCATAATACCAAGAAAGCTTCGCTTGCTCAAACTGTTGCTGCCCAAGTGCAAGAAGGCCTTCATAGAAGTCTGGCTTGATCTTTAAAGCCTCTTCATATCTCTTACCAGCTTTAACATATTCTCCTTGAGCCCATTCATAAGCTGACTTGATTTGTGCAAGTGTTGACTCTTTAGGATCATCTTCTGGCAAGGACAGCCTCTTCCTAGCCCGAGACATGTGCACATTACCCCAATTAAACATCGCAAGAGCTGCCATCTCCTGAAACTTCTCCTCGGCAGCATCAAATATTTCTTGTGCTGCTTCACTAGTAATTGTATCCTCCATAGCCTCTGAGTAAAGCTTCATCCCGAGCTCATGAAGGTCTAGACACGCATCAGAATTGAAACCCACATGGTTCTTGAACAGTTGAGCAAATTGTATGATCCAGCTATCAATTAAAGGCGAGTTCCCATTCTCCCCGTCATGTCTCACGCTCCCATTTTCAGAAAAGCAAATTGAGCATTTATCTGGCACTTGCAATTCAGACCCTTTTCTTTCCTCCTCAAACAATGGCTCGTGCTCTGGATTAACTTCTATAATGTAGAGCCTAACTGAACCCTGTGGATCTGCAGACTCCTCAGCCCACCTCAACTCTTCTGACGTAGTAATTGTCACCAGATCACCCTCCTTATCCTTGTACTTGATAAGCACAGCCTTTAAGCTAGGAAACCGGTTCCGAACAATCTCCCGCAATTGTGATACACTACAATATGCAGGTACCTGAGCAACCCTTATATCCTCCCCAAATACCAGCTTCACAGCCCTCATTGCCTCTTCCTTCTTAACACCATTATCCTTATTATCGTCACACTTCTTCACCTCCACAACCATCTTCTCATGTACCTTGTGAGTCTTCTTTTTCCTATGCTTCTCCTTGCCCACCTTTTCCCTCACCACAACAACTTCTGGAGGCAAAAGCATTTCCTTGTCATCTAACTTGATCCCCTTCTTCTCCATCGCCTCCTTGATCCTTTCGGAAATCTCCAAAGCTGTGAGATTATTGGGCTCCAAAGCCAAAACCGAATCAACATCTCTACAAGCCAATTCCAACCGATTCAAAGATTCGAAACATTTTGCCCTCTTTAAAAGAGCTTTAGTACACTTAGGGGAAGCTTCAAGGGCTAAGTTGCACTCGTTGATTGCTCGGTGGTATTCTCCAGGGCCCATTTGCATGTAGCAAGCAGCAAGGTTGCTTCGCAAGTAGGCAACATCAACATGGTTCTTGGGGAGGAGCTTGATGGCTTTTTCATACTTGATAATGGCGCCTTCATAGTCCCTCCTCTGAAACAGTTTGTTGCCTTCTTCTTTTATGTCGTGAGACATGTCAATAAAGATTGAGGTATCTTCATCTAACACCTTCGGGCTGTGATCTGTAGTGCGACTATGCTTCGAGTTGGAGTCACTTGGTTTTCCACTAGAGTGCTTCTTCTTCGCCGTGGGCTTCCCCATTTCCCCGATTCACAATCAAATCAGAAATCTAACCAGAACACAATTTTTCTCCCAAATTCCCAAAGAACTTGCAAAAGGGATCGGATGAGGATTATGGGTTCTCCTTGAATCGCCCAATCCTGCTAGAAAACCCTAATCCTTCAGCAACCCAATAAGAACACCTCAAATCCTACTCCCAACTTCAAAAAACACCTTTTCCTTCACTAACTAACACCACATAAAAATAAAATAAAATACTAAAAATCAGCAGCAACCAGCAGGTGGGTTTTTCTTAATATCAAAACGCACCGAAAAAGAGTCTCGAATGAAAGAAAAAAAAATCAATTTTTATCGCAAAAATCAGGAAAAAAAAAGAAGAAGAAGGCCAGGAACAACTCACAGCAGATCGAATGAAGACTAATCCAAAGACGAGCCTCCTCAAACTGCTCGATTTAGCTCCTCCAGCTTCAGAAAACACCTCTCTTTATCCGCAAACCCTCGGGCCTTTTTTTTTTTGTTGTTTGTTTGAGACAAACTCTAGGGCTTCTTCTTCCCAAATATAAAGACAAATGCTAACAAAAAAACGCCAAACCCTTTCGCATACACTTCCTTTTTCTGCCGGCTCGTGTCCCCAATCGCTCATACATCGCACGAAATCCAATCCCTATTACCAAACACAAGCAGCACTCACACAATCCACTCAATCACACACCACCTCACTGACTCGTGGGGCCCACTGAGGTTGTGCTAGTGGGTGCGTATCGATTTTTTTTATCGCGCTGCAGCTTGGCCGGCAGGCCACCAAGCCCGGGCGGGCAACCAATGGGGTGCCGCCACGTGTCTCGCCGGGGGTGAGTATCGGCAACGTGTATCTGCCTTATTGGATACAGCGAGGATTCGACTCCCCGGTTTGTGGGCAGAAAGAGTAGGGACGAAGGAAGGGAGAAGGGGAAGAGACACAAGTATTCGGAAAAAGGAAAGAGGCGGTGAAGAGTGAAGACAAATGGGAACCGTCGGGATTTCTTCTATTTTTGAAATTGACAATATTTGCTATTTTTAGCACCTTGAGGTTTGACCCTAATGGAAAAGGAATATCTGTTTTGTGAAAGGAATATTTCCTGATCAATGTGATCCAATTATAGGATGGGCCATTTATGGGGGCGGATATTTCCACCAGGAGGCATCTAGGAGACCATATTATTTGATAAGGGTACCCCACTTAAAATTAAAAAATAGTCAAAAAAAAAAAACTCTTCTACTTCTCTTCCTCTCCCTCTCATACCGGCGACCCCTAGCCTCCCCCTCACCGTCGAACCCTCTCCCTTCCCGGAGAACCCACTCCCTCCTCGGCACCTTCCCTCATCGCTGATGATCTCCCCACTTCTCCCGGCTTCCCCTCCCACGATCTCCCTCTCAACTGTTCAGCCGGAATCCAGCCGAACAGATCAGAGTCTGTTCAACCGTATTCGGGCCGAACAAACCAGAGTCTGCTCAGCCAGATCTGACAGAACAGTTGGGGAACTGGGGAGAGATCAGGGGGAGACTGAGGGGGTTAGGGGGATGGCGGGCCGGGGGGGAGGGGGGGGGGGCGGCGGAGGGAGGAGGAGGTCAGGGAGGGGGAGGAAGGAGGAGGAAGAAGGAAGAAGTATTTTGGATTTTACATCAAAGATGAAAATGCCAAAAAAAAAAAAAAATGGCACACTTGTAATAATTTGTGGGGTGTCTTCCTTATTTTTTGGGGTGAAAACTGTTGGCCCGAAGGCCTTTCACCCTAGTTTTGATGAAGACTAATTTATGAAGTTATGTTACTAACGATCTTATGTTCATTAAGTTTCAAATATAGATCAAAATCATTATTAATGTTTATTTTCAACAAAAAATTCAAAGTCAAGTTTTGAAAATATCACATGTTGATTTAAGAGCTCGCGCTTTAAGATCGCATCAAGTACTCAAAGAGGAGTCTAACTCATGGATCAAGTTTGGATCAAGTCGTCTTGGAGAAGAAGATCGACAAGAAGATTTTGGTCTAGGTTTGTTTAGTTTAGATCTTGTATAAGGATAGTATAGTTTTGAGTTGCTCAAGTATTCACACACACACACACACAAGTTTATTTATCACTTTCATGATAAATAGTTTTGGTTTCGGTTTAACTATTTCGTTTTAAATGTTTACGTTAATATGGTTTTTATCTACATAGAATAAGTTTCATGGTTTATATATGTGTAGGATTCTATCTACACACATTAGAGCTTTATTGTTTATATAAACTTACTTCTATGTGTTTTGGTTTATCATGTATACGGTTTTGAGTTTCGATATATCAAGTATACATCCTTTGTTTTCATGAATAGATTTCATCAAAACAAGTTTACATGGTTTATATGTATATTGAATTTCATTTATATGCATTTATACTTCATATGTTTAGAAAAACTTATTTTGATACGTCTAGTTCATATGTTTAAGTTTTATTTTTATCAAAACTTATTTTGGTATTTATTGTCTAAAATAAGTATATATCATTTGCTATATGTATTGGATTCTATCTATGCACACCTTGCTTCAAATGTGTTTTAATAACTTTTTTTTGTATCTATACAAGTTTGAGGAAAAATCAGATTTTCATTTTAATGTTTGGATTTTAAAAAATACGATTTTTTAGTTTATGCCTAAATTTTTATACCACAAAAATAGTTCAAAATGTTTGTAATATGAGTTGATTTTTTATCACACATATTTGTAATTCATAGTATTTGCATGAACTTATTTTTGTGGAAATTATTGGAATTTAATGGAATTTTTATGGGTTTCAAGGTCCATGTTTTGAACCCTGAAAATCCTGTTTTTTGGTTGCTTGCGGTCGACCGACCGGTCGACCGAAGGCTGGCTCGGTCGACCGACGTGCAGAAGCCCAGAGCCTTAGCTCTGTCGACCGACCGGTCAACCGTAGCAAGGATCGTTCGACTGACTAGCTCAACCCAACTTTCTGTTGGGGGCAGTCGATTGGGCGGTCGACCGACAGAGAGTTAAAATTCTCTGTGCCTTGGGGGCGGTCGACCGGCAACCCCAACGGTCAAAAAATTGACCGTTGGCCAGTCGACCAGGCGATCGACCGACAGGCAATTTGGCTTGTGTTCAAAGCCCAGCAGCTATATTTTTTCTAGCCTATAAATTGGGTTTTCTTAGCCAGTTTTTCTCATGATCTTTTAGAGCTAAAATTTCTATCTTCTACTGAGTTTCTACTACAAGTTTTTAAACATATATTTCTTTCAAAGTTTTGAAAAACTAAAGAAAATCAAGTTTTGGGAATTCTAGTTTTGTTCTTCAATTTCTTCATCTATCAAAAAGTTTTCTTTGTATTTCTTTTTTCAAAATCTTTGTTTTACTCACATACTTGAGCTATCAGTTCAAATCTATCCTCTAGGATCTTGTTTGTGAGAAGTTTTATTTGTGGTCTTTTGAGACCACTAATTTCTTATTTGTGATCATTGGATCACTAAGTTGTATTTCTTTCTTTACTTTGTGCCTTCCTTCTTGTGTAGAGGTGTGAAAGTTAAGTTGTGTACTCCTTGTTTATATTATTGTAATTTCTCGGTGGAGCCTTTGTGGAAGATTCTTAGTGGACAGTTGAAATCCTTCTGTGTGAAGATAGGGATGGCTCGAACCTCGAAACATTATCTTGGTGTTTGCGGTTGGATCTTTCTCTCTCAACCCTCTAGCTTTTATATCTTGCATTGCAATCATTATTCTATTTATACATGCTAGATATTGTTTGTGTGCACACACTTGTGTGTTTGCATCTATTCCATTTGTTATTCATTGATTGCATTGCATTTTTCATTCTTTCTTGTCGGTTTCACTCATTTCAACAAGAAGACAATTTAGCACCTCAACTAATAATCTAGAGAAATATAGAGGATAATTTCTAGAGCCCTTCACGGGGAATCCGACTTCACTTCTTGTTTTGAGTCATCGTTCATCATCTTGTGCAATAGTTTTTAAATTTTGTATTATTTGTCACTAGATTAGCACTACACCTATTCACCCCCTCTAAGTGTATTTTCAATTGGTATGAGAGCCTACGTTCCTAACATTCGGTTTAACCGCCTACGAGTGTGATCCTCATTTGCTAGTCTATATATTTGTTTTGTACACATTCATTTGCTTACACTCATGGATTATCTTGCACTACCCATATATGGTGTTTCTAACATTGTCATGTGGAAGTTTAAGATGAGTGCTTACCTTAAAACCTTAGGATTACATGTTTATCTTTCCACTATCAAGAAATCATATATTGGCAAAGACAAGTACTTAGAGGTTAATGCACAAGCCATGGATACACTAAAGCACACACTTTGTAAAGAACATATTTCTTTGATTTCTCATTGTGATTCCGCTTTTGCAGTGTGGAACACTTTGACCTCTCAAGGAACAAACGACAAACATTTTGGAGAAGGAATCTTTTGGAGATGAGTCCGATCAAGCTTACTATATGGTCTAAGAGATTGACTTCCTTGTGGTAACTTCGGATACTCATCTAGATGATTGTGCTAGTTCTTCCAATGATCATGATAGTATGCATGCACATATTTTGAATGAAGAGCTTTCCGAGTTTTGTGAAAACTTACTTTCAAAATATAAGATTTGAAAAACAAGAGATTTGATTTAAACAAAGAAAATGAAATGTTGTTTTTAATGCTCGATTTGGTTTTGAAAGAGAAAGTTGAGATTTCAAGTGAAAGGGATTCCTTGAAAGCTCAACTTGATCTTGTTTAAAAGAAAATGAGATTTTGAAAAATAAAATTGATTTTGATGTTGTTTTGAAAAACAATGATGTTTTGCCTTTAAGACTTAAATTTGTTTTAAAAGAAAATGATTATTTTGAAAACGATTGCTTTGATTTTTAAAGAATTGGAATGTATTTCTTTAGAAAATGTTACTTTGAAAATGATTTTGCTTCTCATTATTATCATGCTTCTATTGTTTTACCTCATAGTGATAAGAATTTGGTTTCTCTTGCATGCTCCACATCTTCTTCCATTTTTGAAAACGATATTCGTGTTTTAAAGAAGAATGTTGATTGTTTGTCACCACTTTGTGCCAATGTGCCATGCACTACAAGAGATTGAAATTCATGTTTCGCAAGAAACATGCTCCACATTTGCATATACATCCATCACGACATACACATGCTTCTCGTATTCACACACATGATTCCATGTATGTTAGAGTATACACTTGTACACATTGTAGTCATAAGGGCCACCTTGTAAAGTTTTGTTATGACAGAATAGATGATTTCAATTTTACAAGTAAAAATATTTGGGTTAGAAAAGGTGCTAACCCCGGAGGACCCCAGAAAGTTTGCGTACCAAAAATCATTCCTATTTCTTTTGATATAGGTATGAGCTCGCACAAGACGTGAGAGACTTGGTGCCTTGGTGGTGGATGCGTTTGATCTAAATGGACACTACATTAGATGCATCGCTATCAAGGAGCTTTGGTAGAAGAACCATCATGTTTTTGTTGGCCCAGAGGCCTTCCACTTTAGTTTTGATGATGATTAACTCATGTAGTTATGTGTACTAATAATCTTGTGATTTTAGTTTCAGATTATTAATCAAGATGTTAGTAGGTGATTAGCTTCAATAAAGATGGTTTGGAAGCTTTCACATAGTGATTCAAGAGCCCGAGCGTCAAGATCATAAATAGCACTCATTGGAGTCAAGCTCGGTGGATCACGAAGTTTTGGATCGAGTCGGCTTGAAGACGGCGCTCTACAAGAAGACATCGGTACCTAGTTTAGTTTGAGTTTTAGATCCATTTGTAAAGATTAAAATAGTATGATATGCTCAAGTTCACAATACAACACGTTTCATGTTTTGAATATTGGTTTTCGGTTTCTCCGTTTTTGGTTTAACCGATCTTGGTTTCATGAATATATAGATCAAAACAAGTTTACATGGTTTTATGTATAGTAGATTCATTCTATATACATGCGTGCTTAACTTCCTTGACAAACTTATTTTGACTTACTTATTCATGTGTTTTATGTTTTGGTATTTTTAACAAAACATATTTTGGAATTAAAGTCAAAAACATGGATATATATATGTTTCATGTATATAGGATTATATCCATATACATCATGCCTAAATGTTGTTTAATACCATGTTTTTTTATTTGGATAAGTTTTGGACAAAACGTATTTTCAATTCAAAAATTCAAGTTTTAGAAAATACAGTTTTGGTTTTGGCAAAATTTCTATAACACAAAAATAGTTCAAATTGTTTAAAATTTGTGATGAAATTTTTCACACAAGTTTGTATTTTAATGTATAATGAGAAAACTATTTTTGTGGATTTTTAGAGATTTTATGGGAATTAATAAGTCATTAAAAATCAAAATTTTCTCTGAACTGCTGCTGCCAGGCTAGGCCGGTCGACCGTAGCGGTCGACCGACGTGCACGGATAAGTGCACGCTGGCTTACCCTTAAGCCGGTCGACCGCACGGTCGACCGACTGAGAGCAGGTTGCACTCGGGTTGCTCACGGTCGACCGAGACGGTGACCGAGAAGAGAGCATTGCTCTCTGTATCTGGGCACGGTCGACCGGTGGCTGCCAGCGGTCAAATATGACCGTTGGCCGGTCGACCGGTAGTTCATTTTTGGAAGAATTTGCTGCCAACGGCTATATTTTTCTAGGGGCTATAAATACCCCATTGGTGACCAGTTTTCACTAAGAATTTTTGGACGAATTTTCTGAGCTTTGTCTAGTGTTTTCACAGCAATCAAAAGAAGTTTTTGGGCTTTAATTGAACAATCTATTCGGTGTTTTTGCTAGGGTTTGGAAAATCAAAGAAAAGGGTTTTTGGGAAAAGTGTTTGATTAAACTTCTTCATCTTGGTTTCTAGTTTTTCCCAAGGATTTTCTTTGAGTTTTTGATTTCCATTCCTTTGGTTTTCTCCACACTTGAGCTACATCTACTATCTCATTCTATAAGATCCTTGTGTGGGAAAGAAATTGTTTGTGGTTGTTTGTTAGACCACCAAGTTGTAAAACCCAAAATTTGCTTGGCTTTGTGCCTTTCCCTCATTGTGTTGAGGAGGTTGTGCAAGTGGGTTGTATCCCTCAAGTTGTGAGGTGATCCTTGTATTGCTTTGTGCTAATCCCTCAAGTTGTGTGGTGATTGTTTGTTGGCTTGGTGTTGTGCCTCAAGGAGGAGGTTGTGTTTGTAAAGAGAGGAGTTGGGTGCTCCTTATAATTGTTATTGCCCCAAATCCTCGGTGGAGGTTCTCTTTGTGGGAGTTCTTTGTGGACAAGCTAGTGGACTTGAAATCCTTCTGTGTGAAGGCGGGGATGTAGAGCTGGGTGCTCGAACCTCGAAACATATCTTATTGTTTGTGATTGATCCCTTGACTCTTACTCTTTCTCTCTCTCTTTACTTTGTGCCTTGCATCATCTCATAATTATCATTCATATTTATATGCTTGGCTTGTGTGTGTGCATCTCTAGTCGGTTGCATTTGTGTGATTGCAATTAGTTTTTAAATTCCGCATTAAGTTCATTAGATTAGCGTTATCACCTATTCACCCCCTCTAGGTTATTTCAATTGGTATCAGAGCATTATCACAAGTTTTTAAATTTCGTACTAGTTTTCAAAACTACTTTAAAACTAGTTATTTATTCTTCAATTAGTGTTTTCAACCTATTATAAAATTATCTTCAAAAATTATTTTTGAAAACTTCTACCCTTAGAAGGGCGGTTGGTTGGGCGATCATGCCTTGTGTACCTTAATGAATATTTTTTTAAACTTGTGCATGATAGGGTGGATGTTATGATTTATACATGATCCTTATGATATTTCATTTTTTGTATATTCATATTTTCTTATATATGTATGCATTATAATTCAATTGGTGTTTAAAACTGATCATGCATACATATATATGATTTCTTGAGTTAGATTAACAATGTTTATACATGTACGTTTTATAGCACAAATTATTTTATGCTAAGCTTGATTTAGTTCTAAATGTTAATTGGCATCTTTTACAAGCATATGCATTAGTTTTGTTGATATTTCCAAAAGGGAAGAAAAATTCTTGATTTTATTTTCATTCGGTATCTTACTCCCACTCTTTTTGAGAAAAATATTTTGTTTTAGAAAATGCTTATATTTTTTATATTGGTATCAATTGTTTACAATTGATATCTATATTGCAAAATGGTTTAGAATTTGAAATAATTGATATCGTGGATTTCTAATTGGTATAGTTTTTATACGATATCTGTAACGCCCCGATCCCACGGGTACGGAGACGTTACTGTGAGGTATATACGCAGGGCAGAAATACCCTCACATATATACGCTAAGCATCGTACAGGCAAGAATCAGAGCACAGAAGTACGTGGTGCTTTATACATTCCAATATATGAGTACAATTACAAAGTTATTACCAGATGTGACATAATATTACAAGGATATTATATCACCGATAGGCGCAAATGCGAGAATACAAAGGGGTATACAAGTATGAATAGTACAAATGGCACTCATGAGTTTACTGAAGGAAAACTCGAAAGACGCACAAAGGGCCTGGAAGGATAGGGCCCTGGATGGTCTGCTGGGGATCCACGCTTCAGCTGCACCACTCTGATCAGCAACTGGGAGAATCCACACGCTCCAAGTTCTAAGACCTGGACATGAGAATCCAGGGGAGTCAGAACTCCCCGGCGAGTGGTGATGCGAATGCCAAGTGGCGTGCATAGATAAGCACACGTGTATCGATAAATCTGAATCATAAACATGCATTGAAAATCGTGTTGTGTGCACAAGCATACGAAACAAGTAGATATATAGTAAGTGATATCAAGCGAAGAATATTCATGGTATGATAGGATAAGAGCAGGAGACCAGTGGGATAGATCATATGTGATAAAGCAGGATGAAAACAGGTATAATATTGCAATGATTATAAACTGGAAATCTGTTGTAAAACTCGATGAAAGCATACTCAGTAAAGCATACAACGGATACATAGTTGACATCTTTTATTATTATTATTACTCGTCTTACCCAGATGTCTAGATATGCGAACTAGCGTCCCAGCATATATATATCCACATCAGAGTAAAGTAAGGTTGTTATTGAAAACCAACGGGGGTATCAACGAACAATGTTCATAGTGGGTCCCGTGCATGCCCGGGATCACGGTGCAGGACGTTCTGTTGCTGGTGCTCGGAACCGGCCACAAGGCGTACAGGAGGGTCTTATAGGATGCCCTTTTCAAGATGGTTTAAGGAAGAAGGGAGCCAGCACTCCCCTCGGTAGCCTAGAGGCCCACAGATAAGACTGAAAGTTTTAGTTGCACAACAAACCTAGTATCACTGTAAACATGAACATATATTGATAGCCACAAGTTTCCCCCGACCCGATGTAAGTTGTTCCTTTTTATGATTTATTATGTAATTATCAATTTACGGGAATAGTAGGTGCAAGACATGATCAAGAATTCAGGAGTACATGAGCACTATAAATTCAGGTCACTGTATATAATACCGGATAACAAGTACAAGATTCAAGTCACTATATGTAATACATGATAAAAAGTATAGTATTCCCGTAAATGTGATAGTCACAGGTCAAGTATTAATATAACAGGAGGCAGGTGATAAGTAATGTTATAATAAGGAGCAAGTGCCAAGTAGTAGCATGTCGGGTATCAGGTGTTAACATGACATGGGCGATATCAGGCAGGTGACAAGGGACATCATAGTACATGTTAGCACATCAAGTGAAAGCATGCCAAGCGATACAGGAAAATAGTACGATATACAAGACTGGTATGAATACCGGAAAACCATGCAGTTTCAGGAAAAACAGTATAAGTAAGATTTCAAACTCTTCACAAGCATAAATAGAAGAATCGATAAACTGGCAGACAGGTAATTCAGTAAGCAAGCAAACATCTAAGCGGAGCTAAGTAGGACTGGAGCGAAGCTAATGTGTAGCACTAAATACTATCACGTTCGGTGAGGTTACCGCTCGCAGCGTAGCTAGACACGCGTGTCGCAGCAAGCGTATGAACGCCACACTACCGCTCACGGCGAAACCATGCTCACGGGGTAACTACGCTCAAACGGAGTAAGTGGTATAGTGTTGACGCTAGGTCCGCCTACCAGGCGTAGCATAGAGAAAGTCCAGAGGATTTTAAAACCTCAGAGATCGTACCCGGAGGTTAGGCCTGAAGGCAAGGGCACCTGCAGAAGGTATTTGTTCCAGATACAAATATATAAGATAATACAAGTCGACCTGACGAAGCAAGAAAGTCCAAAAGGAAAGCGAGAATACTCGCCTAAATACGAAAAATACTGTGAGAACCCCGATCTTCAAAATCCAGATAACCAACGCAAATATGTGTTCAAAATAGAAAGTGACAGATAGAGAAGGAAATCAAGAGAGAGAAAGAGAGAGGAGAGAGAGAAAGAGAGAGCTAGAGAGAAATTCTCAGAGAGAGTGCACAGGGAGAGAGAGTATGTACAGGGAGACGCGGGATTGAAAGTGAGACGCAGGGGTCGCAGACGCGGGAGTTGCGTCACGTAGATGCCCCAGACGCGGGGTCCGAGACCCGCGTTTAGTCCAGGGCACGAGAAGAACGCAGACACGGGCGTGACCTTCGCGTCGCGTTGATACAAGAACGCGAGATTCACATTAAGGAATTGTTTGGACGCAAGGGTGAGCTCCGAGTTTAGCAATTAAATAACAAGAGATAGAGGGAGAGGGAGATGAGAGAGTTAGAGAGAGAACAGAGAAAAGGAATCATCCTTGCCAAAGGAGTTGAAGAGAGGCCATGAAAACAAATGGTAATAGTAAGCACCAATCCATCTAGCATTACCCAATCCATTGGTAGCCCAAAGGAGATAGAGAGACGCAAGAGTGAAGAAAAGAGAGAGAGGAAGACGCAGGGTTAGGAGGAAAGTAGATACGCGGGGTTTGAGGGGAAAATCAGAGAAGAAAAGAAAAGAAGAAGGAAGGAAAGGAAGGAAGGAAAGAAAAGAGAAGGAAAGAAAGAAAGAAAGAGGAAAAGGGGAAGAGCATGGCCGGCCATGCTGACCAGGCCTGGCCGGCGGTCGGCGGCCGAAGATGACGGAGATGGGCGGCTAAAGTCCCAAGCCAAAGCCAAGGGTGCAAGTCTAGTTGATTTTGAATTTTTGGAGTTTTGAAATGGTGTTTCGGAGAGCGATGGAGTAGTTCGTTGGAAAGAGTACTCCGAGGGAAGGAAGATGGCATGGTTGTTGGTGGCCGTGATGGTGTATATGATGGTGGAGATGGTGGAGAAGATGGTGTGGAAGTGGGTTTCTTGGTGGAAAAAGAAGAAGAAGGTGGGGAATTTGGTGTTATGGTGGTTGTTGTTGTTGGAATGGAGGAGGAGAGAATGGTGGTGGAAATGGTGGTGATGATGGCCTAAAATGCAGTCAAGGGGGAGGCATGGCTGTTGGTTGTGCTGCCTCTAGTTTGCAGTTTTGAAGGAGGAAGGGAAGAAATGAAGAGAAAGAGGTGGAGTACTTATATAAAGGAAAAGGGAATTATTACAAAATTGCCATACCTTTCACAAATGAGACTTGCGTCTCATTAAATGAAATTTGTGTCTAGGAAAAATAGAGCCAGACACGAAGATCAGCTCCGCGTCTCAGATGAAAACGCGAGAGTTGCGTTTGAAAGAGGAGACAAAAAGTCTTGATGAATTGATCAGAGTTGATTTTGAAGGACATTAACATTAAATGCAGAACTGAGAGAATCTGCATTAAAAATCGAATCCATGTTTGGTGAGCCTCACGTTTGGTGAGGAGAGAAAATAGAAAAAGAAAAAAGTAAAATATCAGGATAAAATTCCAGTATCTGGGAAAACACCGAAACTCTGAAAAAGTTCAAAAAAATGAAGTAACTCGAAAAGTTTTCCAAATTTTTTTAAAATAATAAATATTATTTTAAAATGTTTGGCTAAATCAGTTTTTAGATATTCAATTCCGTTTTCAAAATAAAAATCTTGAAGTCAGCCGTCGATACCGGTCTACACCGGGTCAGTCGGATTTTGATAAATTCTGAAAAATCCCTGAAAATGTATTAAATAAAAAAATACGATTCAAAGAAGTAGTGTGAAAGCAAAATTTAGAAATTCAATTCCGATTGTAAGCTAAAAATCCTGGAATCAACCAGCGATACTGGCCGACACCAAACCCGGTGGAATTTTGATAAATTTAGAAAATTCTCAGAAAAAGTATTTAGATAGAAAATGTGATTTTAAGAAATAATATGAAAAGCTATTTCTAAAAATTCAACCCCTTTTGTAAATTAAAAATCCGAGAATCGGCCAGCAATACTGGTCGACACCGGTTTTGAAGATTTACAACTTAATTCAGAAAAATTTCAGAAAATCAGAGAAAGTCTAAAATATTGAAAAATGATGTTTGAAACTAAAATTGGTCAAATCAGAATAGCAAAAAGACCAAATCGAGTAATACACTAGGATCGGGTCCTCGGTTCAGACTAGGGCTGAATCTGAGTTCATGAATCCTGATCCACGACAATGCGATCATATAAATAATTCATAATATAAAACAAATACTGGAAGTAAATTAAAAAAATATGATAAAAAATATGAATACGCAACTAAGTACGTATTCCAGAAACGGGGTGTTACAATATCCATGTTGTTTTTCAATTGATTTTGTATCAAAATGTTTTTCTAGTTTCACTTTGTATTTTCAATTGACATATTTGTTTTTAAAATTTGTATTTTGTTTTAATTAATAGTTTTACTTTCAATTCATTTTTACCCCTTTGCTGATGATTGACAAAAAGGGGGAGAATGATTTGAAAGTTTATATATGCATGTTTTAGTTTTATGCATATATTTGTTTTGATATCTTGTTTTTGATATCATATTTTGGTATATTGGTATCTAACTAGCGATTGCATTGATATACTTTTTATTTGGTATCTAACTAGCAATTACATTGAATATATATTCTTTATCATTTGACATCTAGAGTTTAAATTGCATATTCATTTAGTATCAAGAGTTTGTCATGAATATATATCTTTTGTATACATTTGGTACTTAGAACTAACATTGTATATCTATATGATTGTTATGATTGGTATCATGCGCTTTCATTGAATATCTATATGTTTATTTTATGCATGAGTTAAGGGGGAGCTTCTATAAAGCTTATCTTTAATCCATGCATATATAACCTCATAAGTTTTGTCATAATCAAAAAGGGGAGATTGTTGGCTCGAAGGCCTTTCACCCTAGTTTTGATGATGACTAACTTATGAAGTTATGTTACTAATGATCTTGTGTTCATTAAGTTTCAGATACAGGTCAAGATCATTATTGGCGTTTAGCTTCAACAAAAGATTCAAAGTCAAGTTTTGAAACTATCACATGTTGATTCAAGAGCTCGCGCTTCAAGATCACATCAAGTAATCAGAGAGGAGTCTAGCTCATGGATCCAGTTTGGATCAAGTAGTCTTAGAGAAGAAGATCAACAAGATGATTTTGGTCTGGATTTGTTTAGTTTAGATCTTGTATAAGGATAGTATAGTTTTGAATTACTCAAGTATTCACACACACACACACACAAGTTTATTTATCACTTTCATGATAAATAGTTTTGGTATCGGTTTAACTATTTCATTTTAAATGTTTACGTTTACATGGTTTATATCTACATAGAATAAGTTTCATGGTTTATATATGTGTAGGATTCTATCTACACACATTAGAGCTTTATTGTTTATATAAACTCACTTCTATGTGTTTTGGTTTATCATGTATACGGTTTTGAGTTTCGATATATCAAATATATATCCTTTGTTTTCATGAATAGATTTCATTAAAACAAGTTTACATAGTTTATATGTATATTGGATTTCATCCATATGCATTTATACTTCATATGTTTAGAAAAACTTATTTTGATGCATCTAGTTCATATGTTTAAGTTTTATTTTTATCAAAACTTATTTTGGTATTTATTGTCAAAAACGAGTATATATCATTTACTATGTGTAATTGATTCTATCCATGCACATCATACTTCAAAAGTTTTCAATAACTTGTTTATGTATCTATACAAGTTTGAGGAAAAACCAGATTTCCATTTCAATGTTTGGATTTTGAAAAATACGGTTTTTGGTTTATGCCTAAATTTTTATACCTAAAAAATAGTTCAAATTGTATGTAATAAGTGTTGATTTTGATCACACATATTTGTAATTCATAGTATTTGCATGAACTTATTTTTGTGGAACTTATTGGGATTTAATGGAATTTTTATGGGTTTCAAAGTCCATGTTTTAAACCTGAAAATCCTGTTTTTGGGCTGCTTGCGGTCGACCGACCGGTCAACTGAAGGCTAGCTCGGACGACCGAGCGATCGACCGACGTGCACAGATACGTACACAAGCCCAAAGCTTTAGCTCGGTCGATCGATCAGTCGATCGTAGCATGTATCGATCTACCGACTGGCTCAACCCAACTTTTTGTTGGGGGGCGGTCGACCGACAGAGAGTTAAAACTCTCTGTGCCTTGAGGGCGGTCGACCGACAACCCCAACGGTCAGAAAATTGACTGTTGGCTGGTCGACTGGGCGGTCGACCGACAAGCATTTGGCTTGTGTTCAGAGCCCAACAGTTATATTTTTCTAGCCTATAAATTGGGTTTTCTTGGCCAGTTTTTCTGATGGTTTTTGAGAGCTAAAATTTCTATCTTCTACTGAGTTTCTACTACAAGTTTTAAAAAAAAATTTGATTAACAAAATCTATATCTATATTTGTTTTAAAGTTTTAAAAAATTAAAGAAAATCAAGTTTTAGGAATTCTAATTTTGTTCTTCAATTTCTTCATCTATCAAGAAGTTTTTCCCAAGAGTTTTCTTTGTGTTTCTTTTTCAAAATTTTTGTTTTACTAACATACTTGAGCTATTAATTCAAATCTATTCTCTAAGATCTTGTTTGTGAGAAATTTGTTTGTGGTCTTTTGAGATCACTAAGTTCTTATTTGTGATCATTGGATCACTAAATTGTATTTCTTTCTTTACTTTGTGCTTGGCTTTGTGCCTTCCCTCTTGTGTAGACGTGTGAGAGTTAGAGTTGTGTACTTCTTTTTTGTATTGTTGTAATTCCTCGGTGAAGGTCCCTTTGTGAAAGATTCTTAGTGGATAGTTGAAATCCTTCTGTGTGAAGGCAGGGATGTAAAGCGGTGGCTCAAACCTCAAAACATATCTTGATGTTTGTGTTTGGATCTTTCTCTCTCAACTCTCTACTCTTTATATATTACATTGCAATCTTTGTTCTATTTTTACATGCTAGATATTGTTTGTGTGCAAACACTTGTGTATTTGCATATATTGCATTTGTTATTCATTGATTGCATTACATTCCTCATTCATACTTGTCGGTTTCACTCATTTCAACAAGAAGGCAATTGAGTACATTAACTCATAATTTAGAGGAATATAAAAGAGAAGTTCTAGAGCCCTTCACGGGAATCCGGCTTCACTTCTTGTTTTGAGTCACCGTTCATTATCTAGTGCAATAGTTTTAAATTCCACATCATTTGTCACTAGATTAGCACTACACCTATTCACCCTTTTTAGGTGTTTTTTCAGAAACATCTGTTCCCGCCATTTATAGGATGGGTGCTGCGAGAGCATCGAGAGAGATATTTAACAATACGTAAAATTATAAAAGAGTACAAATTCTTCTACATTTAAGCATTTTTTGTCCATTTCTTTTTGATGATCTTTTGCAGACACGGAATGGACATGGTACCTAGCAGGAACCATTTACTACTCACCTTCAAAGGCAAAGAGAGGGTTTAAATAAAAGAAAACATAGGTTAGGATCATAAGAATAGGGGTAATTTTCAAAAAAACTCATTACTTAAAATAATTTCAGAAACAGACCCCCTAAAAATATTTTCCAGAATAGACTTCTGACAAGCTGCATCAATGCCAGCGTCAGCGCTGGCCGCCAGCTTGGCGTTGGCGCTAGCGGGGGGCAATTTTTGGTTCGCTCGGAGTTGACAACCACGGGCGAACCAATATTTCTTTTTTGCCCTGTGCTTGGTCAACCAGGGTTGCCAACCTCGGTTGACCAATATTTTTTTCTTCATTTTTGAGCTTGGTCAGGATTGGCAACCCGGGCAACCAAGACTTGGGCAATATAATTGCCCAAGTCTGTTCAATTGGCTTCAATCAGCATGCATGCATGCTTGAATGAACATGAACATGTAGGATATGTAACAGTATTTTCTAAATTTTAAACATGCAACAAATAAATCATAAATCTTCAGCCAAGCTAAATACTTGTGCTAAGCATGCAATTAATATAACACAATTAAAAGAAAATAAAATATACTGGCCTGGGGTGATGTAGTCGTGCAGAAGCACTCCCTAGAAGAAAGATGGTCAGTCTCTCGTCCGAACCTTGAAGCGATTTCCTCTCCTGGCGGTAAAAAATCCCACGGTAAGTCACCAACACCCAACTCAAAACAATGAGTTAGGCCTCTGCTCAGATGGAGATTGGTTTCCCATAAATAAAAAGAAAGCTCCAACAGAATTTTTGTAATAAATAATTGTAGAGGAGGGAGACAGAGTGAGGACAAAATAATAGTAGCTGCTTTTGCATGTAATCGAATGAACTGCGAGAAGCAATTTTATAGCCTCTTGGAGCCTAGAGACTACAATAGCCCCCGCTCCAAATCCGCACACATTCATGCGGCTTGCGATACACGCGAGCAGATCTATAGTACTGGGTCAAACCGAATAGAAAATCCTGAAAAATCTCAAAACTGAATGTTAAATAAAATAGATAAAATCAAAATAAAAATTTTCAGATTCAAGAACCCTAGAATCGAACTGCATTCGTGTCCGCAAGTCATGGGAGCATGCCACTCGAACTCGAACCGGGCCCAGCCCGGTTCGGTTCGGCATGTGTGCGTGCGTGTGGGGAGTGTGGCATGGCCCAACTATTCATAACAACAGGCATGAGAGAAGTTTATATATATACTACTCAACCTCTCATCTCTTATCCAATGTGAGACTAAAACCAAAACCAAATGCGAGGGAAACTCAAGTTTTCCCTCCACTTTCAAAACTCATCCAACAGTCCCAAAACTTGATTTTCAGGGAAGATAAAATAAATTAATAATAATAACAAACAAATCTTTAAATCATAAAACACAAATGAAATCGGGAAATATCATACTGTGGATTCAGGACAGGTGGACTACGCCTGAAACCTTAGTGAATTTATTGCCATCTGAAAGATATAATGGACTACGCCTGGAACTAACCTCTTTTACCAGATATTGATATAATACACACACAGTAAGTCTCCATCTATTGAGCAAGCGGGTTGAGCGTTACATGCCATCCTTACAATAACCGACTCATGAGAGTTTCTATGGGTCAGTCTTGCCCCCAACCATGACCATCACGGTTCCTCTCACGTAGGTAAGTCCTCCAAGGGTAATATAGCTAGATGATATACCCTTCACACTACATGCGTTGGACTTATTAAGAGTTAGACTCAACCTTACCAAACTGTATCATAAGAGCATCGTCACCATAGAGAAGGGGTAGTAGCTACAATACTACATATAGTATAAAAACATATCTGGGTCGATGCTCCACACGAGTATCACTAGTCCAGTTTGTTTCTACCACATTGAACCTCTTTCATGGAATCAACTCCTAAACAAGTAGGTTGGATTCCCGCCGTCGGTGAACTCTACTATAAGCTTAACCCTATCTTCCTCGATGATTCAAGGACCACACTCCTAGAAAGACCCTTAGTTAATGGGTCAGCAATATTCTTCTCGAACTTTACAAAGCCCAGAAGCACTTTGCCCAATAGGTGCTGAAAAGACTTAAGTCTGATTTGAATGTGTCTGTTCATTTTCTTATTGGCATTATCTTTCTTTAGAATCTCAATACTAGATCTTCAGTCAATATAAACTGAGATAGGAAGTATAGGTTTAGGCACGATAGAGAATTCTGACAAAAGATCCTTTAACCATTCAGCTTCTGTACAAGTACTATCCAGAGCTATAAGCCCAGACTCCATGGTGCTCCTGGCAATCACTGTTTGTTTGTCGGATTTTCAGGATACAACAGTACCACCGAACATGAATACATATTCGGTAGTAGACTTTACATTGTTGGAGTCAGTGACCCCATTAGCATCACTGTACCAGGGTACACAATGTAAGTCAGATAATAGCCAATTGTACCTCTAAGATATCTGAATACTCTTTCTAATGCAGTTCAGTGTTCTTTACTAGAGTTACTAGTGTACCTACTTAATCTACCTATTGCATAAGAGATGTCAGGCCTAGTCTTGTTGGAAATATAAAGAAGTGAACCTATCAATTGAAAGTATTTTAGTTGAGATATAGGCTCATCTGTATTCTTCTTCAAAACAATTGAAGAATTATAAGGTTTAGAAATAAGTTTAGAGTTACAAAAATCAAATTTATGAAGTATTTTCTCAATGCTAGGAGACAGACTCAATGAAATTCCATTAGGAGTTTTCGATATTATCATTCTCAATATCATACCGGCAAGACCTAAATCTTTCATATCAAAGTTTTGAAAGAGATAAATTTTTTAGAGAGATAATTCTTTACCCTTTGGATTGCATCAAGAGAAGTACCAAATATGAGAATGTCATCCACATAAAGACAAAAAATGAGGTAATCATTGTAGACTGTCCAAAAATCACTGAGGTTAGTCATCAAAAAGCAGAGTCCAAACTCCAGACGCAGGGCTAATCATAACCACTACTTCAGCACAAAGATGCGAGGGTCGAAACTCGCGTCTCAGCATTACTGCAGTAGCATCACTACAGTACCAAGACGCGAGGGTCAAAACCGGCGTCTCTACTTTATCACAATAACCAAGACGCAGAGTCCGGAGCCCACGTCTCACACAAAGCTTGATGCAGAACTTGAAGCTCACATTTCAACCAAATGCGAAGTTCAAGCGTTACCTCAATGGCTAAATGCGAGGCCTAAAGCCCGCGTTTCAACTACAGAGGAACCCTGCGTCTCGGTTATAACTGCCCTCATTACTGGGTCAATTACTGCCCACGTAATGAGGGAGTTAACCCCCATTAGGAAGTGTTTTTAGTGGACATTTTTACCCCGTGAAACCTCTATAAATAGCCCAATTTTTTATGAAAGAGGGGTCGTCGGGAGGAAAATCTGGTCATAAGAACTTCGGTTGTAAGCCATAGAAGGATTAAGATCTCCAGCTAAAAGAAAGAGAGTTCAACTCTTCTAACAATTTGCTGCGTTCAAGTTTGTTCTTGCCTAAAGTCTCTTTGAGATTCTTGTTGGATAGAAGCTGTGTTACTTCGTCCACCATCCAAAGAGAAGAATCCCAAGAAGTCTTGACGTTCACCCGGTCAACGAAAAACAAGATTCACTTTCTATCGCCACATCAAGAACCCGGGGAGATTTAATTTTGAATATCTCCCCTCTCTTGTAAAAGGATTATTGATCCGTTGTAATTTTTTTTAACCATCAAATAAAGAATTACACTTCGATCTTTAATTTTCCTACCAAATAAGAGATGGCTACTCCGCTGGGGACTACTTTCTCTATCGATAAGCAAGCCGTGGCGCAAGGTGACGTCACCTACATGGGAAAAATGGTTGACTCACTCATAGTCGAGTTCGACCAGGAAAAGTATGAAGAGCTCCTCTCTTCTGGCTCCAAGAGCCCGATGGCGCGGCAGCACTGCAAGGTCTCCTCGGGACCCGCTCTCAAGTTCGCTCTGAGATCCCTTCAGATGCAACTGACAAGAAGAGTGCCATGGCTAAACACATCACACATAACACCCACGTCAATGTCTCCCACGAGATCTGCGAGGTTAGCGTTGCTGATATTCAGCCTGTTCATGCCCATACTTTTTCTCAGTTCCAGGTTACCGGGGATTCCTAGCAACCCGTACAGCGTAACTGGAACGCTGAACGTCGACAGAGACGACGTGCACGTCAATTACAGGCGCAAGAAGTTAGAACAACCATCTATCCAGCAGACACAGAACGCGAGGCTCAAGCCTGCGTCTTTTCTAAGTTGCGTCATACGCGCGAAGTCTGCGTGTTGAGACCAAAATGCGAAGCCCAACAAGCTTGCGTTTCTGAGACTTCACTTCCCAAACGCAACGATCAGCAGCGCGAGGGATATGCTTCTTCTCAGAGACACAAGAACCGCGTCTCTACAACCAGAAAACTCGCGTGTCTCAACCATCGCTGACCGAACGCGACAATCAGCAATGTGACGTCCGCGTTTCTGCTCAGCAGAGACACGAGACCCATGTTTCGAAGTCAAAACGCGAGAGCTGTGCCTGTTCTGCACAACGCGAGCTTCACGTTTCTGAATCCTGGTCTCAGATTCTCGACGGAAGGGTGACTCTCAGAAGATGAAAAGCCCTCGATAATCTGAGGCCAATCTCTTTGATCCCCCTCCCATGGATCTAAGAGATTATTTGATAAAGAAAAGGAGTGCTAATCAGATCACTCCATCTTACTGCTGTGAACGGCTCATCACTGTAATGTTCTCTGAATGCTGCTGCAGCTCACATGCAAGCAAATAGTCGGTATTCAGACGATTGACCTCGACTTCCCGATCAGCCAAGAGGTATTGCTCCCGCAGAAGGAGAGCCTTCTCTGACGTGGAGTACCCTGAAGTCACTGCAAACATGGCAAGTAGAAGTAGGGAAAAACAACCGGCGGTTAACTCTGACGAGTCTGTCACAGAACTAGAAGGAGTGTATCGGTATACTCGCATTCGGACTGGTACGGTCGCCCCGATTAATTACAGTGCCTAGCTCGGGGCATTGAAGTAAGTGAATCACACTCCACCATTGCAGAATCCCAGACCTCGAACTCTTTCATAGAGAAGGAAGCCTTTGCGTACATAACAAATACTCTCGAGGAGACGGCCAGGTGCTTTGAACAGCAAGCCTAGGTCTAGAGGGAACAATTCGATATGATTCGCGCTCAACAAGAATCTATCGATACCCTTAAGCAGATGCTTGCACAATTGCTTGAAGACAAGAGAAAGTCAACCGACAAAGCTTCTTCTAAGAAGTCTAAAGGCAAACGAAAAGAAGGAGAAGGCTCATCTTCTGTACATGTCGAGGAGGAGGAGCAATTTAATTCCGAATCGTCTAAATCCTCGTCTAAAGAGGAAGGCAACCCAAAGAATGGGGGTATTCATTCTAAAAGAATGAGTAAATTGGAGTAGCGTCTGGAAGCCCTTACCAACCGGAAAGGCCTCCAAGAAGCAGGAGTGATCCGGCCATATCCGGCCGAGTGGGACCTTGTTCCGTACCCTCCTAAGTTCAAAGCTCTGACCTTACAAGCTTTCGACGACAAACGGTCACCGAACCAACACATCTACTACTTCAAGTCTCAGACAGAAAATGTAGTAGATAATGATGCCATCTTGGCACATTTGTTCATCAGCACTCTAAAAAGGCTTGCCTTTGAATGGTTGATGAATCTCCCAGAAGGCTCCATCAAAAACTGGGGTGATTTGAAAAAGCTCTTCCTGACACGCTTCTTTGAAGACGACTCGAAAATTACAATGCCCGCTCTCCTGGCAACAAAACAACGAAAGGGATATTTGTGGAGAGATTTCGGAATATGGCACTCCGATGTCCTAGCGGTATGACCCAGGCCACCCTGGTAGAAACATGCTGCCACAATCTACAAACTTCACTCCTAGCCCAGATAGGAGTTGCTGAAAGTCGCACCTGGAAGCAATTGGTCCAGTAAGGTGAACAGGCTGAAAAAATTATCACCAGAGTCAGGGCAGAAGAAAACAAACTCAGACCCGAAAAGTCGACAAGGCGCGCGCCAGAAATATCTTTTCAATCAAAAAGAAAAGATACATTGGCAACAGAGACAAAATCCCCTGTCAAACCTCAGCTGGCCAGGGGAGGTGGTTCTTCAAGTCAGCCACGCTCCAACAAGCAGTACACTTTCAAGGACGAACATGTCGATTCATTGTTTAAGTTACTCAACAAGAGCAACAGACTGAAGAAGCTAGACGTCCTGAGGAAGTCGGCAAGTTCGACAATCCTAACTACTGCCTGTATCATAGGATGCTAGGGCACCCCGCTAAGAGTTGTTATAACTTCAACGATATTCTTCAAGTTCTGATCGATGCGGAAGTGCTAAAGCTCCGTCCAGAACAGAAGAAAGTGATGGCTAATATGACATCATTTCTTCAGTTTGCAAAACAGCCTCTAGCACCATCCGGAGTTGTTCCCATCCGGAAAGGGGAACTAAGAATGTCAATGTACAGGAGAAAGGTCTTGTACCTATCCCTACACCTCAAGGAGAAATTATGTGGGTTCATCCCGACCTTGTAGATGGCCAACAGTAGACTACTGTTACCAACAGAAAGTCCAAAGGCAAGACGAAAGTGTCGTCCTACAATGTGGTATGTGCTTTTTTCCGGAAAGCAGAAATCGATGTTCCCTCACTAACCGATTCGGAAGAGAAAACAATCGTCCTTGCCGCAGAGCTCAATAAACCACTCGTGGCAGGAACTCATTCGTGTTTGTCGTATTTAAAGAAGTACGACGAGATGGTGGCAAGCCCTCCTAAACCTACTGCAGAGCCAACCAAGCCCTCCACGAAGCAACCTGTGGAGAAGCAGAAAGAGCTTCAGTTTTCCAAGACTCTCCCAAAGAACAACACGGAAGGATCTCCAACGCCTTACCGTTTTGACGTCTTGGCTCAACTGGCCAATATCCCGGCCAGGATCACCCTCTACGAGCTCCTGAGACTGTCAAAGTCAACAAGAGAAGCTCTGAGGGACGCCTTAGCTGACGTTGAGGTCTTCATGGCCCAGATCCCAGCTGGACCATAGGAGGAAGATGAAGAGGACTGCCTCCATGCCACTCAAAATTTTCCCTGCATCACCTTCACATCAGATGACATGCAGGTCAAAGGAAAACATGATCGGCCCCTATACTTCACATGGTACATTGGATCGTTTGAAGTGAGCCGCATTCAGGTAGATCCAGGATCCGTGTTGAGCATCATGCCTCGTCGGGTCATGCAGCACTTAGGGATCCCCACCCACCGAATTAGTGCTACCGAAAATTACCATCTATGATTTCAACGCCAATGGTACGCGCCCAATGGGGAAGATCAAGCTCAAATGTCAGATTGGGGATCTAAGATCTGAAGTGACGTGCTATGTGATCGATGCTGACACTTCGTATAATTTGCTGCTCGGATGACCGTGGATTCATCATAATTCCATCGTCCCCTCCACTTTACATCAAGTTATGAAGTACATCGACAGAAGTGGGAAGTCTGAACGTTGATTGCAGAAAGGCATCCGTTCAAGGGGGTAGAGAACTATTTCACAGACTCCCTCCTATACCAAGACTCTCTGGGGACAAACGAGAACCCACAGCTAGAGGAACTAGACTCTGGTAATGAAGCTGACACTAAGACAGAGGCGGAAGAAGAGTGCATGTGGGAATTAAATCCACCTGTAACAAGCATTAATAATCTCGATGTTAATAACACCGCCGATGATGTAGGCGAGTGGTATATTAATGAAGAGTTGAATTTGGCTTATTTTTCTGTGTTTACTTCTGATTCAGTACCATTAGACACTAGTATGGAGGTGGATAATGACTCCTGGTCAGCAATGGATGCTCTGACATCATTGCATGTACCAATGAAGTCATCCCTCAAAACGTACCAAGATGTCGCTGATACGCAAGAATCAGTATTCATGGTCCCAGCAAGACGCAAAGGCCAAAAACCAATTCTTTTCGAAAGAATTAAGTCTGAATTGATGTCTCACGAAGACTCAGAAAGCGAGAACGAATCTCCTCAGTTCTCTCATTATGAGCCAAATATACTCAGAATGATGCAAAGGATGGGTTATGATCTAACAAATGGTCCTGGCTTGAACTTCAACAAAGGAAGAAGAATACTACTTTGATCTTTCGTTCTGAAAGGGAAGACCCCTAACTATTACCATCGAACTCGCAGGAGTTTGGGCTATGTGTCAACTCCAATTCCGTCAACCTCCGAGTCTGAAGAGTCATTATACCATAATTACTCATCTGGATTGTGGGAGTCGAACGTTAGTGTCGGCAACCTCTTTCAGTAAACATAGTTTCAACTGGCCACTTGGAAGACGGAGATGATCAAATGATCCAGTCTGATACAGATCCTTGGATCAAACACCTAAACACTCTCTAGGATATTCGCTTCGAACAACGCGAACCGATTGGTAGTGAAAAGTGCATTTTTATCATTACATTTACCAACACATTTTCATATTTATTCCTATAATTCTGCACATTTACTAATATTTTATTATTTATTGTGTGCAGGCCTTGAGAAATAAAAATAAAAGAATAAAGCCTTAAAAGAAGCCCAAAAGCCCATGTTTAAAGCCCAATATAAAAGTTGCAATTATCAATTGTCAAAGTTGCAAATACCAAGGGCAATTGTTGCAAATATCAAAATAAGAGGGAAGGATAGACTTCTATTCAACCCTAAATACTTGCAGGATGAGAATAAAAGTCAAAGAAGGAGAATTCAAGATCACAAATTCGTTGATAAAAGATTTAGATTTAGGGTAACTTGCTTCCCAAGTTATCCCGAAAATCCAAAATAAAGAGTCGAGATTCAACTTCCAGAAGGAAACGCCCAGATGGACGGACCAGAGGATGCCACGCGCGAAAGCGCGTGGCCAGCCGACTTAACTTGGCCGCGAAAACGCGGCCCAAGCCGCGTTTCCGCAGCAATCTGGATGAGTCCAGGGAACCACTTTCGTGGAGGAGTCGTT
Organism: Agave tequilana; assembly: GCA_038442645.1. Classification (NCBI taxonomy): domain Eukaryota; kingdom Viridiplantae; phylum Streptophyta; class Magnoliopsida; order Asparagales; family Asparagaceae; genus Agave; species Agave tequilana. The sequence goes on along the minus strand of JAVJIF010007097.1, from coordinate 86,475 downwards.
CTGGGACTCTACTTCCTTCTGCACCTACAAATACCCCTGCAGTGCAACCGAGAACGTCGTCCAGCACAGTACAGGGCCAAAGCTAGGTTTTTTTTAGGCTTTCTTCTAGTTTGTAGTTAGGTTTCTATTTTTCTTTTGTAATTTCTATTTTTTTTAAGAGAGAGAGAGGCCTATGTTGAGCGTGACACCGATGTACCCTCCTTTTTTCTGCCATTGATTAAAGCAATAAAGGCAATATTTTTCTTATGTTCATTGTTTTACTTTTCTTTTCGTTTTATTTTCCTTTTCTATTTTATCTCTGTTGGTTGTTGATGCACATGCAAGTGATTTCCGAAGCACAAGTATAACGAGTCTTAGCGAGTGCCAACGATACTTCATGGAGATGTTCTCCTCCTCAAGGTCCGTATCACTTCATTCTTGCCCAGCTTGATGATATAATGCGAATAGGGGACTGAGCTCGATCCTATGGTTTATGCGTTGAACGCCTCCTAAGAAAGGTAGAACATGTAAGGTTTTCACGTATTTTTCTCAACCAAACTAAGGTAATTGTTTCTTTCTTTTCTTTTATTTCTGTAGATTAAGTCACCAACACCTTATCTTCCCAATCTTTGTTTTCCAACTCATTGTACATACTGCTTCTATTTCTCCATCTTCTTAACCTACCACTTTCTTTCTAACCTAACTTTTCCTTTTAATAACTAACTAAAAGAAATTTTTAGAGAACTTACTTAAACGCTTCCATCGCTAGTCCCTCCCTGAGGATCACGACCCGCATAGCCATTGCTACCGCGGATTAGAATTGAGCACCTTGCAAATCTTGTTTTAAATTCTAAAATTCTATATTTTGTGTGCAGGAAAATCTCAATCACGAACCACCCACGAAACTAAGGTCACCCAGATTAATCTGGGAGATGAGGCTAATCGTAAGCCTATCTTTATAAGTGAAAGCCTATCACCCTCCGAGAAAGAAGATTTAATATCTCTTGTGTGAGAGTATATAGATGTTTCCACTTGGAATTACGAGGACATACTTGGGCTTGATCCTTGAGTGGCTATGCATCGCCTTAACATTAATTCAGACGTGAAGCCAGTCAAACAGCAGCCGCGACGGTTCCGTCCATAAATAATGGAAGCAATCCAGTTGGAAGTCAAAAAGCTTATAGACTCTGGCTTCATTAGAGAGGAGCAACACCCCGATTGGGTAGCCAATATCGTTTCCGTTATCAAGAAAATAGGAAGATCCATATTTGCATCGATTTTCGTGATGTAAATGAAGCCTGTCCCAAAGACGAATTTCTTTTCCAATCACGGATGCCATGATTGACAATACGTGCGGGTTTGAACGAATGTCCTTCATGGATGGATTCTTAGGGTACAATCAAATCAAAATGTACCTGATGATGAAAAGCATGCTTCTTTCAGGACACCACTGGGAGTATATTCTATACTGTCATGCCCTTTGGACTGAAAAATGCTGGGGCAACATATAAGAGAGCTATGAATGTAATTTTTCATGATCACATGTGCAAAACAGTGGAATGCTACGTCAACGACATTCCACATAGCAGATCTGAAGACAGTTTTTGAAATCATGCGGGCACATCAGTTGAAGATGTACCCCACCAAATCTTTCCTGGGGGTAACCAGCGATAAATTCCTAGGGTTTGTGGTGACATCCAAAGGAATTCACTTAGACCCAGAAAAAGTTTGCGCTGTACAGAACATGCAACCTCCAAGGAATCTCAGAGAGCTTAGAGGATTGCAAGAGCAACTAGCGTACATCCGGAGGTTTATCTCAAATCTCTCCGGAAGATGCCAACCTTTCACCAAATTAATGAAGAAGGGCGTCTCATTCTTCTGGGACGATGCTTGCCAATAAGCGTTCGAGGAAATCAAACGATACCTCACGCAACCACCCGTCCTTACAGATCCGGTTTCAAGAAAACCTTTCCTGATATATGTTCGAGCGATGGATCATTCTTTAGGAGCTTTACTAGCCCAGAATAATGATCAGGGACATGATGAGGCAATCTACTATCTGTGCAGAATCATGATCGGAGTTAAACATTGGTATAACCCGATCGAAAAGGAATGTTTGGCATTGGTGTTCGCCGTCCAAAAAATGCGACATTACTTGGTGGGCCAGACTATAAATGTCATATCAAAAGTCAACCCTTTGAGGTTGCTCATGACGAAGCCATCGTCACTAAATGGTCGACTGGAAAAATGAGCCATACTGCTCTCCCAATATGAGATGCGATTTCTATCACAAAAAGCCGTGAAGGGACAAGCAGTGGTAGATCTCCTGGTTAAATATCCAGATCCGAGAGCGATCGAACTTTACGAGGATCTCCCAGATAAGGTCACTGAAGATTGTCTAATCCAGACATCTTTTGAAGGACAGGTGTGGCAACTCTTCTTCGACGGTGCATCGAGAACAGGTCCGCAAGGGCATGTCATAGCAGGAGTGGGGGTAGTACAGGTCTCCCCACAGAACTACGTGATCCCTCGTGCATTCTCATTAACCGAGCCATGCTCCAACAATGTAGCAGAATACAATGCCCTCTTGATTAGAATGCAAATCGCTGATGAGATTGGCGTTAAAAATCTCGAAGCATGCGGTGACTCTAAACTCATCGTTAACCAAGTTCGCAGAGAGTACAAAGTCAGGCAAGAAGACTTAGTACCCTATTTCAACGCAACTATCTCTATGGCTAAAAGGTTCGAAAACTTTTACATCGACCATGTACCACGCCGACAAAATGCGTACGCAGATGCACTGGCATCTCTCGCTGCCTCCTTAGCCCTTCCTACTGGGGTTGTAGAGAAAATATTTGTCTACAGCTACGACTTGTATTGCCCAAGAAGCACTTTTAAAGATCACCAAAAGCCGACAGGAGACTGTCAAGCCAAAGAAGCTCTAAAGACTTCAACAGGTCCAGAACTCAAGGATTGGTGATTTCCGTACAACGATTATGCTTTGTATGACATCCTTCCTGTTGATCCCAAAGAGGCGGCTGCCATTAGAAGGAAAACCCTTAAGTTTTACTATAATGCGATCACGTGAACACTGTATCGGCGATCGCATGGTGGGATCCTCCTTCGTTGTTTGTCGCAAAAGGAGGCACAGGAAGTACTCAAAGAAGCGCATAATGGCATGTGTAGAGCTTATCAGCCTGGTCTGAAGCTTGGGGTCGACTCCAAAGACTAGGATATTTTGGCCTAAGATGATCCCTGACGCCATCACTTACGATAAATGTGTCACGTATATCAGGTCCATGGTAACTTCATCCATCAAGCACCAGGATATCTTCGCTCTAAAACCTCAACCTGGCCATTTGAGATGTGGGGAATGGACGTAGTCGGCCCTATCAGCCAACCTTCATCCAAAGGACATCGGTTCATTTTAGCTATAATCGATTATTTCTCTAAATGGGCTAAAGCTATTCCCTTGAGGGAGGTAAAAGCATCTGACGTGGTCAAATTCGTTAAACATCACGTCATTTACCGCTTTAGTGTACACGACGGATTGTTCATGATAATGGGCCCCAGTTCGTCAGCCAGACTTTTCAGAGGTTCTGCAACAAGTTCAGAATTCAGAGTGTGTCTTCAACGACATACTTTCCGCCGCTAACGGCCTTACAGAAGCTTTCAATAAGACTATTAGAAAACTTCTCAAGAAATTCGTCTCGAAAAGCCAACGCGATTGGGACGACAAGTTAGGTGAATGCTTATGGGCCTATCGCACGACGGTTCGAACCCCAATGAAAGCTACACCTTTTTTCTTGATATATGGGTGCGAAGCTGTACTCCCATTAGAAATCCAAATCCCATCTCTACGTGTCGCCCTGACAGTAGAGATGACAAATGAGGAGAAGCATCGACTGCGACTCCAGGAGCTGGAGGCTTTGGATGATAAACGCCTGCAAGCTCAACAGCAAATCGAGCTCTATTAGGCTCGAATTACTAGAGCCTTCAACAAGAAAGTGAAGGAGCGAACTTTCAAGAAAGGCGACTTTGTCTTAGCTGTTAGAAGACCATGGTGATGACGCATAAGCCCAAAGAAAAATTCCAGCCCAAATGGGAAGGACAATTTATAGTAGAGTCGGTCTACTCAAATGGAGCATATCGCCTCATAACCTCATACGGTGATGCGCTCATGATGTCAATCAACGGCAAATTCTTGAAGAAATACTATCCTTGATAGTACGCTTCTCCTGATTAGGTTAATACTACACCTCTGATCGAAACTCCAGATCCAAGATGAACGCCAAAGAAAAGCTTTCTTCCTCACTGAATCACATCACGGTCAATTAGCATTAGCTAATCAAGCGCTGGCTATATCATGATGCATAATGTAAAATTTAAAGAAGAAACAAAATGCAAGACTTCAGTTTTAGCTTAGTTACTCTTCTACTGAAATTCGACGCCTCCGACGGCTAAGGATAGAGGAAAATGTTGGCTTTTAAGTTCAACATAAGTCTTCGACAACAACTTATCATGCTGAGGGGAATAGTATGGCTAACCCAACTCAAACGGTGGTTGGTAAAGGCCCATCAAATCCGTTGATAGCTCAGGGTTTGCTAAAATCCTAAGGGACTTGGTCTCATCCCCTCCTCCAAAATCTCTTACCAATTCTCACTCACAGAATGGTAGGGCCACAAAAATCCCTGTGTTCATCTCCCTAATGAAATGAACTGGGATTTGTCAAGTTAATATTAAACCTTTGACAAACCAGATTTTCCAATCCCCAGTGAATTCAATCAAGTTAATATTAAACCTCTGATAACGAAACTCATTAGAAATCCTCACTGTTATGTTAATACTACACCTCTAACGACAAATTTCCCACGTCTCAGGAAATCAACGATTGTCACGTTAATATTAAACCTCTGACAGTTCATTTACTTTTCACCCAAAATCCCCTACCAATTCTCTTCCATAGAAAGGTAGGTCCACAAATACAATCATTGCTATGTTAACACTAACTAAACCTCTGACAATAAAAAAAATTTCAATACTCCCCAACGAGTAAAAACTTCACTTGTCTCTCTCTACATGGAGTCACAAATCTTCAAATTCTTGTCAAGTTAACACTACATCTCTGACATTCTAAACTTCACTTGTCAATTCTCATCAATAGAATGACAAGTCTTCAACATTGCTCCTATCACAAACCAATTATTGTCAAGTTAACATTTCACCTCTCACATTCCAAACTTCATTTGTCAATTCACATTAATAGAATGACAAGTCCTCAAAATTGCTCATATCACAAATCAACCACTGTCAGTTTAACATCACACATCTGACAAATTACTGTTAAGTTTAACACTACACCTCTAACAGTGATTAAGTTGCTGCAAAGTTCAATATTAAACCTCTGACAGTCATTTTCCCTCAGGCTTCCATATCGAAGCTGAGAAGAGCGATGCTAAGTTTAACATCACACCTCTAGCGTCCAATTTATTGTTAAGTTCAACAATACACCTATGACAATGACTTTCCCTCGAACTTTCCTATTAAAGTTGAGATGATTAATGCAAAGTTTAAAATTATACCTCTAGCATTACCTTCACTGTCAAGTTTAATATTACACCTATGACAGTGATATTTTCAGTCTTCCCAAATGAAGCTGAAATTCCCATTGAGTCAAGTTAATATCACACCTCTGACTCACATTCCTATCAAGTTAATATCACACCTCTGACAGTAATCTAAAATTTCTGAAATAGAATTTTTCCCAAACTTTGACTTGTTAAGTTAATTATCGCATTTCTAGCAAGTCAAGAGTTTCTACTTCTATGTGTCTGTTTTCAATGCAAAAAAGGAATTCAAGACATATCAGAAGACAAGAAAATGTGTTACTTTTATTTATATTCAAACATATGGAAGTGATACAAGACGCTCTCTTATACAATAAGATTGAGTGTTAAAATAAAGGAGTACAAAGAAGTCCCTCTCTCTCAGCGAAAGGTTGCACTCACTTCTCAAGACATCTACACTGCTCCAAATAAAGATGTTTGGATGAGCGCCAAAGAAAGGTTCCTCTCTTCTTCCACTGAATCATGTCGCAGTTGACCAAGTGTTGAGACGACCGAGTACTGATTACATCATGTTGCATGATGAAAACAATGAAGAAGCTCATCGCTAACCGAGAACAATGATGTTTCTCGAGGTCAAAATGCAGAACAACATTCTGATTCCACCCGACCAACTGGTGTGGGCCACAATCCTTCGTTTAATGAGCATCTCCACCACCAGAAAGTCATTCAATGAGCATGGATTTTTCGTCGATGTCACTTCTGGGGGTAAGATTGGTGAAGGGAGGATCCGAGACCTTACTGGTGATATCCTCTTTCCTGTGGCCTCCAAGGATACCATACCCACCACCATACCCACAGTGACCATGATAAACCCGGGGCAGTGCTGGTGCATTATGTCCAATAAGGCCTTAATGGATATCTCAAGAGCTCGAACAAGTTGACTGGTCAAAATATTCTCCCTTGAGCCTAGCGAAGACGCAGAAGACTGACTGAGGCTGCCAGAACCTGCAAGAAGCAAAAAAAAAACTAAAAGGTTAAAATTCTGTTAAAGCAGAAACAAAAAAAAAGCTGAAGGGTAGACACGAGATTGAAGTTGTGAACTTCAGACGCGGAGTTGGCCAGTGCAGATTTGAATGCAGTCTGGTTTTAGACTCACGTCTAAGACATAAGGCGCGAGGTAGCCCAGACGCAGAGTTCGCCACAACTGCGTTTGAGATACAAGGGTTGCCACAATCAAGTCCAGAGGTCTCAAAAGAGATAGAATTCTCTATGTCAAGAACCTCAAACGCGAGCTTCGTGTACAAAGTGAAAAGTCACCTAGAGGGGGGGTGAATAGGTGACGATGCTAATCTAGTGAACTTAATGCGGAATTTAAAAACTAATTGCAATTACAACAATGATGCACACACAAGAGCAAGTATAAGATATAGCAATTTGCACAATACACAAAGTAAAGAGAGAGATAGAGAGAGTCAATGGATCAAGCGCAAACAACAAGATATGTTCCGAGGTTCGAGCACCCAGCTCTACATCCCCGCCTTCGACACACGAAGGATTTCCAATCCACTAGCTTGTCCACAAAGGACTCCCACAAAGGGAACCTCCACCGAGGATTTGGGGCAATCACAATACAAGGAGTACCCAACTCCTCTCCTTACAAACACAACCTCCTCTTGAGGCAAACTCCAAGCCAACTACAACCTCCTCCTTGAGGCAAACACAACCCAATACAAAGATCACCTCACAAACTTGAGGGAAACAACCCAATAGCCAAACTTCCTCAACACAATGAGGGAAAGGCACAAAGCCAAGCTAAAGATAGGGTTTACAACTTAGTGGTTTCAAACAACAACCACAAAACAATCTCTTTTTCCCACACAAAATCCTATAGAAAAGATAGTAGATTTTAGCTCAAGTGTGGAGAAAACCAAGGGATTTGAAACCAGCAACTCAAAGAAAAACTTTTGGGAAATAAATGAAACCAAGATAGAGAAGTTCAATTCAAAAGCTTTTCCCAAAACCCTTTTCTTTGATTTTTCAAACCCTAAAGAAAACACCAAAAAGATTGTTCAAATTAAGCTTAAAAACTTCTTTTTGATGCTGTAAAAACACCAGAGAGTATGTAAAAATTCGCACCAAAATTCTTAGAGAAAAACTCTTGCAAATGGGGTATTTATAGGCTAATTCAGAAAATAGCCGTTGGCTGTAATTTTTGCCAGAATTACCCTGACGGTCGACCGCCGGTCGACCGCCCAACGGTCAATTTTGACCCGTTGGCACTAGCGGTCGACCGCCCGGTCGACCCAAACAAACAGAGAGCAAACCTGCTCTCAGTCGGTCGACCGGCCCGGTCGACCGGCCAAAGGTGTAGCCAGCGTGCACGTTTCTGTGCACGTCGGTCGACCGTCTACATGATGCGGTCGACCGTACCGGTCGACCGATAAGCCTGGCAGACACCAAAACAGGTCAGAAATCTGGGGAAATAAATATCCAATAAATTCTTATAAACTACTAAAAATCCCCAAAAATAGTTTTGTCAAATTGCATTGATATATAAACATGTGATAAAAGTTTTGACTCAAATATCAAGCAATTAAAACTATTTTTATGTCTTTTCATTTTTACCAAAAACTGTATTTTCTAAAACTTGAATCGAAAATACGTTTTGTCCAAACACTTCCAGATACAAAAACAAGATAATTAAACACTTTGAAGCATGATGCATATGGATAGAAATCCAATATACATGAAACAAATATATATCATAGTTTTTGTCATTAATTCCAAAATATGTTTTGTCAAAAATACCAAAACATATAACACATGAATAAATGAGTCAAAACTAAGTTTGTCTAGGAAATTAAAGCATGCATGTATATAGAACAAATCATATATACATTAAACCATGTAAACTTGTTTTGATCTATCTATTCATGAAAACCAAGATCGGTTAAACCTAAAACCGAAAAACCAAAAACCAATATTCAAAACATGAAACGTGTGTGTTGTGAACTTGAGCATTATCATACTAATCTAATCTTTACAATTAGGCTCTAAACACAAAACTAAACTATGATACCGATGTCTTCTTGTAGAGCGCAATCTCCAAGCCAACTCGATCCAAAACTCTTTGATCCACCGAGCAAGTGCCATATATGATCTTTGACGCTTGGGCACTTGAATCAACATGTGGGTAGCTTCCAAATCATCTTGTTGAAGCTAATCACCTACTAATAACTTGATTAAAGATCTGAAACTAAAATCACAAGATTATTAGTACACATAACTACATGAGTTAATCATCATCAAAACTAGAGTGGAAGGCCTTTGGGCCAACAATCTCCCCCTTTTTGATGATGACAAAACTCATGGTGTTATATATGCATGGATTAAAGTAAAGCTTCAAAGAAGCTCCCCCTTAACTCATGCATAACAATAAAACATATAAGATATGCAATGAATGTTCTTAAACACATATAAACATGTTCTGGATACCAATTAAAATAAAACATAATCAATGAAACATGCTCTTGATATCAATAAAACAATAATATTGAAACCAACATATTATTACTAATGAAAACCAACTAAAACATATGCATAAATCAACCATGCATATAAACTACAAATTCTTCTCCCCCTTTTTGTCAATCATCAACAAAGGGGTAAAACAAACATAATGAAAACAAATACTTCTCCCCCTAAATGTTCAAAACAAATAAGTAATAGATTATTTCAAGGGGTAAAATCAAAGTCAATATGATATCAATTGAAAATAACAAACTTTGAGAAATGCCAAATCCTATTTGAAATAAAACAAGGCATTGAAACAAACTAACATTTTATATCAAAATGAAAACATGTAATGTAAACTTGATGCCAATAGATAATAAAAAATTGATACCAAATTTAAGGAAACAAATAGCATCTTGATATCAAAAGAAGATATTTTTCATTATAAGCATATGATACCAATTACTTTAATATCATAAAGTTAGGGAGTGGGAACAAAAACAATGGTAAACCAAATACCGATTGAAATATAAAATACGAGTTTTCTCCCCCTTTATGAAATACCAAAAGAAAATATGCATAGGCTTGAAATAAGATACCAATTGAAAATTAAATCAATTGAAACATGATATTCATTAAAAATTCAAGCTTAGCAATCTTAAAATTATGATAAAGCTTGTATATGGATACCAATTGAAAAACTCAAGCTTAACATAACCAAAATTTGTGCTTCAAGATATAGGGATATAACAAGCACAAATAAATCATCTATATATGTATGTAAGAAATAGATACCAATAGAAATTGATACTATATGAAGTGTAAGCATACATATATAAAACAAAACATATATGAGTATACAAAAGGATGTCAAGATTGATACCAATTGAAAGAATTCAATGATACCAATTGAAACAACAATAAGATTAAGTGTATGACTCATATCAACTACCACCCATTCATGTTTAAGTTTTAGATGATTTTTCAAGATAAAACATACTTGAACATGGTCTCCCATCCAACCGCCCATAAAAGGTAGGGGTTTTCAAAAATAGGTTTGAAAATAAGCTTTGTTTGAAAATCTCTACCATAGTGAAGAATATGAACTAGTTATAGGAAAAACTTTTAAACTAGTACGAAATCCTTCAAGATAAAACACAAAGATTTTTCATGAAACATGAGAATTACATGATCACCAAACACTCAAAATCTATATGGCACCAATAGTACTCATGAAAATCAAATCATGATAAAACATCAAAATAAGGTGAGTGTACAAGTGTTGTGAGAAACATATCATCATGAAAATGGATAATCAAGCTCGATTGAAATTCCATTAAAATATGAACACATGAAAAACTAACTCTTCTTTACTAAAGGAAATGTCCTCAATGACACGAAAATCATCATAACAAATTAAGCTTCAAGGCATACGTATGTTTTGACAAACAAAAGTATACATACATATCCCTAAACACAATTGAGTCCAAAATATATATTTGCATGAAAAGCAAATGACTCAAGGGGCATACATGTATATCTTAAGATTTGTCAAAATAGACATATACATGAAGTGAAAACACTTAATCATAGGAAAACACATCAAAAATAGGAATACATGTTTGAATGCATGAATCATCAAAACTAGACTATACTAGAACATCTAATGGGTACAAATAGGCATCCAAGCACAAACATATATAAAGGTTTATTTGTGGCCCATTCTATGTACAAGTATAAATCCTAGTTTTAATGAAAACTAACATCTAAGCATATATTCAAATCATTAAGCATAAAATGAGTCATAAATCAACAATATTCTAAAAAATGATCATTATGTAAATCCACATGCTATAAGAATCATAAATCAAAACAATTGTGAAAACACAAATTATGGATTCATCTAAACAATGGAGATATCAAATTGCAATACATGCATAGCAATAAACACACTATTCAAAACATGAATCATTAAAATGAAAGTCATACAATCATGAACATCAAATGATCATTATGCATATGCATGTGCACTAGATCTAGAGCATACATGTTAGTTTAAACAAGGTGAGACACTAAGTATAGATCCATATGAAGCATGGGTGCTCAAGTAGCTAAACATGTACAACCTTAATCTAATGAACATGGCACAAGCATAACAAAACACAACATGCTAAAAAAAATGAACGTAAAAAGCATGTAAACACTAAATGGAGTAAGGGATTGTTACCAAAACCGAAGGGGCAACTCTCCATGTCTCCAAAACACCCGGTGGTCCTCCCACCTAATCTCCTTGAGAGTGAAGCATCCAAATGGTTCTCCTTTTAGCTTAGAATGCATCCACCTCAAGGCACCAACACTCTCACGTTATGCGAGAGCCTCCACCTACATCAAACATCAAAGAGGTGGATCTTGGTACCCATTTTCTTGTGGGTCCACGGGGGTTAGTATCTCTCCTAACCCAAACAAGATTAGTTGCTAAATTTTCAATATGTAATCTATCATAGCAAAATCTAGTAAGGTGGCATTTTCGACCACAATGTGTACAAGTGTACACATGAGCATACATGTCATGGTTGTGTCCGTGGAAAGCATGTGTATGCCGTGTTGGGTGTGCATGCAAAGATGGACCTTGTTTCTTGCGAACCAAGGTTTCCAAACGTGAACGATTCAATGTGCATTGGCTCAAAGTGGAGCCCAAACAATCAACACTTTTCTTCAAAACATTTATGTCATTTTCAATAGTAGAAGATAAAGTGGAGCATGCAATAGGTGTGCAAGAAGAAGAGGAAGTTATACTAGCATGGCACACATGAGAATCAATCTCTTTTTGCAAGGATTTATTTTTAATCAAAACCAAATCCAATTCTTTTGTAATTGCATCAATATCATTTTTCAAAGTGAGATTTTCTTTAAAAGTAAAATCCAATTTTGAAGATAAAATCTCATTGTTCTTTACAACATCATCACAATCATTTTTGTTTTTCAAAAATTCATTTTCCTTTAAAGCAAGTTCGAGTTGAGATTTAAGTGAGTCACATTCACTTGCAATCTCTTCCTTCTCTTGCAACATCAATTCAAAATTAGAGCATAAATCCTTTAATTCATTTTTCAAAACAAGATTATCATCTTTCAACAAATCATATTTTTCTAACAAATTCTCAAGCTTTTGAACAAGTTCCATATTTAAAGTTTGAACTTCAAAACATCCATGACAATATGAACTAGAGCTATCATCTATTTGAGAATCCGATTGTACCTCAAGGGAGTTCTTCCCTTGGACCATGAGGCATTGCTCTTCGGACTTTTCTCTCTTAGATCTCCTCATCTTGTTGATAATCCTTGGAAGCTCGGGAGAAGTCAAAATGCTCCAAACTGCAAAAGCCGAATCATAACGATCAAAAACATGTAATAATGTTCATTTAGAGATGCTCTAAGTGCCCTAAGTGCTAATGCATTGGCCTTCTTATGCTTGCTACTATTTGGGAGGGATTCTATGGTAATGGCTTGATAAACTAGATGTCCTAGGTCTTTTAAATGTTTAGTCATATTAGCCTTCCAAGCATCAAGTCTAAAATGATCAAACATAGGAGGGCTAGCCATGAGTGCAAACTAATATGTGTGCAAATGACAATGCAAATGAAGATTAGCAAACCAAGATCTCACTCCTAGGTGGTTAAACCTAAATATCAGGAGCGCTAGCTCTGATACCAATTGAAAAGTCACCTAGAGGGGGGGTGAATAGGTGACGATGCTAATCTAGTGAACTTAATGCGGAATTAAAAACTAATTGCAATTACAACAATGATGCACACACACAAGCAAGTATAAGATATAGCAATTTGCACAATACACAAAGTAAAGAGAGAGATAGAGAGAATGGATCAAGCGCAAACAACAAGATATGTTCCGAGGTTCGAGCACCCAGCTCTACATCCCCGCCTTCGACACACGAAGGATTTCCAATCCACTAGCTTGTCCACAAAGGACTCCCACAAAGGGAACCTCCACCGAGGATTTGGGGTAATCACAATACAAGGAGTACCCAACTCCTCTCCTTACAAACACAACCTCCTCTTGAGGCAAACTCCAAGCCAACTACAACCTCCTCCTTGAGGCAAACACAACCCAATACAAAGATCACCTCACAAACTTGAGGGAAACAACCCAATAGCCAAACTTCCTCAACACAATGAGGGAAAGGCACAAAGCCAAGCTAAAGATAGGGTTTACAACTTAGTGGTTTCAAACAACAACCACAAAATAATCTCTTTTTCCCACACAAAATCCTATAAAAAAGATAGTAGATTTTAGCTCAAGTGTGGAGAAAACCAAGGGATTTGAAACCAGCAACTCAAAGAAAAACTTTTGGGAAATAAATGAAACCAAGATAGAGAAGTTCAATTCAAAAGCTTTTCCCAAAACCCTTTTCTTTGATTTTTCAAACCCTAAAGAAAACACCAAAAAGATTGTTCAAATTAAGCTTAAAAACTTCTTTTTGATGCTGTAAAAACACCAGAGAGTATGTAAAAATTCGCACCAAAATTCTTAGAGAAAAACTCTTGCAAATGGGGCATTTATAGGCTAATACAGAAAATAGCCGTTGGCTGTAATTTTTGCCAGAATTACCCTGACGGTCGACCGCCCGGTCGACCGCCCAACGGTCAATTTTTGACCCGTTGGCACTAGCGGTCGACCGCCCGGTCGACCCAAACAAACAGAGAGCAAACCTGCTCTCAGTCGGTCGACCGGCCCGGTCGACCGGCCAAAGGTGTAGCCAGCGTGCACGTTTCTGTGCACGTCGGTCGACCCATACGGTCGACCGTCTACATGATGCGGTCGACCGTACCAGTCGACCGATAAGCCTGGCAGACACCAAAACAGGTCAGAAATCTGGGGAAATAAATATCCAATAAATTCTTATAAACTACTAAAAATCCCCAAAAATAGTTTTGTCAAATTGCATTGATATATAAACATGTGATAAAAGTTTTGACTCAAATATCAAGCAATTAAAACTATTTTTATGTCTTTTCATTTTTACCAAAAACTAAAAACTGTATTTTCTAAAACTTGAATAGAAAATACGTTTTGTCCAAAACACTTCCAGATACAAAAACATGATAATTAAACACTTTGAAGCATGATGCATATGGATAGAAATCCAATATACATGAAACAAATATATATCATAGTTTTTGTCATTAATTCCAAAATATGTTTTGTCAAAAATACCAAAACATATAACACATGAATAAAGGAGTCAAAACTAAGTTTGTCTAGGAAATTAAAGCATGCATGTATATAGAACAAATCATATATACATTAAACCATGTAAACTTGTTTTGATCTATCTATTCATGAAAACCAAGATCGGTTAAACCTAAAACCGAAAAACCAAAAACCAATATTCAAAACATGAAACGTGTGTGTTGTGAACTTGAGCATTATCATACTAATCTAATCTTTACAATTAGGCTCTAAACACAAAACTAAACTATGATACCGATGTCTTCTTGTAGAGCGCAATCTCCAAGCCGACTCGATCCAAAACTCTTTGATCCACCGAGCAAGTGCTATATATGATCTTTGACGCTTGGGCACTTGAATCAACATGTGGGTAGCTTTCAAATCATCTTGTTGAAGCTAATCACCTACTAATAACTTGATAAAAGATCTGAAACTAAAATCACAAGATTATTAGTACACATAACTACATGAGTTAATCATCATCAAAACTAGAGTGGAAGGCCTTTGGGCCAACACAAAGCTCGTGTTTCAAGATTCGAGCGCAGAGTTTATCACACTCGCGTTCAAAGGACTTGTGACTTAAAATTGAAAGTCGGCCAGCGCGCGCTTCATCAAGAAGTCTGAAAGACGCGACTACCGAACACGGGCGCATCAATCAGACTTCAAGAGAAAATTAAGAGATTAAATTTCTTCAATGGAAAGGAAAATAGAAACTTAGTGGGACTGAATATTTCATGGCGACAAATGATTCCTACCCGATGAAGAATCTCTAGAAGTTGAACTTTATGCATCAGGGCATGGCCATAAAAAGTACTTAAAGCGATACTTTTTGATCTTGAAATCACTTGACAGTGGTAATCTTTGGAGAAGATTAAAGGAAAGCATGGAAGCTTTGAGTTCTTGCTGTTCATTGGAACACATCCCCTTGAAGGGAAGATAGACAAATTAAGACGAAGACCCTCAGAGCGCATGCTCTCAAAGGTAAGCAGTCTAAATAATGGACTGTTAAGGGGATGAGGCCTATTTATAGGCAAGCTATAAGGCTTACAATTAATGGCATAAAAATCAAAGCCATCAGCCTTAATTCCCGCACGAACATCAAGTACAATAAGGAGCTAACGCGTGGATTGCCACTGCGGGAAACATCGAAGGATACAAGTCCCCAATCATCAACGCTGACTTGGTTAAAAGATCCAACAAGATCTTTAAGATGAGCATCATGTGACGCTTAGGAAGCGGCATCAGGCGCAAACTCAAAGGTCGTGTCCATAAGTCCGCGACCTTTCATAAACCCGAGGGCTGCGTTTCTTTCATGCCTACCGAAGAGTCCACAACCGCGTCTCCTGAAGTGATCCAGAGCCGCGTCTCCTCAGCGAGTGGGGTCCACCCTCCATGACCATTTAGGAATTGCGTCTTGAGCTCACACCTATTCACAAGACTTGAAGGCTGCGTCCTGAACTGAAGGCCGCGTCTCCTTTATCAAGAACGCAGGTTTGCGCTTCAAGAATGTGCCCTCTCAAGGGACCAGAGTTGCGTCTCTATTGAGCCAGAGCCGCGTCCCTACCTACCAGCTGAAGACCCACGCGTCTTTCTTGAGGGGCCCAAAATCGCGTCTCCACTGCAAATAAAAGCCGTGTTTCAATCATGAACTCAGTACAGCCTGAGTTTGCGCCCTCTCAAGGGACCAGAGTCGCGTCTCTATTGAGTCAGAGCTGCGTCCCCACCAACCAGCTGAGACCCATGCATCATTCTTGAAGAACCTAAAACTGCATCTCCACTGCAAGTGAGAGCCGCATCTCGCTCAAGAACTCAGTGCAGCCTGAATTTATTATTTATGGTCGTACTCTATCAAAACGACTAAGGATTGCGTTTCCACAAACAGTCAAGGAGTACGACTATGAAAACTGAGTTCATCCAGGCAGTAAAAGAGTCTGAAAGGATAAAGACGGGACAAAATTTGAGAACTTTTATTATTTGACTCAAAAATGATAAAAGTAACACAAACGCTCTTATTTGACAGATGAAGTGCTACAAAAAAAGGGAGAAGAAAGCTAATAATCCTGTTTCGCCAAAGAATGGATTTGTTCCTGGAGGCGATGCATCTCTTGCGACATGCCTTTTCAGCTTCCACCAAAGCTTGGACCTGCAACTCTTCCTTGGATACGAATCTCCTCGTAGCCAGTTGCGCCTGAAGAGAAACCAACTTGGAGAAATAAGCAGTAAGGTTTTCTTGAACCTGCATCTTGGCAGCCTCCAGCTCTTCCAGCCTTTTTCTAGCAACAATAAGTTTCTGCTCATTGGCCTCAATCAAGGCTGGCGCCCTGGAAATAGTAATCCGAGTAGTGGTGATAACTTGCTCTGCACTCTGGATGACGATTTCAGATTTCTTTGAATCGCCAACCAGTCTTTGGTAGTCAGCTTGGAAGTGCTGGAGATGGCGGGCTTCTTCAGCCATTTGCTCCTCTATCTCCTTTCGCTCGTATTCTTGAGCGGCGAGGAGCTTACTCAGTGTTGATCGAGCCTCATCCATTGAGCCAGCATTCTCTAGGGTCTTGAGCTCCTTCAGGTAGCTCCCCAACTGTTCGACCAACACCAGGCACGTCCTAGCCTGCGAAGGACTTCCAGTGTGACTGATGTTCTCGATCTGATTCTCAAGAAGCATCCGGGCAAACTCAAAGGAACTGCCCCCGGAAAGGACCAAGTCGATACAGGACCTCATGGAAGCAAAAATTATCGCACCATTTGACGTTCTAACTCTTCCATGATATCATTAGTTGGAGATAACCCTGCTGATGTACTCCCGGACTCCCTTTCCATAACAGAACGAGAGACGAGAACCAATTCAACTTGTGCAAGGGTGAGGCCAACAATAGGCTCGTCAGACACTGAGGTCGTCGCCAATACCTCTGGGATAGTTATTGTTGTAGCTTCCACAGCAACAAAAGCAACAGTAAACTCCACAGCACTGGGTTCCCCGACTGAAGTTTGAATTGTGCTATCTTCTGCACCAAGACTTACCGTAGGATCCTCCATTTGAACTACCCCAGTTCTTTCTGTAAACCATAACATTAAACGTCTGTGGTAATGATGAAAAGGAGATTATCTAATACGTCAGTATTCTCTTACCATGTTAAGGATCTGAAGATGAAAAATTTCTGGATAAGCCACTTGGGGATGAGGGCTCCCCGACCTTGGCGGTTGCACTATCATGAAGCATCCTGATATCGGGAGCTTCAAGGCCCTCCAACTGGGCCAGCTTTTGGATCATCTCCTCAATATGAGAAGAAGTTGTGGTTTCACTACCGGCAGCCAGCCCTGTAGAAGAAAGTCAAAAGAAAATGTTAGAACTCATTCCAAACTTCATGGGAAATCAGTTCAGGAGGACAGAGAAAATACCTTCAGTAGCGGCGATCCTTGCTATCGGCGAAACTGTCACAGGGACATATCCCTGTATCTCTTCCTCTGAGATATGCAAGAATTTGCTTGTGTCAGGAAGAGCGGGTTCATCGCCAAAATTGACTTCTTCGCTAGAATATTATCCATGTTCTTCAAACGATGAAGACGACTGCTCAACACAAGAGGTTTCAGCGATCGAGGCTTTACCACTGAATACCCCGGTAGTAGGGCTGGGATCGATAACCCGCGAGATGGGCATCAATACACTGGGAGACCCAGGTTGTTGCATCTCCACCCTTCTCTCATGAACTGAAGATGGTCCAGGCTGAGTTGAGACTCCCGTAATCTCAACGCCATCCCTCCCCACCAAGTCAACTTCAGGTCGCTCGACCTCTTCAGCCATGATGGTTCATCCGCGAGCTCTCCCTCCTCTAGGATCACGGGACCCCTGCTGCGTAGACCGCGGGATCGAAGGATGGGGACTTCTTCCTCCTCTTCTTCCTCCCCCTGCTCCTCAACATCAGGAGGAACTACCTTGGGCATCAAAGCTTCAGCCTCCGATTCCTTCCTAGCTTTCTTCGAGATAGGCTCACCCTTGGAAGCAGAGCTGTGGGAATGTTTGGCCACAGCCTGCCGACTCTTTTTAGCAGGTTGTCCCTTAGGTGCTACTGTCCTTGGCTCCATCCCTGCTTCCCCTCCTGTTTCCCTCTCCGCCACCCGGTACTCGTCCATACCTCGCACACGTTTGTTAGACTCCAACTTGGTTTCGTAAGATGCCTTGATGCACTTAATTCAAGAGGTATTTATTCTAAATCAGGCATCCTACTTGCCAGAGAGTACCATATGCAGAAACTGAGGCTGGTATGACAATTGGGCATCTTGTGAGGTAGGCTGAAAATAGCTTTTGTCCCTCCAGCTACACCGTAGTACCACGCCCGGGCACCTTCAAACAAATTTTCGCTGAAGCAAAGGCCAGCGCTGGGGTTGCCGACATATAATTGATCATAGCCGAGCAGCCGAGCAAAATGACTAGACACATAAGGCTCGATCGTACATGAATCTCCTTACCGGAAGATCAGATATTCAGGCCGAATATTGATCAGCCACCAGAAGTCTCCCGATGGCAGCCTTGTAAAATCATCTGGTCCCGCAAGGTCGGCAAACTTATCCCCGTAGGACTAACCAGCAATCTCAGGGAAGCAAAAGTCGAGCTGATAGTTCAAAATGTTCAGAATAGATTTTTGAACAAAGAACATATAGTAGTGAGTCCAGCTCGAATTCTCCAGCTTCTGCATGAAGGGAACAAAACCTTCAGAAAGTGGCACCGCCGTCATCAGTGAAGGGCAGTGCATAACATACCAGGCCATCAGGTACGTATATGGAAGCTCGATCCTGGGTTTAGGGGTCTTCACTCTCGGCCTTCCCTCCGAATCGACCACTGGCCTACCCTCAAAATCTACAATGGCCTCCACTTGGCACAGGCTTTTAACCAGAGCCCGTAATTCACTTTGAATTCCAGCCACCATCACTGGAAGGAGAGCGATAGACTTCTCGTAGGCAAGTAAGATCACCGGGTACACCACATTGGCAATAATTACTTCATGCGACAGCGTTGTACCACACAATGCTTCAACCACAACATAAGGAAGCCCGCCAATAGAGCCCGGTCAGAAATGGGAACTCGGGCCTGGTGATGAAAACTTTCAAAAAACTGTATCAGGTCTGAAAGTGTCCTCGTTCGATTCGGTGGTGTAGGAGCTTGTGGAGGCATTAATCCTCTCAGCAATTTCCTCGTCAATGTAACAGCCAGACTAGTCACTGGGCTATCCTTCTCATTTATGCCATTGAACAGATAGCTCACCCACGACACTTGCTTGACACCCCTGTTCCTCTAGGAGGATATCTGCCCGCGATGTGGAAGTGGCACAACACTTCCCAATATGTCTCATACACCTGAGGGTCCTCTTTCCTCAAAAGGTGAAGCTCCTTAGAAGTCGGGACGTATTCTTCATAAAGGGCATCTCCCATAACTAGCCCCGAGACTTCATATAGCTCATGAAGAGCAAGCCCCATCTCTCCGGTTGGGGTAAAAAATGTGCCCGTCAGAGGATTATAATGCTCCAGGACGCCATAAAAATTGTGAGAACTCTGCGGGAGGCCATACTGTACGGCCCTAATCGAATGGTATAATCCCACCTGTTATAGCAGAGCCTCGAGCTCAACAAGAACAAATCCGACCATTCTACCCCACCATAATTTGTCGGTAGAATTGACCCATCTGAGCGGGCGAAAATCAACGAAAAAATCACCCCTAACTTTCAAGAACTGATTGATGAAGGTGGCGGCAAGCTGAGGGGTTTCTCCTTTCGGATACTCAGGCCTGACTAACCCAGAAAATAAACCGAAGACATCTTTCCCATAGCCAGTAGGGTATGCTTCTCAGGCACCTCATCTGTCGAGAGAGACGCCGGAGACAAACAGAGAAAGATCCCAATCCATGGTACGATGAACGGACATATGTTGAAGATAGGACAAGGAATACATCCTTTCCATATTGGTAAGAAAGAACCTCCTGTCCCCTATCTGACGGAGCCACTTATAATCTCCGTCATGCAGAATCCTATCATCCTCGTCAATGACATCACCAAAAAGGGAAACAGGCTTCCGTAATAGAGTGCGGGAATCCGTCTCGAACAGCCCCATCAGAGATAATCGTCCGAAGGGTCACCATACTGGCCTTGGAGATCCTCTCCTTTCACTCCTTTGACTTACCAGTAGTCACAGAGGCAATCTTCTGAAGCACGAAGGTCAGATTACGATCAACGTCACCTATGTGCCCAAAGTGGCACTTCTTGGACAAGGGGTTGGAAGAGTATCACACTGCAAATAAGACAACACTTAGTCAGGAATCTGAAAAAAGTGGCTAGATGTTTGAAGTTCAAATGCAGGAATGAATCTAGACGTGAAAATCAGCAAAATCCGCTTCTAGACTCAAAAATGCGAGGCCTGCATGGAACCCACATTACAAAATTCATAACTTAGAAAATTTTCTAAGTGTCGGACTCATACGCGAGAATCACTGAAACTTGCGCTTGATCTTAAAGACGCGAGAATCACATGAAGTTTGTGTCTAAACTCCTCACACTTAGAAATATTCTGAGCATTGAGTCCAAAACGCAGGGCTCAACGAGGTTCGCGTTCAACAAACAGATACGGACTCAAGTTGATGAAGCAAAGACGTTGGGGTCGTCAAACCCGCGTCTTGCCTAGCAATTCAAGAGCTGCGTCTGAAAATCAAACACGGGCATGAGCCTCGTGTTGGCGGTTCACATTCAAAGAGACTTAAGAGTTAAGAGAACTCTTTAAGCGTCTTCAATGATGGAAACCAGATCAGATGGTTTTATTACCTGAAACGGGGACCTCCTGTGTGGAAGGACCGTCCATTTGAGTCTCAGGAGCAGCAACACTCGAGGACGAAGCAATATGCTTAGCTTTTGGTGCCATCGCAATCGTGAAATCGGTGTTGAAGACGATGAAAATAGAAAAAGCTTTAAGCTTTTCTTAACCCTCGATAAAATGCTCAGCGAAGAAGAAGAAGAGTCTAATGATGACTCTTGAAAGACTGTCACATGTCTCGAGCCCTAATCCCCGCCCGACGCGTGGCATGCGTCTTAAATGCGACGCGAATTTCGCGCGTCAAAGGAAGGATGTCCCCTCAACTCCGCCGGACACGTGGCAACGCGCCCAAAACGCGAAACTCATGTTTAACAAATATCGCGTCCCTCTAGAGGTCGCATCTCTTCAGCAGAACTAGAGCTGCGTCTAGTCAACAGGGTGAGAGTTGCGTCTTCACTTCAAAGATCATGTCCCTCCAAAGGTCGCGTTCCTTCAGCAAATTAATAGATGCGTCCCCACTCCGAGTGAGGACTGCGTCTCTAAAGTAACATAACCCTTGCATCTACAAGACTTGCATCTAGTCTTTACTTCTGCAATCAGTTCAACAGTACACTGGTATAAGTAGACGACTGTTTACCCCTGGTTCAACAGTACACTAACAACTAGCTCAGAGCACTGAGGAGGTCCGGACTGCGTATCTAGAC
The DNA here is from genome assembly GCA_038442645.1 of Agave tequilana. Lineage (NCBI taxonomy): Eukaryota > Viridiplantae > Streptophyta > Magnoliopsida > Asparagales > Asparagaceae > Agave > Agave tequilana. The sequence continues at coordinate 64,673 of JAVJIF010007097.1, read as the reverse complement.
ACTCACTACGATCATCTCTGGAGGCTTCAAAGGATTTTACAGTACACTCACGAAGACCACATTCCAGACAGTATCAAGCCCAGGGCATCTCAAATGATTTTCAGTCCAATCATGAGAAATATGAATCCAACCAAAGTTCAAAGTATTTTGAAATCAGTCCCAGTCAACCGCAGAATATCAAAAACTTTGGAGGGGGTTCTGTAGACTGTCCAAAAATCACTGAGGATAAGTCATCAGAAAGCAGACTCCAAACTCCAGACGCAAGGCTAATCATAGCCATTACTTCAGCACCAAGACGCGAGAGTCGAAACCCGCGTCTCAGCATTACTGCAGCAGCGTCACTACAGTACCAAGATGCGAGGGTCGAAACCCGCGTCTCTACTTTATCACAATAACCAAGACGCAGAGTCCGGAGCCCGCATCTCACACAAAGCTTGACGCAGAACTTGAAACTCCCATTTTAACCAAATGCGAAGTTCAAGCGTTACCTCAATGGCTAAATGCGAGGCCTGAAGCCCGCATTTCAACTACTAACCCTGTGTCTCGGTTACAACAGCCCTCATTACTGGGTCAATTACTGTCCACGTAATGAGGGAGTTAAGCCCTATTATGGAGTATTTTTAGGGGACACTTTTACCCTTGAAACCTCTATAAATAGCCTAATTTGCTATGAAAGAGGGGTCGTCGGGGGAAAATCTGATCAGAAGAACTTCGGTTGTAAGCCGTAGAAGGACTAAGATCTCCAACTAAAAGAAAGAGAAAGTTCAACTCTTCTAACAACTTGTTGCGTTCAAGTTTGTTTTTGCCTAAAGTCTCTTTGAGATTCTTGTTGGACAGAAACTGTGTTACTTCGTCCACCATCCAAAGAGAAGATTACCAAGAAGTCTTGACGTTCACCCGGTCAACGGAAAATAAGATTCACTTTCCATCGCCACATCAAGAACCTGGCATTAGGGAGATTTGAGTTTGAATATCTCCCCTCTCTTGTAAAAGGATTATTGATCCGTTGTAATTTTCTTTACCATCAAATAAAGAATTTACACTTCGATCTTCAATTTTTCCACCAAACAATCATTATCGAGTTTCTTTGAATAGATGCACTTGTCCTACTCATAGATAATGAATCCAAAATATGCAATGACTTTGTTGAACTTCTGATGCCATTATTTTGGTGCTTGTTAAGATCACACAAGGACTTCACCAGTTTACATAACCCATCTGGCTGGTCCACACAGATCTCTTCCTCGAGATTGCCACTTAGGAAAGCAGTTTTTCACATCCATTTGATTATGAACAAGTTATGAATTGAAGCAAATGCAAGAAGGATTCTGATTGAAGAGATCCTGGTAACTGGAGAATATGTATCAAAGAAGTCAATACCCTTTTATTGGGTGAAATCCTTAGTAGCTAATCTGGCTTTGTATTTGTCAACAGTGCCATTGGGTCTGAGTTTTCTTTTTAAAGATCCATTTACAACCTATAGGTTTGCATCCTGGAGGAAGGTAAGTGAGAATCCAAGCGTTATTCTCAATTATGGACTTAATCTCACTATCAATCGCTTCTTTCTATAAAGAAGATTCAGAATAGTCCATTGCTTCCTTGAAAGAGTTAGAATCATCTTCTACAAGATAGGTGAAGAAGTCTTCACCGAAGGATGTAAGTGTCTTAGTTCTTTTTCTCCTTCTAGGTATAGAATCAGTGGTAGGAGCAGAACTAGAAATATCTGAGGTAGAATTAGTAATAGAAGGATCACTAGGGATTCTAGATTTGAGAGGAAATATGTTTTGAAAATAGACAGCATCCCTAACTTCAATAATGGTGTTGTTGGATTTTCACTAATCTCATAGTTAACCACTAGGAATTGCTTAACATTGCTATCTAATGCATGTCCGATGAAGATAGCATCAACAGTCTTGGGGTTGATTTTCTTTTTCTTCGATTTTGATATTGAAACCTTAGTCAGGCAACCCAAGACTTTAAAGAATTGGATGTTAGGAGTTCTTCCTTTCCAACATTCATAGAGAGTAATGTCAGAGTCTCTTTGGGGAACCCTATTGAGGATAAAACAGATAGAAAAGAGAGCTTCACCCAAAGATTTTTTGGGTACACCTGAGCTGCGTAGCATGCAATTCACCATGTCCATCAGTGTTCTGTTCTTTCTTTCAGCTACACCATTGGATTAAGGTATGTAGGGAGCAATTACCTCATGAATAATGTCGTGCTCTTGGCAGTACTCAGTCATTTCATTTGAGGTATATTCCCCCCACGATAAGATCTTATGATTTTGATCTTTCTTTCAAGTTGGTTTTCAGTTTTGGCTTTATACACGTTAAACCAATCGAGGACTTCATCTTTGAATTTGAGAAGATAGGTATAACAAAATTTGGAGTAGTCATTATTGGTCCAAAAGCCATTAACCCTAGTTTTGATGATAACAAACCAGTAGTTATGTTGTTAACAAGTTTGTTTAATAAAGTTTCAGGTAAAATTATATGTTGCATTTCGGCTCCATCACAAGACTCACACATTTGGAAGCCAAGAAAATTTAGATCCCAGAGCCTAAGCACACTAGAAGAGCTCAATGATCAAGTGATTTACAGAAGACTATTTCAAGATTTGTATTTTTATTTTTTCTATTTTAGATAGGATTTACAGTCGTTTGTTAAAACCAAGATGATCTAGGTTAATAGCTTTCGAGATTGACACACACACATTTCATACTCCTGTGTGTTTTCAAACAAAAGTTTACAACTATGCTTCTTACCATTTCCTTTATCGAGTTTCAGAAAAACAAGTTTTGGAGAAATCAAGTTTCAGAAAAACAAGTTTTAAAAAACCTGGTTTTAGTTTTGGAAAAGAATTTTGTCAAAATATAGTTCTATTTTATTTGGTGTTGATCCATGATCACACATTTGTTCTTCACGTCCCTAGAACTCTATTTTGTATTTATATATCAAAATAAATTTCATTAGAAAAAGATTGGTTTTGAAAAAATATCCAGATTAAGATTTTAGCCCTTTTCTGGTCGACTGGGTGCCGACCGTTGGCAGAGCAAATTGCTCTGTCGGTCGACCGGGCGGTCGACCGATTGCACCAAAGTGCAAGTGTGCACTTCGGTCGACCGGGCGGTCGACCATCTGCAAGAGTATTGCTCTCTGTTGGGTACGGTCGATCGCCCGGTCGACCGACAGAGAGTTTTCATTCTCTGGTTGGGAACTACGGTTGACCAGACGGTCGACCGATTTCCCCAACGGTCGGAAATCCGACCATTGGCGGTCGACCGCCCGGTCGACCGGTAGTAGAGTTTCTGCTGAGTTGGCTCCCAACGGCTAGTCTCAAATTTGTCTTTTTCTGGGTCTTGTTCCAACGGCTCTATTGTGTTTTCTAACCTTGTTTTCATCCCCTATAAATAGTGGGACTATGAAACAATTCAACAACAAGATTTCTAAATATTAGATCAAAGCTTTACAAGTTTTAGCCTCTTTACAAAAGATTTCTCTTTGAGCCAAAGATTTTCATAGACTTGTGCTTTAGCTTGAGCCTTCCCTCTACTTCTCTGCCAGCTATTTTTACTACACAATCCCAAAGAGTTTCACTCCTTATCTTGGTTATAGGGTTGTGCTTGTGAGCTATTTTGTGGTTAAGAGTTGATCACTGATTTCTTTCGATTGAGAAGTTATAGAGGTTGTGGCCTCGAGCGAGCTAGTGAGTACCAAGTTGGTGTTACGGCACCGTGAGAGAGGACAAGTGTGTCCGAAGAGTTCTAGTGAGAAATTGTAACCGGTGCACGATCCAGTGGGATCGGTCATAGTGAAAATCCTTCATAGTGTTAAAAGTGTGGACGTAGAGCAGTGACTCGAATCTCGAAACATATCCTTGTGTTTGTGATTGCTTACTATCTCTCTTAACTCTATTCTCTCTTTACTTGCACTCTATGTTGCTTACTCTTTTTGTAAGTTTTATTTAATTGTATTTGCTAATTGCTAGGTTGCTAGCAAGATATTTTTAATTACGCATTATTTGTCATTTAGTATAGCCATCACCTATTAACCCCCCCCCCCTCTAGGTGATTTTCAATTGGTATCAGAGCCTAACCCTAACTTTTGGTTTAACCACCTAAGGGAGATCCTCTTTATTTGGCCATATTCATTTGTTGCATCTATTATTTGTTTATGCACTAGTTTTCATGGCATCACATGACTTCTCTAACATCAAGTCTCCACCCAAATTTGATGGGTTGAACTTCCCCATTTGGAAGGTCAAGATGAACCTATTTCTCAAATTCCTAGGAGTTAGAGTTGCTAAGGCCATAACTATGGAATTTGTAGAATCTCACGGTGATAAGGATACATGGTCCGACGCAACCGCCAAGGACTAGGAAGCAAATGCCAAAACCCAATATGCACTCACACAAGCACTTAATGATGATAATCTTTCTCGTGTAATAAATTGTAAATCTGCTTTTGAAGTTTGAAACGATCTCATAATTACTCATGTGGGAACGTCTCAGGTCAAAAGATCCAAAATCGACTTGCTCCGTTCTCAATATGAGAATTTTTATATGCTTGAGAATGAATGCATTGATGAAATGCTCACTTGGTTCACCAAAATCACTAACGATTTATCTTCTTTAGGTGACAAGATTGATAATGACCAAAAGATCCAAAAAGTCATTAGAGCTCTTCCCAAATATTGGGAAGTCAAGGCAACTACCCTGAAGGAGCTCAACGATAGGGAGGAGATGGTCTTCTCTGGCTTCATTGGTAATCTCAAAACCCATGAGATGGAAATGAAGGTGAGAAAAGAAATGGAGGCTTTAGAAAAAGAAAGCAATAGCTTTCAAGGCGACTCCATCCCTTTTAATGAAGATGAATCATTGGAAGACGATGATGAGGACTTTGCCATGCTCATTAGAAAAGTGGGCAAGATGTTCTACAAGAAGGGAAGACAAAGCAACTTCCGAAGAGGAAGACCTCAAGGAAGACTTGAAAAGAAGGAGGAGACGGATCCTTACTTTCATTGCAAAAGTATGGGAACATCTAATTGCGGATTGCCTCTCACTATAAGCCACGACATCCAAGACGTGCATAAGAAAAAGAAGGCGATAGTGGCCGCATTGGATGATTCAGAGACGGAATCCGAATAGGAGATTGACACCGCACACATGTGCTTCATGGCACACGATGATAGGCTTCAAAAGTAAATCTTGAAAACTCATTAGAAGATGATGATTTAACCATGAATGATTTGGCACAATTTTTTGAAGAACTTTAAAATAGATATGAAATTTCAATTGCTCAAAACAAAAAATTGAAAAAGGAAAATGATCTTTTAAAGAACAAATTTGAAATTGTTTTAAATGAGAAAAATGATTTATCAAAGTCTTTTGAGAAAATAAAATTGATTTTGAAAAATACAAACTACTTATAAGGGTAAAAGCCCAAATATCACTTATAATAAAAAATGAATTTTTGGATATTCAAAAACGCATTGTGGTTTTGGATACAACTTTAAAAAATGTGCTTTTGATATGAACAAGTTTGCTTCTATGTTTCCAAAGGGAAAAACTCAAAGGAAACACACTTCTCATGCGTCTAACACACATCATACACATCAACACAAGTATGCCTTTATGTATGGCAAAGTGTATACTTGTGAACATTGCGGCCGCAAAGGTCATTTGGCTAAATTTTGTTATGTAAAACTAATTATGTAAAATAAAAATGTTTGGGTTTGAGAAAGTACTAACCCTATAGGACCCAAAGAGATTTGGGTACCAAAAAACACACCAAATTTGATTGATACAGGTGTGTCGTCCTCCTCCAAGACTTAGGGGGGATGGTGCCTGAGTGGTGGATGCATCGAAGCTCAACGGATCAATCACCACTTGCATCACTATCAAAGAGGCACCTATTTTGGAGATTGCCCTTTGTTTGGTAACTTCTCCACTTGAATATTTCTTATCCAGCTAGATCATTGCATGTATAAAGTAACCTAGATTTGTTTTTGTAATATATTCTTGTTGTGCAGACTTGCACACTCTTGTTTTTGTATGTTGTCTAGTCTACTTTGTTTGTTTTTATACTAGCCCTATTTTGTTGATCATATGTAGAGTATTCCTTTAAAAGTTTTTTTGTATCTATATACATATTGTCAAATATAAATATTTAATTTTATATTTTAACCATATTTAAGCATATAAATAAAGATAGCAATTGTGCACCTCAACTCTTATCTAGAGGAATGACGAGGAGAAGTTCAGAACCTGTAAAGGGTATTCGGTTTCAATATCTCAAATTATTGCTTAAATTATGTATTAAATAGTAAAAATTATTTTGTCTATAATAATAATATAACATTTTTGTGTGTTTTCACGCCAACAAGATTTTTGGTATATTTCTCTTGATTTATGTATAAAACATGCCAATATAAACCTATTTTCAAAATCCTTAATATCATATTTTAAAAAATAGTTTTTGGGCTGTCCCGGTCGACCGAGTTGACCTGACACAGTACCGGTCGACCGGGAGGTCGACTTTATAGCCTGGAAGTCAAAATAAAATTTTTTGACCCGAAGCCGGTCGACCGACTGAAACCGACTTTGGTCTCGGTTTTCCCCGGTCGATCAGGCGGTCGACTGAAATTCGGGTTTGCTGTTTTACCCGATTTTTATATAAAACCCTAAACTCCCAATTTCTTTTCATCTCACTGAAATCACCTAGAGGGGGGGTGAATAAGTGATGAGCTAATCTAATGGACAATTAATGCGGAATTAAAACTTATATGATGCAAACTAAAACTTCTTAAACTAAACACCACGTATAACATAAGAGTGTAGCCGGATTCCCCGTGAAGGGCTCTGGACTAACTCCTCAAGATTCCTCTAAATAAGAGTTGAGGTGCCGCGTTGGTTTTTTTGATTGAATACAAGTGTTAGCAAACAATCCCCAAGCATATAACGATAAGCACATAATATATCAAGCATATAAAGATAAAGACAATAATAGCATACAAGATATAAAGACAAGTAAGAGATAGAGAGAGCAATCGCAAACACGGGAGATTTGTTTCGAGGTTCGAGCACACTTGCTCTACGTCCCCGCCTTCAACACTATGAAGGATTTCCACTAAAATCGATCCCACCGGATCACTTGGTGCCGCAACACCTACAAGCTCTTTGGACTCTCTAGTCCCTCTCTTGTTCCCGCAAGAACACACCGCAAGCCCACTAGCTCGCCGAGGCCGCACCTCAAACAAAGAGTTCACACACGAACTCGAAACACTGCGAACCCGCAAGTCCGCCTCCTCAAAGTACAAAGTAGAATTTTGGTGATCACAACACTTTGATCACCTAAAATCCTCTCACAACAACGATCCCTATAGGTAGATATAGCAATGGATAGCTCAAGTGTTGTGTGAGAAAATTAGGATTGAAATGGTGGAGGAAAACTCAAGAAATCACTTTGAAAATACTCTTGATAAACTTCCTTTTTGATTGAAAATATTTGCTCTCAAACAAGTGGAGAAAACCTCTTAATAGAGTAGGAAAAACTGGTGCAAAACCCACTTGAAAAACTTATAGAAAACATGACCTGTCGGTCGACCCGCCAACAGTCAGATTTCTAACCGTTGAGCCAGCGGTCGACCGGCCCGGTCGACCGAGGCCTGAAACAGAGAGCAGATACTCTCTGCCAGTCAACCGTCCCAGTCGACCGGGGCTTTCCAGAGAATAGAAGATCTCTGCGGTCGACCAGGTCGGTCGACCGGTCCTCCAACAGACCTGGCATGCACGTTCTGTGCACGTCGGTCGACCGACTCGGTCGACCGACTTCAAGATCGGTCGACCGGTCCGGTCTACCGACAGAAGCCAGAACAGACTCTTAAAGGGATTAAAAACTTGGTTTTGATTTTAAAATAAAATCCCATTAAATCACAAAAAATCTACAAAAATAGTTTCAGTATTATACTTTGATAAACAAACATGTTTGACTAAAATCAAGACATGTTACAAACAATTTGAACTATTTTTATAACTTAGAAAATTTGGCTCAAAACAAGAAACTGTATTTTGAAATCACCTAGAGGGGGGTGAATAGGTGATAATGCTAATCTAAAACTAAATGCGGAAATTAAAACTTAATTGCAATCTACACTTAGTGCAACCAACGAGTGTAGCCGAATTCCCCGTGAAGGGCTCTGGACTAACTCCTCTTGATTCCTCTGAATTAGAGTTGAGGCGCTATATGAAGCTCTCGTGGTTAAGCACAAGTGAGGCACACACAAACAAACCAAGCATGTAATATGAATGAGCAATATGAATAGATGCAAGGCACAATAATAAAGAGAGAGAGTTTAGAGTCAATGGATCAAACGCAAACAACAAGATGTGTTGAGGTTCGAGCCCCTAGCTCTACGTCCCGCCTTCACCGAGAAGGATTTCTACTCCACTATCTTGTCCACCGAGGACTCCCACCGAGGAGGATTTGTACAACCGGAAGTACCGAACTCCTCTCTCAAACAATACAACCTCCACCGAGGCAAACAATCACCACCTCACACAAGAGGGTAGGCCCGTAGCCAAACAACCACAATCTCAACCTCTACCAAAGAGGGAGCAAATCACCACTCCAATCAACCTCTACCAAAGAGAGATACAATAAAACAATGAGGGTTTACAACAGGTGGTATGTCCCAACCACAAACCAATTTCTTTTTCCCACAAATAATGATCCTATAGAGAGGATAGAATGATAGCTCAAGTGTGAAAAAACAAGTGTTTTAATCAAAGAAATTCTCTTGGGAAAATACCAAAATAGATATAGAAATTTTAGATCAAAACTAATTCCCAAAACCCTAATTTCTTTGAAATAAACAAAACACTTAAAACAAATAAGATTGATCTTTTGGCACAAAAACACTTTTGAAAACTTGTTTAAAACACTAAAGAAACTCTGGAATTTTTGCTCTTCAAATCTTGAAGAAAATCACAATCAAATGGGGTATATATAGCCCCAAAACCAAACTAGCCGTTAGGCTGTATTTTTCAGCCTGAACAGCTGGCGGTCGACCGCCCGGTCGACCGCCAACGGTCATATTTATGACCGTTGGAAGCCCGTGGTCGACCGGCCGGTCGACCGTAGAAAAATAGAGAGCAGAGCTCTCTGGTCCGGTCGACCGCCCGGTCGACCGGCCCATGTGCCTGGCCAACGTGCACAGGCTTGTGCACGTCGGTCGACCGACCCGGTCGACCGACCCTGGGTCCGGTCGGTCGACCGCCAGAGCCTGGCAACAGGATTCTGGGACAGAAAACAGGGTTTAAATTTTATTCTAAAAATTTCATAAAACTTCTAAAAATCCACAAAAATAGTTTTATCATTTTACATTGAAATATAAACTTGTGATAAAAATTACAACACAAAAATCAAACATTTTGAACCATTTTTGTGTCTTATAAATTTTCTCAAAAACCAAAACCTGTATTTTACCAAACATGGATTTTTCAATACATGAATCGGAAAGTCAAAATAAGTTTGTCTAGGAAGTTAAGCATGCATGTATAGAATGAATTTACTATACATAAACTAATTAAACTTATTTTGATCTACTATTCATGAAAACAAATATCGGTTAAACTAAAAACCGAAAAACCAATATTCATAAAATGTGTGTATTGTGCACTTGAGCATATCAACTATCTAATCTTTACAAATGGATCTAAACACAAACTAAACTAGGATACCTAAGTCTTCTTGATGAACTCCGTCTTCAAGTCGACTTGATCCAAAACGTGATCCACCGAGCTTGACTCCAACGAGTGCTATGTATGATCTTGTTGCTCGGGCTCTGGAATCACCAAGTGAAAGGCTTCAAAACTCCTTTGTTGAAGCTAATCACCAACTAATATCTTGATTAAGGATCTGAAACTAAACATCACAAGATAATTAGTAAACATAACTACATGAGTTAATCATCATCAAAACTAGAGTGGAAGGCCTCTGGGCCAACAATCTCCCCCTTTTTGATGATGACAAAACTCATGGAGTTATATATGCATGGATTAAAGTTAAGCTTCAAGGAAGCTCCCCCTTAACTCATGCATAGCAATAAATAAGCAAATAAATATGTAATGAAGGCTCATAAACAAGCATGAAACACATATTCTTATTGTTTATTGTGATGCATGAACATAAATCCTTTTTCTAAAACATAATGCTCTTGATACCAATTAAAAACATGCTCTAAATAGCAATGAAATGCTCTTGATAGCAATGAAATGCTCTTGATACCAATTAAACGACAAACTAATAAACAAAAACAAAACATGCATATAAACTCAAATACTTCTCCCCCTTTTTATCAATCCTCAACAAAGGGGTCCTAGTAAAAAACAAAAACATTCTTCTCCCCCTTTTTGTTCGAAAGATAGAATCAATAAAGGGGTGATATCAAATAAATCAATATAAATTTTCATGGATACCAATTGAAAAATCTTGATACCAATTGAAAGAAATAGATCAATAGATACCAATAAAAGTAAACAAAATCTTGATACCAATTGAGTAAACAAATAAGCATCTTGATACCAATTTTGAGAAAACAAATACAATCTTGATACCAATTTAAACTATATATCTTTTTAAATATATGATACCAAATTGAAATTATTATTTTCTATCATAAAACAATGGAGTGGAATACAAAACCAATGGTAAACCAAATACCAATTGAAAGGTAAAATACGAGTTTTCTCCCCCTTTATGAAATACCAATTAAAACAATGTCTAAGCTTGTATTAGAATACTAATTGAAAACTAATCAATTGAAACATGATGATCATTAAAACTCAAGCTTAGCATAAACAAAATATATATATGTATGAAAAATAGATACCTATCGAAATTGATACTATTTGAAGAGTAAGCATACATACATAAAAATATATATGAGTATACAAAAATGTCAGTATTGATACCAATTGAAAGAATCCAATGATACCAATTGAAACAACAATAATATCAAATGTATATCTCATATTACCTACCTCACATTCATGCTCATGTTTAAAATGATTTTCAATAAAGAACATACAAGGCATGGACTCCCATCCAATCGCCCGTAGAAGGTAGGGGTTTTCAAAAATAGGTTTGAAAAATAGTGTATGTTTGAAAAACTCTACCATAACGAAGAATACGAACTAGTTAAATGGAGAAACTTGTTAACTAGTACGAAATCCTTCAAGTAAGGAATAAAACATAAATATTTTTCATGAAAACTATGTAAATCACATGATAGCCAACACTCAAAATCAATGAAGTATGAATATGACTCATGAAAACAAACATGAGTAAACAAGAAAGGTGAGTGTACAAATACAATGTGAAGAACATGATCATGAAAATATTCAATTAAGCTCAATATTCCTTAAAACAAGAAAATCATCAAAACTACGTTTTTATTGAAAACAAATTATACTTCAAGGCATATGTATGTTTTGACAAAACAAAAAGTATACATACATATCCCTAAACACAATTGAGTCCATAATAAAGATTTGCATGAAAAGTAAATGACTCAAGGGGTATACATGTATATCTTAAAGTTTTGGCAAATTAGACATATACATGAAGTGAAAACACAAGATCATAAAACAAGTCCAAAATGGGAATACAAGTTTAAAATGCATGAATCATCAAAACTAGACTATACTAGCACATCTAATGGGTACAAATAAGCATTCAAGTACAAACATATAATGATCTATTTGTGGCCCACTATATGTACAAGTTTATATCCTAGTGTTAATGAAAACTAACATCTAAACATGTAATCAAATCAAGAAGCACAAATCAACATGAAAAACATAAACAAGATCATTATGCAAATCCACATGTTATTAGAACTATGATATACATAATAGCTAAACAAAGGTGAGAACACAAAAATAATGGTCCATATAAAACATGGGTGTCTCAAATGCTATACATGCATGTCAATGATCTAATAATCATGGCATTAACATAATAATCTATAAACAACAAAACATGCTATAAACAATGATATAAAAGCATGTAAATATAAACGGGAGTAAAGGATTGTTACCAAAACCTAAGAGGCAACTCTCCATGTCTCCAAAACAAGGTGGTCCTCCCACCAAACTTCCCTTGAAAGTGATGCATCCAAATAGTCTCCATGAAGCTCGGAACGCATCACTCAAGGTACCGATACTCTCACGTCATGCGAGAGCCCACACCTACATCAAATATAATAGGGGTGGTCTTTGGTACACATATCTTTTTGGGTCCATGGGGGTTAGTACCTTTTCTAACCCAAACAAACTTATTTGCTAAATTATCATCATGTATACGATCATAGCAAAATTTAGCAAGGTGGCCCTTACGTCCACAATGTGTACAAGTGTACACATGAGCATACAATGTGTGGTGGGTGTGACCGTGAGGAGCATGTGTATACCGTGGAGGGTGTGCATGCAAAGATGGAACTTGTTTCTTTCGAAACAAAGATTCCAAACGTGTATGACTCAAAACACATTGGCTCAAAGTGGAGCCCAACAATCAACATTCTTCTTTAGTAAAGATATATCTTTTTCAATTAAAGAAGAAGTGTGGCATGCAATAGGTGAAGCTATCCTAGCATGGCAAATATGTGAATCAATATTATTTTGCAAAGAATATTTTTTCTTTAAACAAACATCTAAATCCTTTGAAATAGAATTAATTTTCATTTTTAAAGAATCATTTTCTTTTAAAACAAAATCAAGTTTTGAAGTTAAAGACTCATTTTTCTTCAAAACTTCATTGCAATCATTTTTATTTTTCAAAATTTGTTTTCATTAATAGCAAGTTCAAGTTTAGATCTCAATGAATCCCTTTCATTAGAAATCTCCACTTTCTCTTGCAAAATCAAATCAAGTCTAGAAAGCAAATTTTTATTTTCATTGTTAAGTCCTAGACTTTTCTTTTTCAACAAATTATATTTTTCAATCAATTTTTCACAAACAATAGAAAGTTCTTCATTCAAAGCATTTGGATCCACATAATCATCACATGAAGAACTAGCATTATTATTATTATCTAATTGAGATTCCGAATGTACCTCAAGGGAGTTATTCCCTTGGACCATGAAGCATTGTGACTCGGATTCTCCACTAGATTCCTCCGGTTGGATTGGCAATTGAAGCTTGGAGGTGGAGGTGGTCAACTTGTTCCACACTACAAAAGCGGAATCAAGGTTAGAAACAAGCATAAGATAATCTTTGTTAAGCGTGCTTCTAATAGCCTCAAGGGCTTGTGCATTGGCCCCTATATGATTGCTATTACCAAGATAGCATTTCTTGGTAGCGGTAAGGAAAACATGCAAGCCTAGGGTTTTCAAATATATGGACATCTTAGTCTTCCAAACAATAATGTTGGAAGAATCAAACATAGGTGGGGTCATGAAGTCCATGAGTGTTTGCAAACAAATATACGTGCAAATGCAAACTAGATTAGCAAACTAAGATCTCACTCCTAGGTGGTTAAACCAAATATTAGGAGCGGAGACTCTGATACCAATTGAAATCACCTAGAGGGGGTGAATAGGTGATAATGCTAATCTAAAAACTAAATGCGGAAATTAAAACTTAATTGCAATCTACACTTAGTGCAACCAACGAGTGTAGCCGAATTCCCCGTGAAGGGCTCTGGACTAACTCCTCTTGATTCCTCTGAATAAGAGTTGAGACGCTATATGAAGCTCTCATGGTTAAGCACAAGTGAGGCACACACAAACAAACCAAGCATGTAATATGAATGAGCAATATGAATAGATGCAAGGCACAATAATAAAGAGAGAGTTTAGAGTCAATGGATCAAACGCAAACAACAAGATGTGTTTCGAGGTTCGAGCCCCTAGCTCTACGTCCCGCCTTCACCGAGAAGGATTTCTAATCCACTATCTTGTCCACCGAGGACTCCCACCGAGGGAACCTCCACCGAGGAGGATTTGTACAACCGGAAGTACCGAACTCCTCTCTCAAACAATACAACCTCCACCGAGGCAAACAATCACCACCTCACACAAGAGGGGTAGGCCCGTAGCCAAACAACCACAATCTCAACCTCTACCAAAGAGGGAGCAAATCACCACTCCAATCAACCTCTACCAAAGAGGGATACAACAAAACAAGCAGGGTTTACAACAAGTGGTATGTCTCAACCACAAACCAATTTCTTTTTCCCACAAATAATGATCCTATAGAGAGGATAGAATGATAGCTCAAGTGTGAAAAAATAAGTATTTTGATCAAAGAAATTCTCTTGGGAAAATACCAAAATAGATATAGAAATTTTAGATCAAAACTAATTCCCAAACCCTAATTTCTTTGAAATAAACAAAACACTTAAAACAAATAAGATTGATCTTTTGGCACAAAAACACTTTTGAAAACTTGTTTAAAACACTAAAGAAACTCTGGAATTTTTGCTCTTCAAATCTTGAAGAAAACCACAATCAAATGGGGTATATATAGCCCCAAAACCAAACTAGCCGTTAGGCTGTATTTTTCAGCCTGAACAGCTGGCGGTCGACCGCCCGGTCGACCACCAACGGTCATATTTATGACCGTTGGAAGCCCGCGGTCGACCGGCCGGTCGACCGTAGAAAAACAGAGAGCAGAGCTCTCTGGTCTGGTCGACCGGCCCATGTGCCTGGCCAACGTGCACAGGCTTGTGCACGTCGGTCGACCGACTCTGGGTCCGGTCGACTGGTCGGTCGACCGCCAGAGCCTGGCAACAGGATTCTGGGACAGAAAACAGGGTTTAAATTTTATTCTAAAAATTTCATAAAACTTCTAAAAATCCACAAAAATAGTTTTATCATTTTACATTGAAATATAAACTTGTGATAAAAATTACAACACAAAAATCAAACATTTTGAACCATTTTTGTGTCTTATAAATTTTCTCAAAAACCAAAACCTGTATTTTACCAAATATGGATTTTTCAATACATGAATCGGAAAGTCAAAATAAGTTTGTCTAGGAAGTTAAGCATGCATGTATAGAATGAATTTACTATACATAAACTAATTAAACTTGTTTTGATCTACTATTCATGAAAACAAATATCGGTTAAATTAAAAACCGAAAAACCAATATTCATAAAACGTGTGTATTGTGCACTTGAGCATATCAACTATCTAATCTTTACAAATGGATCTAAACACAAACTAAACTAGGATACCTAAGTCTTCTTGATGAACTCCGTCTTCAAGTCGATTTGATCCAAACGTGATCCACCGAGCTTGACTCCAACGAGTGCTATGTATGATCTTGTTGCTCGGGCTCTGGAATCACCAAGTGAAAGGCTTCAAAACTCCTTTGTTGAAGCTAATCACCAACTAATATCTTGATTAAGGATCTGAAACTAAACATCACAAGATAATTAGTAAACATAACTACATAAGTTAATCATCATCAAAACTAGAGTGGAAGGCCTCTGGGCCAACATACTTTTCCAAATTGGTTTTTCCAAAACTTATTTTTCCAAAACTTCTCCAAATACAAAAATAAGATATTTTAAACACTTTGAAAGCATAGAGTGTATGGATATGATCCACTACACATAAATGAAGAAATATCTATGTTTTTGACATTAAACACTAAATATGATTTTGGTTAAAACATATAATTTTGAATACCAAAAATCAAGCCGGTATTTTTCTAGAAACAAAAATTCTTTTCTAAAATGAAATCTCTTTTATGAAAACACAACTAAAGCAAGAGTGTGTGTGTATATGGTATACTTGAGCAATCCACCAACTATTCTATCCTGTACATTTTAATCTAAAACAAAATCTTAACTAAAACAAATCTAGACTCAAGTCTTGATCTTGAAGGTCTTCATTTGAAGTCTTCTCATCTTCTTGACTTGGTCCAAACATGATCCAACGAGTTAGACTCCTCTTGAGTGCTTGATGTAGTCTTGATGCACTAGCTCTTGAATCAAACCGTGTTAGCTCCAAAACTTGACTTTAAATCCTTTGTTAAAGCTAAACACCAATTAAGATCTTGATCATAAATCTGAGACTAAATAAACACAAGATCATTAGTACTATAACTACATAAGTTGATCATCATCAAAACTAGAGTGATGGGCCTTTGGGCCAACACTCACCTCATTCCACCGACATTCTCTCCTGCCCTCTTCAATTTTCTTCATCCCCAACTCATTCCAACCCTTCAAAATTCATCCTACAAAAATTGTTAAAAACCCATTTCAGGCTCAAGATCTGCTACTTTTAGGGAATTTATTTAGGATTTTGAAAGTATAACCTATTTTTTCCCTTAATCTCTTAAATTTCTTCAATTTTCTAGTTTGTCTATCTTTATTCGTGCCTTAATCTTGATTATTGTCTTCATTATGTCCAAGAGATCTAGCTCTGGGAAGGGGAAAACCCCCGAGTCATCTTCCAACCCCTTTATTTCACAAAATGTATCCCATAGATTTTCTATTATCCATAACAAAACTGTAATCTCTGGTAGAACTGTGGTGCTTGCTGATTTTGAGCACCTAAATCTAGCTGCTATTTTGAGTACAAGTTCATTCGAGCACTTTGTCACTATTAAGGAACCTGTATTCCCTGAGCTTGTACACTATTTCTACTCAAACCTGTCTTTTCAAAACAATCATATCAGGTCTAGAGTACCGGGTAAGGATATCAACATTTTTCTAGAAAAATTTGCCTGTCTGCTACACCTCTCCTGTGAGGGGATAGACATATATATTGTAGATTTACATGATTTTGAGTATCCTGACGGTGAGTCTGCCCTCACCGCTTCTTTATTGCTCCATGATGATGATAACCCTGCTCTTGTTAGGAATGAGGAGGTGAAGTATTAGACTCTCACCGCCCAAATCCTAACTAAGATAGTTTTCTATAACCTCCTGCGAAAATCAGGAGAGTATAGTCATGCTAGGGTTCTGCTCCTCTTCTGATCTATTGTCTTTTGAAAGGCATTAGAGTCAACATTCTCAAACTGATCATTGATTATATGGTATCTGATCATCTCTTGATCCCAAACCGACACTTGCCCTTTGGGATGCTTATCGCTCGCCTTTTGAAGCAACTAAAGTTTGATCTCTCCATTGAACGGTCCATCGAACTGTCAAACGATATCAACAATACTCTTTTTAAGAGGATGCGTGCTAGGGAGCGTGCTCCTGCTCCTCAGCCCCCTCCTATCATCCCAGCTGTTGTTCCTAAATCCTCTTCTGCATCTTCTGCTTCTTTTGATCCGTATCTAGCCTTTTTTTCTCAGCTTCGGGAGCATAACCTGGAGATGTTCACTCACTTCCAGCGACCGGAGCAAATAGTTGACAATGATCTCCAGCACGTTTGTGCCTCTATTCGCTATCTACAGACCTGTGTCAATGACACCTACAGTAGGAACGCTTGGCCTACTCCTCTTTTGAGTGGTCACTCACAGCCGCTTCCTACGACAGGTCCTCCTTTCGACGCATGGTTTCCTCTTCCTGTTGTTCCTGAGGCACCAGCTCCACCAGAAGACCCAGATTTTCAAGAGGATTGACCCCTTTTGTTGATGACAAAAGGGGGAGAGATTTTGATGGAGTTATCTTTGGGAGTATTTACTTTTGTGTTTTTATCTAGAGTCTTGTTATGTATTTGGATTTATGTATGGATATGTGCTTTATTTCAGTATTTGATGACATATGTTTTTATGTGTGGTATGTATCATGTTTTGAGGTTGGTATGAACCTCTATGTGTGTGTGTAGACAAAGTTATGTTATGGTATTTATCCTTATTGACTTTACATGCGTGGTGTATGTGGTATATGTGTATTGTTTATTGTTTCCTTTATAATCCAACCATCTGCCACTTATATTGGAGGTTGGAGGTAATTCAGATGGTTGGAGGGTAACCGTTTGTGCATATACCTTTTATATCTCAGTATTCCTGGTATGCATAGATGGTTGGCATAAGAGTCAAATTGTCATATCCTATGTATGCTTTTATTGTTGCATTTAGCCTTTTATGTCATACTTTAATATATGCATGTATTTAGGGGGAGCTTCACTTGAAGTCTTTTCCCAAAGTATTTGTAATAACTCCATATGTTTTATCATCATCAAAAAGGGGAAGGTTGTTGGCCCAAAAGCCATTAGCCCTGGTTTTGATGATAACAAACCATATGTAGTTATGTTATTAACAAGTTTGTTTAATAAAGTTTCAGGTAAAATTATATGTTGCATTTCGGCTCCATCACAAGACTCACACATTTGGACGCTAAGAATATTTAGATCCCAAAGCATAAGCACACTACAAGAGCTCAATGATCAAGTGATCTACAGAACACTATTTCAAGATTCTATTTTAGATAGGATTTATAGTCGTTTGTTTAAACCAAGATGATCTAGGTTGATAGCTTTTAGAATTGACACACACACACACACACACATTTTATACTCCTTTGTGTTTTCAAACAAAAGTTTAGAACTATACTTCTTACCGTTTCCTTTATCGAGTTTCAGAAAAACAAGTTTTGGAGAACTCAAGTTTCGGAAAAACAAGTTTTGAAAAACAAGTTTTGAAAAACTTGATTTTAGTTTTAGAAAAGAATTTTGTCAAAATATAGTTCTATTTTATTTGGTGTTGATCCATGATCACACATTAGTTATTCAAGTCCCTAGAACTCTATTTTGTATGTATATATCAAAATAAATTTCATTGTAAAAAGATTGGTTTTGAAAAAATATCCAGATTAAGATTTTGGCCCTTTTCCGGTCGACCGGGCAGTCGACCGTTGGTAGAGCAAATTGCTCTGTCGGTCGACCGATATGCACCAAAGTGCAAGTGTTCATGTAACGCCCCGATTCCACGGATACGGAGACGTCACTGCAACGTGTATACGTAGGTCAGAAAATGCCCCCACGTATATACGCTAAGCATAAAAGTACAAGTAAGGATCAGAGTACAACACAAAGCGTGGTATACATACATATGCCAACATAAAAGTACAAATACAAAGTTATACAGGATATGATAAACTATTACACAACACATGTGTCTTTTATCACAACCAAGTCCAAAAGGAAAATATACAATAAAGATACAAAATGCTCACGAGTAGGATGAAGATCCCGTGAGTCAAAAGAGGAGTCTGGCACGAAAGAACTGGAACTAGGCTGCCAGCTCACTAAGAAAAGCTTGATCTGCTGTGGACAGCTCCACTTCGATCCAAGCTTCCAAACCTGAACATACAAATCCAAGGGAGTCAGGACCTCCCAACAATGAACAGGCTACAGCCAAATGGCTAAGAAACAAGAGTAGGAGAGTTAGAACACAAGGATAGCAGGTATGAACAAATAAAACATAACATCTATAAAACAGGAAATCCAGAGTAAAGTTGATTTCAAGCAAGATTGATTGTATACGCTTAAGTCACGGTCCCATGAGACTAGTACATCGAAGGAATAATCCAAACAAGGAAACCCTCATCTATATACTTTTATCTCATGCAATCGAAATCCAAGCGTATAGAATCAGAGTTGCAAATCACACGATAGTCATAGCAGGAATACATAACAAGAATAACCGGAATCCCTAACTGGAGTAACAGGAGTCCTAATAGGCATCATAACAAGCATAAGGGAATAGTCACGGAGTCATAACAAGAATACCAAGAGTCATAACAAGATCCATAACGGGTATCTTAACAGGCATAACAGGAATATAAATTATTATTATTACTCGTCTGACTCATATATCTCGGTATGTGTCCGGGTGTACATCCCAACACACATACATCCATATATAAGCAAGTCGAGGGTCGTTACCGGAAGTAGATGGAGAACTGATAGAGCTTCTTATAGTAGTTTCCATACACCTGGAACCAGTTTGGAGGCCCAAAGTCCCCTAACACTAATCTCCTGTGGGCCCTAAGTCCCACTAACACTTACCGCCAGTATTTTATTCCATTACTATAAGCAAGATATCATTCCGGCATCCATCACTTCCTCCCATTCCCCATACAAGTTGTCCTTTTTATGGTTTATTAACATAATTATCAGATTAAGGGAATGAGCAGGATCATAACTGTAATACGTAACTGGAATCATAACAAGAAATCAGGTACTACATTCCCATTATCGTGATAATTATAATAATCAGGTGTATCATGCTTGGTGTCAAGAGATAGCATGACAAGGGTGATGATATTTAACAAACAACCAAACATGACAAGAGATTGATAATAGTCTGGGTAAGTCATGACATAACATGAGGGCCTTCAATTGTCAAGTGATATACATGTGTTAAATAGAAGTAAGTAACTGATAAGACTGAGGTAATGACATGGCAAGTGGTAACATAGAAGTAGCACAAATTTCAACGACCACGAAGGGCCGGCCACGCATGGTGCACGATAAAGGAGTAAGAATATCACCGGCATGGTACATGTACAAGAGTGAAATTACCCTAACACAAGCAGTTGCAGGCAATACATGAACATGGAATTATGAAGTGACAAGAGGTGATATACATCAAGTGGCAGGTCATGAAGTACAAGTCATGAAGTACAAGCAAGAACAGTATATAGCACATGTACCAAGCATAAGATCCAAACTTAAGAAGGAAATTAACTATACAAAACAGCTAAAGTTAGTCGACTAGGTGGAAGGGTTAGTCGACTAATAGAGGGGTTAGTCGACTAACAGTCTGGACCGGTCGACTAAAACTGGGTTCCAGAGAGTTGGAGTTGGTTTCAGGGAAAAGGTTAGTCGACTAGGGTCAAGGGAGTAGTCGACTAACAGACACGTCAAGTCGACTAACAGTAAGGTCAAGTCGACTAAAACTGTGATACAGAGGGTTGGTTTCTGATTCAGGACAAGTTAGTCGACTAGGGTAAAAAGAGTAGTCGACTAATAAAGATTTCTAGTCGACTAATAATTAAGATGAGTCGACTAAAACTGTGTTCCAGAAAAAGGTTACGTTTCAAGTAAAAGGGTTAGTCGACTAATCCCTAGGTCAAGTCGACTAATCGTGGTCAGAAAACAGCGTACAGTACAGAATTTGAAGTTGTGTTGGATGATCAAAAAGTGTGATTTTGAAGCTACAAATGTACAAGATAAGTAGACACAAGTATGCCAAGAAGTTTACAAGCCTTGGTGAGTAAAGTACTCACCTAGATCGGTTAATCGGAGCTCTATGAACTCGAAATGGTTGTGGTCGACGATATCCCCAAGAACGATCCCAAATCAAAAGTTGATGTTGCTTGAGATGGAGATGATGACCTTGGAGATGACCTTGGAGTTGACCTTGGAGATGTTTTGGAGTTGGTGGTTGAGCTTGAGATGAAGATGAAGTCTTGTGGAGGAGATTTCTTTGGTGAGGTGAAGTAAAAAGAAGGGTTAGAAATGAAAAGGGAAGTTTATATAAGATTGGGATTTTGTGAAGGAGGTGCAATTAGTGTAGAAAAGAGGGGGTTTTGTGTAAATAGGGGGAGGGTGAGGTGTCCCTCATTTGGCCACTTGGCCGGCCATGGGAGAGAGAGAGAAAGAGGGGTAATAATGAGGGAGTTGGTGGAATTGTGTGGAGTTGGAATTTTTGGAAAATTGGAAAATTAAAAAAAGCTTGGCTTGTGGAGGAATGAAAGAATTAAAGAAAAGGAAAAAGGAAAAAGGAAAAGAAATTGTGAGAGAAGATATTTTCTTGGAATCAAGAAATGAAACTGTTGAAAAGACTGATACCCAGGTTTATGTCGAGAATGTGAAAAACATTTCGGAAAATGCCGGAATCGTCCGAAATTCAAGTATCTCGGAACGACCCGAAATAATTATCAAAAATCAAGAATATTATATTAAAAAAACATAGTGAAATCCGTTTTAAGAAATACTTTATAGTTTTAAAACTAAAAATCCCGGAACCAATTATCTACCGACTCCGGTGGAATTTTCATAAATTCATAAAATCCTCAGAAAAAGCATTTAGGTAGGAAATGTAATTCTAAGACATAATGTCTAAAGACCCATCTAGAAATTCCAAACCGTTTGTAAATTAAAAATCCAGGGATCGGTCAGCGGCACTGGCCGACACCGGTTTAGAAGAAATTCCTTTTAATTCAGGAAAAATCCAGAAAATCATAGAAAATCTAATATTTTGAAAAATAATATTTGAAACTGAAATCGGTTAAATACAGAAGGTAAAACGAAAAATACGATCGAAAAACTGAATACGCAACTAAGTACGTATTCCGGGAACGGGGTATTACAGTTCACTTCGGTCGATCGGGCGGTCGACCGTCTGCAAGAGCATTGCTCTCTGTTGGGTACAGTTGACCGCCCGGTCGACCGACAGAGAGTTTTCATTCTCTGGCTGGGAACTACGGTCGACCGGACGGTCGACCGCTTTCCCCAAAGGTCGGAAATCCGACCGTTGGGCAGCAGAGTTTTCTGCTGAGTTGGCTCCCAACGGCTAGTTTCAAATTTGTCTTTTTCTGGGTCTTATCCCAAGGGCTATATTGTATTTTCTAGCCTTATTTTCATCCCCTATAAATAGTGGGACTATGAAACAACTCAACAACAAGATTTCTAAGTATTAGATCAAAACTTTACAAGTCTTAGCCTCTTTACAAAAGATTTCTCTTTGAGCCAAAGATTTCCATAAATTTGTGTTTTAGCTTGAGCCTTCCCTCTACTTCTCTACTAGCTATTTTCACTACACAATTCCAAAGAGTTTCACTTTCTCATCTTGGTTATAGGGTAATGCTTGTGAGCTATTTTGTGGTCAAGAGTTCATCACCGATTTCCTTCGATTGAGAAGTTGTAGAGGTTGCGGCCTCGAGCGAGCTAGTGAGCTCAAAGTTGGTGTTGCGACACCGTGAGAGAGAACAAGTGTGTCCGAAGAGTTCTAGTGAGAACTTATAACCGGTCGACGATCCAGTGGGACCGGTCATAGTGGAAATCCTTTATAGTATTGAAGGCGGGGGCGTAAAACAGTGGCTCGAACCTTAAAACATATCCTTGTGTTTGCGATTGCTTACTATCTCTCTTAACTCTACTCTCTCTTTACTTGCACTCTATATTGCTTACTATTTTTGTAAGTTTTATTTAATTGTATTTGCTAATTGCTAGGTTTCTAGCAAGATATTTTTAATTCCGCATTATTTATCATTTAGTATAACCATCACCTATTCACCCTCCTTTAGGTGATTTTCAATCATCAATGAATATCACAAAATATCTTCTACCGCCTCGGGTGAAAACTCTGTTCGAGTCACACACATCACTATGAATAAGTTCGAGGGGTTCAATTATCATTGTGATAGAAGGAAATGATTTTCATGTATTCTTAGTCTGAACACAGAATTCACATATAGAAGATGTGTCAAAAGAAGATTTAAGAATGAGATTCAAGTTAATCATTTTCTTGATGGAATTGAAGTTGACATGTCCCAATCTTTCATGTCAGATATCACAAGACTCAATATTCAAATCAACATGAATAGAAATTTCATTATTAGAAGGATGGATTATATTCAGCCAGAAAAGGCCATCACAAAACCCTTTTCAATGAAAGCATTAGACTTGGAGATTACAAACTTAATAGACTCTTTCACAATCCTATAGTCAGCTCTAAGAAATAAAGACTCGCTGATCAGATTCCTCCGGAGTGTGGATACATGCAAGAAGCCTTGAAGGGTTAGAGTTTTTCCAGAAGTCATCTTCAGTTCAATGCGTCCAGTTCCCCTTATCTCTCTGGTGGATTCATTTGCCAGGCTCACGCTTCCTCCATGTTGTTCCTGATAGGATTTGAATCATAAGCGATCAGTACAAATATGAATATTGACTCATAAGTCTAACCACCAGTCTGAAGAGAAGGTGATTGAGTAGACAATGAGAAGAGAAGAATCTAACCTAAAGGAGTTGGAGTTCAGATCCACCATGTTGACCTTATTCACACCATTTCCTCTGTCTTCTCTTGGTTGAGCTTCGACTGGTTCCTTCTTTTAGTTGAAATATTGAGATGCCAAGTGATTAGTTCTCCTGCAGATATAGCAAAATCTTTCATCGATCTTCTAGTCAGAAGTTTTGAGTTTGAAGGAGGGAGATTGAAAAAGTTTGAAAGAAGAAGAGTCTACATGAAGAGAAGAATGAAAGTGATTGGGTTTCTTGAATTACTTGCCCTTAGGATTCATAAATTTAGGCTTAGGCTTGTCTTCCACCAAGTTAACTTTGATTTTTATATTAGACTTGAGCTTGAAGTTTTTCCTATCTTGATCTTCTATGCGAATCGCTTTTAGGACTTGGATGCGGGTTATGTCACCTTACTTGTGACGGAGGTCTCTAGCAAAGGCTGACCAGAAAGGAGGGAGTTTATCAATGAGACATGATACCTTATAATCATTAGAGAATTGATTTCCTTTCGATTGAAGGTGTCAGATATAATCTTAGAATTCATAAAGTTGATCATTGATTGGTTTATTATCAGTCATAATGAATTTATTGAAAGATGTGGAGTGAATCTTTCGATTTTAGCATCATCGAGGTCATATTCATCCTCGAGAGTTGTCCATAAATTTTTAGCACTCTTATATTTATAATAAATGCCACAAAGACTATCAGAGAGTGTGCTAAAAACTCTATGGAGACGGTGATAATCAATTTCCTCGGGTTTTAAATAGAAGTAGGAGGAAGGAGTTGTAAGAGGAGTTTCAACAGGAGAAGATCTAACAAATGATGGTTTAGAAGAATGTGCATGAATGGTGTCATCTATGGCTGATATGAGACCTAAAGTGGTCAACCAGCATTCCATCTGGTTTGTCCATCTCTTAAAGTATATGCCAGAGAATTTCTCCAGTTTAATACCCTTAGAATGATCAGGGTTGGCCATAGTAACAGGATGTTACTGCCTAAATTCTGTATTTCAATTTTTTTTTGAAAATATCAGAATGTAGTTAAGTTAGTAGCTTTTAAATTAGGATTTGCAGAATAAAATCTCGTATAGTCCTTCTTTAATTACATGTCAAATGATTCTAGTAAGATATAGTTTGTGTCAAGCAATACTAAGTTGAAGAAAATTGACCAGTTTAATTTATTTTTTAAGGTTGTAGGGTTAGTCAAGACCCAAATTTACCAGTCCAATTGGCCAGGTCGGTGTAACTCAGGTGGGAGATTTTTCACATTTAGCGTTTCTTAATTACAAAACCACACAGAATACTCTTCTTTAATTAAAAACCAACTGTACGAAAATTTGGGAAAAGATTTGCCTTTTTAATTTCTAATTTGAATTTTTGTCAATAATAATTTCTAAAAGGTTGTTCCAATTTGTAAACTAATTTACTTCTAAATTTCTAATCAATAAATCCAATTAAATTTTAGAAATAAATAAGCAGGAATTACTTAACATTGCAAGAATCAAGACAAATAATACTTAGAATAAATAGCAAGAATTAAACAAATTTGTTTAGCCAAGTTTTATTGCAAAAAGCAGTTAATTAACTAATGCCTTGCAATGAGAGTTTATATTTTTTTTAAAAAAAATAAGACAAGATCTAAAATAATATAAAATTATCTTGTAAATATTTTTCCTTTTGTAATGAAAATAATTAAATAAGATCTTGTAATATAATTTTACGATGAAAAGGATAATGTTATGAAATGATTTTCCTAAGATTTATTATTGCAAGATTTGGTCTTATAAGAATTAGAATACATAGAGTTTAATTTGCAAGAACTTGTATAAGATAAATTCGTTAGGATGCAATTTTTTTTAAGATTTATCAGAATTACTATTGGCAAGAATATAAATAATATTTAAATTTGCAAAATAATCCTCTAATTGCATATAATTCTAATGCATGAAATAGACAAGTAATTATATTAAAGGATTTACTTTCATTAAAAGATTTAATTAAATTGCATGAAATAGTTATCAAACAATTTCTTTCTTCTAGATTGTAGGATATATAACAGTCTTTTCTAAATTTTAAACATGCAACAAATTAAATCATAAATCTTCAACGATGCTAAATGTTTGTCCTAAGCATGCAACTAATATAATAGAATTAAAAGAAAATAAAATATGCTGGCCTAGGGTGACGTAGTTGTGCAGAAGCACTGTCCTAGAAGAAAGATGGTCGGTCCCTCGTCCGGATCTTGAAGCGACCTCCTCTCCTAGTGGTAAAAAACTCTCCGGTAGTTCACCAGCACCCAACTCAGGACGATGAGCTAGGCCTCTGCTCAGATGGAGATTAGTTGCCCATAAATAAAAAGAAAACTCTAACAGAATTTTTATAATAAAGAATTGTAGAGGAGGGAGACAGAGTGAGGACATAATAATTGTAGCTACTTTTACATGTAACCGAACGAAATGCAAGAAGCAGTTTTTATAGCCTCTCAGAGTCCAGTGGTTATAATAGCCCCCGCTCCAAATTCGCACACGTTCATGCGGTTTGCGATACATGCGACAGATCCGGAGCATTGGGTCAAATCGAACAGAAAATCTAGAAAAATCTCAAACCGAATTTTAAATAAAATGGATAAAATCAAAACAAAAATTTTCAAGCTCAAGATCCCTGAATCGAACTGCATTCGTGTCTGCAGGTCGTGGGCGCGCGCCACCGGAACTGGCCTGGTTCAGTACGTGCATGCGCGTGTGAGAGTGTGGCATGGCCCAACTATTCATAACAATAGGCATGGAAGGAGTTAGTATATATACTATTCAACCTCTCATCTTCTATCCAATGTGGGACTAATACCAAAGCCAGATGAGAGGAAAACTCAAAATTTACCTCCAAATTCAAAACACATCCAACAGAACATGCATGCATGAGTGAATGAACATGCGTGCATGAATGAACATGAGCACGCAAAAAAAATAAAAGCATGGAGGGGTTGGCAACCCCTGCCGAGTCAAAAATTCAAACAAAATGTATTTGTTGATCGACCGAGGTTGACAACCCCGACCAAGAAAATACAATATAAAAAAATCGTTCAACCGCGGTTGCCAACCCCGGTCGAAACAAAAATGCCACATGGCTTCTCAGAAGTCTATTCTTGAAAATATTTTTTGGGGGTCTATTTTTTAAATCATTTTTTAAAAAATGGGTTTTTAACTCCACCAATGCACCGTTCACTGCCTGTCCCGAGCCAGGATAAAGGATGAGGGTTATGGTAGGCCTGTGATAGCCAACGTAAAATATTATCACATACTTGAACATAAACCAAGAACTAAATTTCGTTGGATCGTTCCCTACTGAGCAATGTGCTATATCGTAGCCCAGGTGTAGTGAAAAATTGGCAAGGGTTGCTAGGTCGTCGTCCAGAAGTGACGCGCCACATCAGCGCCCGAATGTGGTGTCAAATGAGTAAAGGTTCCCATACTTTTATAAGCAGGTGAGGATAAAGAAGTTGAAATTACACTTAGAGGGGGGGGTGAATAGATGTAATGCTAATCAATGCACAAATTAAAAAATGAGATGATGCAACGATCACTCAAAGCAAGATTAGATGCCGTATACCCCATGAAGGGCTCTGAACTTCTTCCTTGTGATTCCTCTAAATAAGAGTTTGAGGTGCACAATACAATTTTGTTGTAAGAGTATAGATCGACAATATAAAAATGAATGAATAGAAAGTAAAAGACACAAGTAAACCAATCGCAAACACAGAGATTTGTTTTGAGGTTCGAGCACCCAGCTCTACGTCCCCGCCTTCACCCAGAAGGATTTACGATCCACTAGAATTTTCACAAAGGATTACAATCACTAGGGAGTACCCAACTCCTCAATCACACTCCTCTAGTTCAGAGGTAGTGTAGCCACAAGTACAATACTCACTTGGTGATCAAAAGACCACAAACTCTCTTTTGAAAAACTTTTCTTTACAAAACCCTAGAGAATAATATGTAGGATTGGAGCTCAAGATTTGTAAGTGAAAATAAACAATGTAGAAGAGAGATTTGATTCAAAAACTTCAGAAGTAAATCAGAGATTAGTGCACAAAAATTGAGAGTAAAACACTTCTTTCAAGAATACTCAAACTTTGAAATCTTTGCAATAATTGTTGTGATTCACCTCAACCCCAACCACCCCTATATATAGGATTTAGGTAGGGATTAAAGGGTAAATATCTATTTAGACTAAACAGGTATAATTAGACCAAAGTCCAGCCTAAAATCACATTTTAAGACAAAAATCACGTTTTAAAACATGTTTAAAAAACTAGCAGTTTTGGCCAGAAATGCCTCGCACGGTCGACCGGCCGGTCGACCGGTTTTCAAAAATTATGACTGTTGGCTGAAGCCGGTCGACCGCCCGGTCGACGGTCCCAAACTGAGAGTTTGGGTCCGTCAGTCGGTTGACCGCTCGGTCACCGTCATAGGGTCCGGTCGACTGCCCGGTCGACCGGGGAACATGCACATATGCACACCC
This sequence comes from Agave tequilana, assembly GCA_038442645.1. NCBI lineage: Eukaryota > Viridiplantae > Streptophyta > Magnoliopsida > Asparagales > Asparagaceae > Agave > Agave tequilana. Next base: position 36,224 of record JAVJIF010007097.1, on the reverse strand, counting down.
CCATGGGTCAGAACTGGCGGTCGACCATTCTGACCTGTAAGAGAGCCGGTCGACCGCAGTAAGTCATAAGCTGAAAAACAGGTTAGAGATTTGATATGAAGATATGTTATTTTAAAAAGGAATTTATGTAAATGCTTTGTAAAATATAATAAGCTAAGTATATAATGAAAATAGGACTTAAAGTATTTTATCAAGAGTCAAAAATAAACTTTTGAAAACACGTACAATGTTTGTGTGTGTAGGGTATTTCAGCTTATACTATATACTATTCTTTAACAAACTAACAACACAAAGATTTATAGGTAGGCGTCTCTGAATCGTGTTGCTGAGCTAGAGTTTCTTATCCTATGAGTGAGTCCTCTTGAGCCATCAACCTTGTAACATGCTTGAGAACGTTTGAGCCATCATGACTTGTACAAACCTGAAAATCATTCTAGAACCATTATTAGTACCAAATAGCTTTTATATGTTTTGTTATCATCAAAATGCATAAACCGGAGAGTGTAACCTTTGGGTCAACAATCTCCCCCTTTTTGATGATGACAAACATATAAGGTATAACACAAGATATAGAAGGGAGGTGCCCCCTCAAATAATGCTATATTAAACAATAATGCTATATAAAACAAGTATACTATGCATGAAACCATAATGAAAGAATAAACATGAAAACATATTCTTTGATATAAAACAAACTTATTTTTTTTTAGAACAAAACACAAACAAAAACATACATACAAGGACAAACATATTTCTCCCCGTTTTGACATACATCAAAAAGGGAAATATTAGTATGAAAACTCTTTCGTCAATAACACAAACATTGAGTTCACCATATATAAAGGAAAATCTATTGAAATCAAGTGGTTTAGTAAAATATCGCCAAGTTGAAAATCAGTAGAAACATAATCAATATCAATATCACCTTTCTCAAAATGATCTCTAAGAAAGTGATATCTAATCTCTATGTGTTTGGTCTTACTATGTTGATTTACATTCTTAGTCATATGAATTGTACTAGTGTTATCACAAAATATTTTAGTATGGTCATAATGCAAATCATAATCAAGAAGAGTATGTTTCATTTAAAGTACTTGAGCACAACATGTCCCAGCCGCAACATACTCCACCTCGGCGGTTGAGAGGGCTACCGAATTTTGTTTCTTAGAAGACCATGAAACAAGACAATTACCGAAAAGTTGACATGTTCCACTAGTACTCTTCCTATCCACTCTATAACCCGCATAGTCGGCATTCGAAAAACTCGTCATTGAGAATTGTCTGATCTTCGGATAACATAGACTCATTCCAATAGTGCCCTTAAGGTATCGAATAATGCGTTTTACCGCTATCAAGTGGGATTCTTTAGGACACGATTGAAATCTAGTACAAAGACACACACTAAACATAATATCCGGCCTACTAGCCGTTAAATACAACAAACTACCAATCATGCTTCTATATAATCTTATGTCTACACTCATACCTTGGTCATCCTTGTCAAGCTTGGTAGTGGTAGCTATGAGAGTGTTGCAAGTTTTTGAGTCTTCAAGTCCAAATTTCTTGATGAGTTCCTTAGTGTACTTGACTTGACTTATGAAGATCCCATCACTCCTTTGCTTGGTTTGGAGTTCAAGAAAATAGTCCAATTCACCCATCAAAGACATCTCAAATTGATGCTGCATACATGATTCAAACTCCTTGCAAAGTAATTTATTAGTAGAACCAAAGATTATATCATCAACATAGATTTGTACAATAAGAATGTCACTACCAACATGTTTAGTAAATAATGTAGTGTCTATTTTTTCTTTAACAAAATCATTTGATAGAAGAAAGGCAGAAAGTCTTTCATACCAAGCTCTTGGAGCTTGTTTTAAACCATACAATGCTTTATCTCGTTTGAAAATAAAATTTGGATGTATATGATCAACAAAACTGGGGGGTTGTTCAACATATACTTCTTCTTCAATAAAACCATTTAAAAATGCACTTTTTACATTCATTTGAAAAATTTGAAATTTTTATAGGATACATAAGCTACTGTGATCTGTATGGCTTCTAGCCGTGCTACGGGTGCAAAGGTCTCCTCAAAGTCGATTCCTTCACCTTGGGTGTAATCTTGGGCCACTAACCTAACTTTATTCCTAACAACATTTCCTGACTCATCCAACTTGTTCCTAAAAATTCACTTAGTACCAATGATTGGTCTGTCATAGAGTCTAGGAATAAGATGCCAAACTTGGTTGCGCTCAAATTGACTTAGCTCTTCTTGCATAGCAAGAAACCAATATGAGTCACCCTCGACTTCGAGGATGTTTTTTGGTTCAATATGAAATATGAATGCATAATGCCCACACAAATCATAGAGTTTGGAGCGAGTGGTTACCCTTTTTGATACATCACCTATGATGAGATCTTTGGAATGATTTGTAGCATATCTCCAATCTTTAGGAAGTGGTTGTGATGGTTTCACTTCATCCTTACCATTAGGTTCTTGTTTGTCTTCTTGGATGGGTAAATCCTTCAAGGATATTTTCTCCATGTCTTCACATAAAGAATCAATTTCTACAACATTCTTAATAAATGCATTAGATTCCTCAAACTTAATATGCATAGATTCTTCAATTGTAATAGATGATTTGTTGAATACTCTATATGCTTTGCTAGTACTAGAATAGCCAACAAAAATTGCTTTAAAAGCCTTAGCATCAAATTTGCTCAAATTATCTTTGGTGTTCAAAACAAAACATTTGCATCCAAAAACTTTAAAATACGAAACATTTGGTTTTCTCAGATGATAGATTTCAAAGGAAGTTTTGGAAGTATTTTTACAAAAATAAATTCGGTTCGATATATAGCATGCGGTGTTTACGGCCTCGGCCCATAAGTATTGAGGGAGCCCGTATTCACTTATCATGGTCCTAGCCATTTCGTGAAGAGTTCTATTCTTTCGTTCAACGACTCCATTTTGTTGTGGAGTTATAGGACATGACATTTCATGCTTAATTCCATTATCATCGCAATAAGTCATAAAGAATTAGTTAACAAACTCACCACTTCTATCACTTCTTATGCGTAAAATCGAAAATCCTTTTTCTTTTTCAACCCTTTTTCGAAAAATCTTAAAATGCGAAAAGTTTGGTCTTTATGCTCCAAAAAGAAAATCCATGTGAAACGAGAAAAATTATCGACTAAAACTAAAACATATCTATTTTCATTTAAACTTTTAGTTTTAGTTGGTCCAAATAGATTCATGTGGATCAATTCTAATGGCCTAGATGTCATGATATCCTTGATTAGTTTGAAAGAGAACTTGGTTTGTTTCTCAAGTTGGTACGCACCACAAATGCGGTCCTTTTCAAACTTTAAATGAGGAACACCCTTCACCGATTCATTAGAATTGATTCTAGAAAGATGATCAAAAGAAGCATGGCCTAATTTTCTATGTCATAACCAAGAATTCTCATAAAAAACATTTAAACATTTTATAGTGCAATCCAAATTAAGCAGATCAATAATGTAGACATTATTTTCACGAAATCCAGTGAGAATACATTCATTGGTTTTACAATCATAAATATTGCAAGAAGATTCATCAAAAATAACTTTGGAACCACGATCACATAGTTGACTAATACTAAGTAAATTATGTTTAAGCCTATCAACAAGAATTACATTTTCAATTAAAGGAGATGTACCAATTTTGATGTCACCTATACCGATGATGGTGCCCTTGGAGTCATATTCGAAGGTGATGGTACCACCTTTAACATACCTTGATAGGGTTGCAAAATTGTTGATGTCCCATGTCATATGCCTTGAGCAACCACTATCAAGGTACCATTGCTCCCTACGTCTTGGAGTCTTAGTGTGTACCTATATCAAATATTTGAACGGTTGATTTTAGTACCCATATTTTCTTAGGTCCTAATATGTTAGTGTTTTGAACCCAAACATGATCGTTCATACTATTTATATGATCATAACAAAATTTGGCTAAATGACCATGTCGGCCACAATAAGTACATTTATAAATCCTTCCATATTTAAAGGCATAATGAGCATGTGGTTTACGAACATGTGATTTGTGAACATGTGGTGTTTTAGCATGATTGACATGTGATGTGTTGGCATGATGAACATGTGGAGTTTTAGCATGTGATGGTTTATCTGTTTAACATGTGAAGTGTGCATGTGTTTCTTTGAAAGCATTTCTTCTAGTTTAGTATTGTTAAATGCACATTCTTTTAAAACATTTCCCAAATCATTTATTTTAGTTTTTAACATAGAAATCTCATTTTCATCAATTTTAGGATATTTAGCTTTGCATGCAACTCTATAGGCATCAAAATCTCTTTGTGTTGAAATAATAGTGGAAAATAATTCATCTTTTTCTTTTGTAAAAATAGCAATTTGGTTGTTAAGCATTTCATTTTCCTTTTTCAACTTTAAACAATCTTCCTTCTTAGAATCAAAACTTTCTTGAAAGTTCAATGAAAGCTTGTAATAACACTTCTTTACTTATTTCAATATCATCATAAGATGGTTCGGAAGTTACTTTAGGTGTGTTTGCCATGAAACACATGTTAGCCGTGTTAACTTCATCTTCGGATTCACTTTCCAAATCCCAAGTGGCTTTGAACACCTTCTTTACAAATGACTTCTTTTGCTTAATGGAGGAAGATATCTTGTTCTTGAAATCTGGACATTCAGCCATGATGTGTCCAGGTTTCCGACAGTTGTAGCATGTGATCTTCTTCTCCTCCTTCCCTTTCCATCGCCTCCTATGGTTGAGCTTTTTCTTGTGGTACATTCTTTTTACATTTCTCACAAGAAGAGATAGCTCTTCATCTTCTTCATCATTGAAGATGGTGGAGGTAGACTTGAAAGCAATAGACCTTTTCTTTTGAGGCGCCGTTTCTTCTCTAGCCTTTTTCTCCATCTCATGAGTCTTAAGCTTTCCAATAAGACTAATGAGCTTCATTTCGTCTTTGTCGTTCAATTCCTTCAAGGTGGTAGCTTTGATTTCCCATGATGAAGGGAGTGCACGAATCACCTTACGCACCTTTTGGTCGTTGTTGATTTCATCACCTAGAGAAGCAAGAGCATTTGTGATTTTAGTGAACTTAGTAATCATATCATCAATAGATTCATTTTCTTACATTCTAAAACTTTCATATTGGGAACGCAAGAGATCAATTTTAGCTCTCTTGACTTGTGATGTTTCCTCATGAGTGACCAATAAGTGTTACCAAATCTCATAGGCGGATTTGCAATGGATAACCCGTGTTAAGTCATCCTCATTTAATGCTAAAAGTAAGGCATTTTGAGCCTTCGAATTTGCATCAACTTCCTTGGAGGTAAGATCGGACCAAGTGTCCTCCTCACCTTCGGGTGCACTATAGGGCTTGGTCAAAGACTTGCAACTCGGCTACCTAGAGATTACAAAAATATGTTCATCGTAACTTTCCCATATGGGAAAGTTGAGTCCATCAAATTTTGGGAGGGGTCTTAATGTTATCGGCCATCTTTACTAGTGGATGAATGAAGATATGAAAATAGTGATTAGCAAATTATAGGATCTCTCTAAGGATGTAAAGCCAAAAACTATAGTTCTAACTCTGATATCAATTGAAATCACACCTAGAGGGGGGTGAATAGGTATAATGCTAATCAATGCACAAATTAAAAAATGAGATGATGCAACGATCATTCAAAGAAAGATTAGATGCCGTATACCCCATGAAGGGCTCTAAACTTCTTCCTTCTGATTCCTCTAAATAAGAGTTTGAGGTGCACAATGCAATCTTGTTGTAAGAGTATAGATTGATAATATAAGAATGAATGAATAGAAATTAAAAGACACAAGTAAACCAATTGCAAACACAGAGATTTGCTTCGAGGTTCGAGCGCCCAGCTCTACGTCCCCGCCTTCACCCAGAAAGATTTTCGATCCACTAGAATTTTCACAAAGGATTACTTACAATCACTAGGGAGTACCCAACTCCTCAATCACACTCCCCTAATCCAGAGGCAGTGTAGCCACAAGTACAATACTCACCTGGTGATCAAAAGATCACAAAGTCTCTTTTGAAAAATTTTTCTTTACAAAACCTTAGAGAATAATATGTAGGATTGAAGCTCAAGGTTTGTAAGTGAAAATAAAACAAAGTAGAAGAGAGATTTGATTCAAAAACTTCAGAAGTAAATCAGAGATTAGAGCACAAAAACTGAGAGTAAAACACTTCTTTCAAGAATACTTAAACTTTGAAATCTTTGCAATAATTGTTGTGATTCACCTCAACCCCAACCACCCCTATATATAGAATTTAGGTAGGGATTAAAGGGTAAATATCTATTTGGACTAAGCAGGTATAATTAGACCAAAATCCAGCCTAAAACCACGTTTTAAGACAAAGACCACGTTTTAAAACATGTTTAAAAAACTAGCCGTTTTGGCCAGAAATGCCTCGCACGGTCGACCGGTTTTCAAAAATTATGACCGTTGGCTGAAGCCGGTCGACCGCCCGGTCGACGGTCCCAAGCTGAGAGTTTGGGTCCGCTAGTCGGTCGACCGCGTCGACCGCCCGGTCGAACGGGGAATGTGCACACATGCACACCCCTATGGGTCAGAACTGCGATCGACCGTTCTGACCTGTAACAGAGCCGGTCGACCGCAGTAGGTCATAAGCTGAAAAACAGGTTAGAGATTTGATATGAAGATAAGTTATTTTAAAAAGGAATTTATGTAAAGGCTTTGTAAAATACAATAAGCTAAGTATATACTGAAAATAGGACTTAAAGTATTTTATCAAGAGTCAAAAATAATCTTTTGAAACACGTGCAATGTTTGTGTGTGTAGGGTATTTGAGCTTCAATACTATATGTTGGCCCAAAGGCCCATCACTCTAGTTTTGATGATGATCAACTCATGTAGTTATAATACTAATAATCTTGTGTTTAATTAGTGACAGATTTATGATCAAGATCTTAGTAGGTGCATAGCTTCAACAAAGGATTTAAAGTCAAGTTTTGGAGCTAGCACGATGTTTGGACCAAGTCAAGAAGGCTTCAAGTGAAGACTTCAAGAAGATGAAGACTTGAGCCTAGGTTTGTTTTTAGAAGATTTTGTTTTAGTTAAAATGTAAAGGATAGAATAGTTGGTGGATTGCTCAAGTATATCATATACACACACACACTCTTGATTTAGTTTGTTTTAGAAAAGAATTTTTACTTTGGAAAAATACCGTTTGGTTTTTGGTTTTCAAGTTCATATGTTTTAACCTAAACCATGTTTAGAGCTTAATGTTAAAAACATAGATATTTCACCATGTTTGTGTAGTGGATCATATCCATACACACTATGCTTTAAAAAGAGTTTAAATATCTTGTTTTTGTTTCTAGTGAAGTTTGGAAAACAAGTTTTGGAAAAATCAAGTTTTAGATAATACTGTTTTTCATTTGAGCCAATATTTTCAAGTTACAAAAATAGTCCAAATTATTTGTAACATGCCTTGATTTTGGGCAAGCATGTTTGTTTATCAAAGTATATTGGTAAAACTATTTTTATAGATTTTTCTATATTTTATGGGATTTTATTTCAATCAAAAAGACCAAGTTTTAAATCCCTTTACAGTTCTGTCCTGGCTTCAGCCGGTCGACCGAGCCGGTCGACCGACGTGCACAGACGTGCACGCCAGTTCTGGCAGGAGGGCCGGTCGACCGATCCGGTCGACCGTCCAGAGAGCTCTGCTCTCTGGAAAGGCCCCGGTCGACCGGGCGGTCGACCGGACAGAGAGACTTGCTCTCTGTATCCTGGCCTCGGTCGACTGACCGGTCGACCGATGGCTCAACGGTCTGAAATATGACCGTTGGCCGGTCGACCGACAGTTCTGTCAGGCCTCCAACGGCTAGTTTTTGGAACCCTATAAATTGGGCCATTTGGGGGCTGTTTTAGACAAGATTTTCAAGTGGATTTTTTACCAGTTTTCCCAACTCTTTTAAGAGGTTTTCTCCACTTGTTTTAGAGCAAATATTTTCAATCAAAAGAGAGTTTTTATCAAGAGTGTTTAAAAGAGATTTCTTGAGTTTTCCTCCATAATTTCCATCCTAGTTTTTCTCACACAAACACTTGAGCTATCCATTGCTATATCTACCTATAGGGTTTTGTTGTGAGAGGATTTTAGGTGATCAAGAGTTGTGATCACCAAAGTTCCATCATTTGCTTTGAGGAGGCGGACGTGTGTGTTCGCGTTTGTTTTGAGTCGTGTGTGGACTCGGTGTTTGAGGTGCGGCCTCGGCGAGCTTGTGGGGCTTGCGGTGTGTATGGACTAGGGAGTCCGAGAGCTTGTAGGTGTTGCGGCACCGAGTGATCCGGTGGGATCGATTATAGTGGAAATCCTTCGTGGGTCGAAGGCGGGGATGTAGAGCAAGTGTGCTCGAACCTCGAAACAAATCCCTTGTGTTTGCGATTGCTCTCTCTCTCTCTCTCTCTCCCTTACTTGTTTATATCTTACATGCTATTATTGTGCTTATCCTTATGTGCTTGATATTCATATTGTGCTTATTTGATATATGCTTGGGGATTGTTTGCTAACACTTGTATTCAACCAAGAGAGCCAACGCGGCACCTCAACCCTTATCTAGGGGAATCTTGAGGAGTTAGTCCAGAGCCCTTTACGGGGAATTCGGCTACACTCTTGTGTTATACGTGGTGTTTAGTGCAATAGTTTAGTTTAGGTCATAAAAGTTTTTAATTTCGCATTTAGTGACCATTAGATTAACCATCACCTATTCACCCCCCTCTAAGTGATTTACAATTGGTATCAGAGCCAAGTGCTCTTGATTTGGGTCTTACAACCTAGAGTTAAAGATCCTCTTTTTTTTGGCTAATCACAATATTTGTACACACACCATGGACTTCATGTCTCCACCCACTTTTGACATTCTTAACATCCAAATTTGGAAAGTTAAGATGTCCTTATTCCTCAAAGCCCTAGGCATTCATGCCTATCTTGCCACAACTAATGATGCATATTGTTTAAATGGTAAGAATTTTGAGGCTAATGCAAAAGCCCTTCATGCTTTAAAGTCTACCCTAAATGATGAATATTTATCTAGGGTATCTAACATTGATTCGGCTTTTGTAGCATGGAATATCATCACCTCCCTTGGCGAAAAAGATCTATATTATGCCGGGAGCGATTCGGATGTTGGAAGCGACGCCTCCAACTTGTGCTATATGGTCCAAGGGGATAACCCCCTTGAGGTAACTACCGAATCCGAGGTAGAAGATAATGACATGTCATATGATGAGCTTGCTTGTTTTTGTCAACAATTACTTGAAAAATATGACATGCTAAGAAAAGATAATAAAAATTTGAAAAAGAATTTGATTGCATGCTTAATGAAAAAGATTCATTAGAAAATAAGGTTGCATGCATTGAAAAAGAAAATGAGCTTTTGAAAAATGAAAATGTTTCCTTAATGTCTAAATTGAATGATTTATGTGAGCTATCAAGGAGTTTTGGTGGGTCAACCACCATGTTTGGAGTTTTGGAACATAGTTCCCTAGTTGGTAACTATTTCTAAACTCTTAATTTATTTACATGCTTTTTATTTGATAATATCATTTAGCATGTTCATGTTTTAATTGTTTTTGTGCTTCATGTGGTAAATACTAGTCTAAATGTAGTTTTTATCAAAACTTGTATTTATACATGTACAAATAGTGAACAACAAATTGATCTATATATGTTTGCACTTCACGTTCATTTGTACTCACTTTATGCACATGTATAGGCTAGTTTGATGATTCTCTCATTTATACTTGTTTTGCCTATTTTCATGTTTTACTTCATGTATATGTAGTTTTTATTCAAATCTAATAAATATACATGTATACCCATTAGTCTTTTGCCTTCATGCAAATACTATTAATAGACTCTTTTATGTTTGAGATATGTATGCATATTATTAGTTTTGGATAAATCATACATACACCTAGAAGTTTGTTTTAAGATGAAAAATAAAATCTTTATGAATTTCATGATTTTTAATTGAGATTCATGTTTGAGCCCTATTGATTATTTTCATAAAAATGCTATTTACATGATTGTTAACACTCACACTTTATTTGTTTATTCATGACTTTATTTCATGAACATATTTTTGAGCTTTATCATTTCGAGTGTCGATTCTTATGTATTTAGTATGATTCATGAAAACATATGATTTGATTTCATGTTTTGAAGGATCTTAACTAGTTTTTCAAAATTACTTTTAACTAGTTAATTATTCTTCATTTGGAAGAGATTTTCAATGCTTAACTACTTTCAAAATTATTTTCGAAAACCCCTTCCAACCTTTATGGGCGGATGGCTGGGCGTGTATGCCTTGCAAGCCTTATTGAAAATCTTTTATCTTGAGCATATGAAGGGTGGTATGTTGTGAGTTATATACTTGATTTACATTGTTATTTTCAATTGGTATCATTGGATCTTTTCAATTGGTATCTCAATTGATATTTTTGTATATACTCATATTTTGTTTTCTATATATGTATGCTCTAATTTTTCAATTGGTATCATCAATTCTCATACATATATATGATTTTCGTGTGCTTGCTTTACATTTGGTATACATCTTTAAAGCACATAGCATGTTTATGCTAAGCTTGTTTTTAAAACTTTATTTTCAATTGATATCTCAATTGATCTTTAATAAGCTTATGCATGTTTTTCAATTGGTATCAAAATACTTCAAATTTGTTATAAATTTACATTGATATCAATATGTTTTACCTATTTGAAAATTTATAATGTTTATTTACAATTTGTTTATTTACATTTGGTATCTTTAAATTTGATTTACTAAGATATCTTAAAATTTGTTTAAGAAAAATTCAAAAGTTTGAAATTTAAAATGTCTTGATTTGTATTGCCTATATGCAAGGAGAGCTTAACATCTCTTCTACATATATATTCATGATGAGTGTATCTTATATTGAGGAGCTTGACAACTCTTCGTTATGTGATACACGTGTGTAGGGGGAGCTTCACATCTCCTCTTATGCATTACATATTATGTATTATGTGAATTAGGGCTTGTCATCCCTCTTTCATGTAATGTATATGTGTAGAGAAGTTACTTTACCGTCTTCCTCTTCATGAATGTATATCGTATATAAACTTTTATTGACTTATTTGTTTGCACCCCTTATTGATCTCTTTGTTTATGACAAAAATGGGGAGAAAATTTGTTGATTGTGTTTTTACCCCTTTGTTGATGATTGACAAAAAGGGGAGAAAGATTTTGGATTTATATACATGTTTGGTGAAAAAGGATTGTTTATGCATATATGTTTTGTTTTGCAAATAGGAGAAAAAGAATTTGATTTGTTTTATGCTTGATTAGCATGTTTATCTCCATATATTTGCATACATATTTATGAGCATTCATTGCATATTTATTGTTTAATTGTTATGCATGAGTTAAGGGGAGCTTCCTTGAAGCTTTACTTTAATCCATGGATATATAACTTCATGAGTTTTGTCATCATCAAAAAGGGGGAGATTGTTGGCCCAAAGGCCCATCACTCTAGTTTTGATGATGATCAACTCATGTAGTTATAGTACTAATGATCTTGTGTTTAATTTGTGACAGATTTATGATCAAGATCTTAGTAGGTGCATAGCTTCAACAAAGAATTTAAAGTCAAGTTTTAGAGCTAGCACGATGTTTGGACCAAGTCAAGAAGGCTTCAAGTAAAGACTTCAAGAAGATGAAGACTTGAGTCTAGGTTTATTTTTAGAAGATTTTGTTTTAGTTAAAATGTAAAGGATAGAATAGTTGGTGGATTGCTCAAGTATATCATATACACACACACTCTCTTGATTTAGTTTGTTTTAGAAAAGACTTGCTCTCTGTATCCTGGCCTCGGTCGACCGACCGGTCGACCGATGGCTCAACGGTCTGAAAAATGACCGTTGGCCGGTCGACCGACAGTTCTGTCAGGCCTCCAACGGCTAGTTTTTAGAACCCTATAAATTGGGCCATTTGGGGGCTGTTTTAGACAAGATTTTCAAGTGAATTTTTCACCAGTTTTCCCAACTCTTTTAAGAGGTTTTCTCCACTTGTTTTAGAGCAAATATTTCCAATCAAAAAAGAGTTTTTATCAAGAGTGTTTTAAAGAGATTTCTTGAGTTTTCCTCCATAATTTCCATCCTAGTTTTTCTCACACAAACACTTGAGCTATCCATTGCTATATCTACCTATAGGGTTTTATTGTGAGAGGATTTTAGGTGATCAAGAGTTGTGATCACCAAAGTTCCATCATTTGCTTTGAGGAGGCGGACGTGTGTGTTCGCGGTTGTTTCGAGTCGTGTGTGGACTCGGTGTTTGAGGTGCAGCCTCGGTGAGCTTGTGGGGCTTGCGGTGTGTACGGACTAGGGAGTCTGAGAGCTTGTAGGTGTTGCGGCACCGAGTGATCCGGTGGGATCGATTATAGTGGAAATCCTTCGTGGGTCGAAGGCGGGGATGTAGAGCAAGTGTGCTCGAACTTCGAAACAAATCCCTTGTGTTTGCGATTGCTCTTCTTCTCTCTCTCCCTTACTTGTTTATATCTTGCATGCTATTATTGTGCTTATCCTTACATGCTTGATATTCATATTGTGCTTATTTGATATATGTTTGGGGATTGTTTGCTAACACTTGTATTCAACCAAGAGAGCCAACGTGGCACCTCAACCCTTATCTAGGGGAATCTTGAGGAGTTAGTCCAGAGCCCTTCACGGGGAATTCGGCTACACTCTTGTGTTATACGTGGTGTTTAGTGCAATAGTTTAGTTTAAGTCATATAAGTTTTTAATTTCGCATTTAGTGACCATTAGATTAGCCATCACCTATTCACCCCCCCTCTAGGTGATTTACACTATATACTATTCTTTAACAAACTAACAATATAAAGATTTATAGGTAGGCGTCTCTGAACCGCGTTGCTGAGCTAGAGTCTCTTATCCTATAAGTGAGTTCTCTTGAGCCATCAACCTTGTAACATGCTTGAGAACGCTTGAGCCATCAAGACTTGTACAAACCTGAAAATCATTCTAGAACCTCTATTAGTACCAAATAGTTTTTATATGTTTTGTTATCATCAAAACGCATAAACCGGAGAGTGTATCCTTTGGGCCAACAGAAGTTAGTTCATGAATATAGGATTAGGTTATCATCGTGGAACGTAGGTTCTCTTACAGGTAAATTAGAAGAGTTAGTTGATGCTATAATTAGAATGAATGTTAGTATTTTGTGTGTGCAGGAGACTAAATAGGTAGGTAAAAAAGTTAGAATCATAAAGCATTGGGGTTATAAAGTTTGGTATACTGGTAGAGATAGAAATCGTAATGAGGTGGGTGTGATCATAAATAAACAATTGCTTGAGGATGTAGTGGAGGTTAGGAAGAAGGTGATACGATTTTACTAGTTAAACTTATTTTGGGTAAGGAGATTTTTTTTAATGTTATTAGTGTCTATGCACCGCAAGTAGGGCTTGATGAGTCTAGTAAGCGTCAATTTTGGGAGAATTTAGATGAGACAGTGTAAGGGATATCCATTAGAGAAAAGTCTTTCATCGGCTGTGACCTCAATAGGCATGTAAGAACTAGTCGTTTTGGGTTTAATAGTTTACATGGAGGATTTGATTTTGGGAAAAGAAATCAACTAGGTAACTCGATTCTAGATTTTGCTTTATCCTATGATTTGATCTTAGCGAATACTTAATTTAGGAAAATAGAGTCTCACTTGATCACTTTTAGAAGTGGATCAAGTGCGAGCCAAATAAATTTGTTTTTAACTAGGAGAGTAAATAAAGTTAGTTGCATTGATTGTAAGGTAGTACCGGTGAGAGTACTGGGTGAGAGTGTAGTAACCCAACATAGACTCTTAGTTTTGGATGTTCGGATTAGAAGGAGATTTAGAGAGATTAAACGTAAGTTAGATCCTAAGATTAAGTGGTGGCGGCTAAAAGAAGGTAACCAAGGAGTCATTGTTGATCGAGTGATATAAGTAACAGATTGGAAAGTCCAAGATGATCCCAATACAACATGAAACAAAATTGCTAGCTGCATTAAAAGAGTAGCTAAAAATATACTTGGTGAGTCACGAGGTGGTGCTCCACCATGTAAGGACACATAATGGTGGAATGAAGAGGTAAAAGCTGCCCTTAAGATCAATAAGACTCTTACAGAGATCTGAAGAAAAATTGTGATGGAGTGAGTTTTAAGAGGTATAAGCTAGCCAAGAAGGAGGTTATGAAAGCTGTTCAGAATGCAAGAGCTAAAGTGTACAAAAAAGTGTATGAGAAGTTGGACACCAAAGAGGTTGAAAAAGATACATATAGAATTGCTCGAATAAGAGAGAAAAAGACTAGAGACTTATGTACCATGAGATATGTCAAAGATGAGGATCAGAAGGTTTTAGTTCGGGATGAAAAAATCAAAGAAAGATGGAGAGAGTATTTTGACAGATTGTTCAATGGTAGTTCTACTCAAGATTTAAGTGACCTTACTATTCAGTGTCAGGATATGAACCGTAATTATATGCGCAGAATTAGCGAATCTGAAGTTAAAGAGGCCTTGAAGAGAATCAAGTCAAGGACAATTGTTGGCCCGGATGGAATTTGTAACGCCCCGATTCTACGGATACGGGGACGTCACTGCGACGTATATACGTAGGTCATAAATTGTCCCCACGTATATACGCTAAGCATAAAAGTACAACAAGGATCAGAGTACACGACAAAGCGTGGTATTCATACATATGCCAACACAAGAAGTACACATACAAAGTTATCACAGGTATTATAAAGTATTACACAATACATGTGTATTACATCATAACCAAGTCCAAAAGAAATATATACAAATATGTATACAAAAAGCTCACAAGTAGAAAGAAGATCTCGTGAGTCAAAAGGTGAGTCTGGCACGAGGGAATGGAACTAGTCCGCCTGCTCACTAAGGTAAGCTCGGTCCTCTGTGGATGGCTCCACTTCGTTCCAAGCTTCGGAATCTGAATGTGCAAATCCAAGGAGTCAAGACATATAATAATAAACAAACTATAGCCAAGTGGCTAAGGGACATGAATAAGGAAAGATGAAACAATTATAAAGAATATCAACTAATAAGTATGAAAAGCATGAAGAGATAAAATCCTAATACAATGAATCTACAGTTAACGTCTTATTATTATTACTTGTCTTACTGTGATATCTAACTATGTGACCCAGCGTCCCAGAGCACATAGATCCATATCCTAGTAAAGCAAGGTTGTTATTGGAAACAGCGGTTGTATCGACGAACTATGTTTACAGTGGGTCCCGTGCATGCCCGGGACCACGGTCCAGGGTGTTCCGTTGCTTGATGACGGAACCAGCCGCAAGGCCTATCAGGAGGGACTTATGTATGCCCTTTGTCATGACTGTATCAGGAAGAGGGAGCAAGCACTCCCCTCGGTCCCCTGGAGGCCCTCAGGTCAGACCGGAAATATAATTGTACAATATACCTAATGCCACTGTAAACACGAACACATATCGATATCCGCATGTTTCCCCCGACCCATGTGTAAGTTGGTCCATTTTATACAAAAGTCAAGTGCATCATGCTTGGTTTAAGAGATAGCATGATAAGAGGTGATATTCACTATTTAACGAGTCATGGAACGAGAATATGTAATAACAATTCATGAAGTAACAAGTGGTGAGATCCATCAAGTAACATGTCATGTAATATCAGTTATGAAGCATAAACAGTAATAATATGTTACACATGTATCAAAGATAAAATCCAAATTCAAATAGGAAATCAACTAAGTCAGACATTCAGAATTAGTCGACTAGGTGGAAGGATTAGTCGACTAATAGGGGTCTTAAGTCGACTAACAGTCTAGATGAGTCGACTAAAACTGGGTTCCAGAGAGTTGTAATTCTGTTTCAGGAAAAGTTAGTCGACTAGGGTTGTAAGGGTAGTCGACTAACAGGGAACTATTAGTCGACTAATGGATACTTAAGTCGACTAAGTTTGAGATACAGAGAGTTGAGTTTATTTCAGGAGTCGACTAGGGGAATTCTAGTAGTCGACTAGGGATATCTAGTCGACTGGAAATCTGGTCTAGTCGACTAAAGCTGGGAAATCAGAAAAGGTTAAGTTTCAACTACAGTGGATTAGTCGACTGGTCCCTAGGTCTAGTCGACTAATCGTGGGAAAACAGCAAACAGAACAGATTTCTAGGGTTTTGTTTGAGGGTCTAAAAATGTGATTTTTATGGCTCAAGTGAACATGAATTGTCAACACAAGTATACAAAGGAGTTTACAAGTCTTGGTGAGTAGATATACTCACTAGGATGGGTTTGATTGAGGCTTTACGAGTCCGGGAAGAGTGTGGTCGTCAAATGGCACCTATGTGATCCTTGGCGACGAAAAGAGCTACGATCCAAGCTCCAAATCAGTTGCTTGAGCTAGAGGTGAAGACCTTGAGGTGGTTTGGAGTTAGGGTTTGAGATGGAGAAGGAAATGGTGAAGGCTAAACTCTTGGTGAAGTGAAGAAAAAGAGAAAGAATTGTAAAGGAAAGTTTATATAGGATTTGATTTTTGTAAAGGAGATGTAAATAGTGTAAATGTGAGGGGGTTTATTGCAAAATGGGAGAGGGGATGGGTGTCCCTCACCTTGGCCACTTGGCCGGCCATGGGAGAGAGAGAGAATGGAGGCATTAATGAGGAAGTAGGTGAGAAATTGTGTGGAGTTGGAATTTTGGAGTAAATGGAATTTGGAAAATGGAAAAAAAACTTGTGGTTGTGGAGGAAAGAAATAAAGGAAAGGGAAAATGGAAAGAAATTCTTATAGGGAGATATTTACTCTAACTTGGAATTTGAAAATATTGAAAACATGGATTCCTAGGTTTAAATCAAGTATGCGGAAAACATTTCGGAAAATACCGAAATCGTCCGAAATTCAAGTATCTCGGAACGACTCGTAAATTTTACCAAAAATCAATAATAATATATGAAGACTAATAGTGAAATCCTTTTTAAGAAATACTTTATAGTTTTAAAACTAAAAATCCCGGAATCAGTTATCTACCGACTCCGTTGGAGTTTTCATAAATTTATAAAATTCTCAGAAAAAATTTTAAGTAGGGAATATGATTCTAAGAAATAAAGTCTAAAGGACCATCTAGAAATTCCTAACTGTTTGAGAATTAAAATTTCAGGAATCGATCAGCGACACTGGTCGACACCGGTTTTGAAGAAATTCATTTTAATTCAGGAAAAATCCAGAAAATCATAGAAAATCTAATATATTGGAAAATGATATTTGAAAGTGAAATCGGTCAAATACAGGAAGTAAATCGAAAAATACGATCGAAAAGCTGAATACGCAACTAAGTACGTATTCTGGAAACGGGGTATTACAATCCACCCACCTTACAAAAATTTCGTTCTCGAAATTTCATAAGGTGAAAGGTAACAGGAAAAGTAACAGATAGAGAAGGATAAGATGGAAGATAACGGTAGAGAAGAATAGAAGGAAAGAGTCTTACCAATCAAGATGTGAAGAGTTGAGGATAGCGCTCTCGGATAACGTCCTCTCGTTCCCATGTGGCTTCTCCCGGTGCATGCCTGTTCCAAGACACCAATACCAATGGTATAGCCTTGTTCTTCAGTGTCTTCACACTCTTATCCAAAATGGCCATCGGCTTCTCCTGATATGACAAATCCGGTTGTACTTCCAGTTCGGAATGATCCAAAATATGACTATCATCCTTTACATATTTCCTCAACTGAGATACGTGGAAAACATTGTGCACTCCCTCCAAAGATGGAGGTAAAGCCAATCTGTACGATACATCTCCCACACGGTCCAAGATCTCGAATGGGCCGATGTACCTCGGACTAAGCTTTCCACGAGTACCGAACCGGATAACTCCCTTGGTAGGTGATATCTTTAAAAACACATGGTCACCTGCCTGGAACTCCAATGGCCTTCTCTGTGTGTCAGCCCAACTCTTCTGACGGCTCTGTGCTGCCCTGAGGTGATCTCTGATGATTCTGACTTTCTCTGTGGTCTGAATCAGAATCTCTGGCCCCAAAAGTCCCCTCTCACCGACTCCATCCCAACAAATCGGTGACCTACACTTCCTTCCATACAATGCTTCAAATGGTGCCATCTTGATACTTGCCTGGTAACTGTTGTTATAAGAAAACTCAGCCAAGTGAAGATGATCTTCCCAAGATCCCTTAAACTCAATCATACAGGCCCTTAGCATATCTTCAAGGATCTGGATAGTCCTCTCAGATTGCCCGTCTGTCTGAGGATGGTATGATGTACTGAATTTCAGACGGGTTCCCAAACTTTCTTGGAGACTCTCCCAAAAATGAGATCTGAATCTTGTGTCTCTGTCTGATACAATACTGACTGGAACTCCATGCAGACGAACTATCTCCTTCATGTACTTGTCTGCCAGAACCTCTGTTGACTGACCTACCCTGAATGGTATGAAGTGAGCCGACTTGGTGAGGCGATCAATGATTACCCACACAGCATTATTACCTTTAGGACTGCGAGGCAATGCCGTGACAAAATCCATGGTGATGTGCTCCCACTTCCACTCAGGTATCGGTAAAGGTTGTAGAAGTCCAGCTGTCCTCTGATGCTCTATCTTTATCTGCTGGCACACCAGACACTTGGCTACAAACTGAGCTATCTCCCTCTTCATAGCATTCCACCAAAACTGCTTCTTCAAGTCCTGATACATCTTGTTTCCCCCTGGGTGGATGGAATATGCTGAACTGTGTGCTTCTGCCAAAATCTTCTGCCGAACATCTCCTTGGGGAACACAAATCCTGCTACCAAAGTATAAGGCACCATCCGGATGAATGCTGATATCAGTCCTCAATCCAGCCTCTACCTGAGCTCGGAATTTCTGTAACCTGGGATCTTCCTTCTGAGCTTCCCTGATCTCATCAATCAATGTTGACTGAATCTGCAAAGTCATGAACTGCCCTGCCTTCTCAGTCCTTCGAACTAACATCAAGTCCAATCTGATGAAGTCTCGAATCAACTCCTTCTGCTGAGTAAGCTGGACAAGCACTCTATTCTCTGGCATCCTGCTCAGTGCATCTGGAACTGTATTGACCTTGCCTGGATGATATTGCAAGTCAATATCATAGTCCGCCATCAGTTCAAGCCATCTCCTCTGCCTCATATTCAACTCTTTCTGTGAGAAAATATACTTGAGGCTCTTGTGATCTGTATATATCAACACCTTATCTCCCAGAAGATAATGCCTCCAGATCTTCAATGCAAATATCACAGCTGCTAGCTCCAAGTCATGAGTTGGGTAATTCCGCTCATGAGTCTTCAGTTGCCTAGATGCATATGCTATGACATGATCATGTTGCATAAGTACACATCCCAGGCCTTTTCCTGATGCATCACTGAATATGACCATCCCTCCTCTCCCTGAGGGAGTCTTCAAGATTGGAGCCGAAATGAGCCTCTGCTTCAATTGCTCAAAGGCTGCAGTACACTCTTCTGTCCACATGTACCTTTCCCCTTTCCGGGTGAGCTTAGTCAATGGAGCTGCAATCCTAGAGAAATCCTGGACAAAGCGTCTGTAATATCCGGCTAGTCCAAGAAAACTCTTAATCTCAGTCACCGTCCTCGGAATCGGCCAATCTCTCACTGCCTGGATTTTGCTGGGATCAACTGAAATTCCTTCTGCTGAAACCATGTGTCCAAGGAAGGCTATGCTGTCCAACCAGAACTCACACTTGCTCCTCTTGGCATGAAGCTGCTCCTGCTGGAGAGTCTGCAATACAATCCTCAAGTGTTCTGCATGCTCCCTGTTGCTCCTTGAATAGATCAGGATGTCATCTATGAAAACAACAACAAACTGATCCAGATAAGGCGAGAACACTCGGTTCATCAAATCCATGAAAACTGAAGGGGCATTGGTGACTCCGAAAGGTATAACTAGAAACTCATAGTGGCCATAACGGGTCCTGAATGCAGTCTTCGGGATATCCTCCTTCTTCACCCTCAGCTGATGGTAACCCGACTGTAAATCCAATTTAGAGAATACACGGGCTCCATGAAGCTGATCAAACAGATCATCAATCCTGAGTAAAGGATACTTGTTCTTGATGGTAACTTTGTTCAACTCCCTATAGTCAATACAAAGTCTCTTACCACCATCCTTCTTATTGGCCAACAGTACTGGAGCCCCCCATGGTGAAGTACTTGGCCGAATCAATCCCTTGTCTGAGTATTCTTGCAGCTGCTTCTTCAAGATCTCTAACTCCGTCGGTGCCATCCTGTATGGAGCCTTGGATATAGGAGCTGCTCCTGGAACTGTGTCAATAGAGAACTCGATCATCCTTTCAGGTGGCAGTCCTGAGATTTCATTAAACACTCCTGGGAATTCATTCCACACTGGTACCTTCTGCTTCTGAACCTCCGAAGTAGTCATCCGTGTCTTTCCCTTGGTAGATTTCACTTCTCCACTGAATTGGAACTCCGGTTGATGAGGGATTCTGAAATTAATTTTCTTCTCCCTACAATCAATAACTGCATGGTACTGACTGAGCCAGGTCATGCCTAAGATTACGTCGTACCCTTTGGTGTCTAGTACGATCATATCTATGGCCAAGATCTTATCACATAGTTCTACTGGACAATCAGTACAGACTCTAGAAGATATGACTACCCCATTCCCTGTACTAATCTCCCATTTGTGGTCTAAAGATCTAACAGGTATAGAATGCAAAGCCACAAAATGGTCTGAGATATAACAATGGGATGCACCTGAATCGAAGAGAGCGAGAACAGGTTTTGAATGAACTCTGATGTTACCTGTTATCACTTCCTCTGAAGTCTCAGCTTCTTCTGCTGTCAGATTGTAAGCCTGACCTCTACCACGCCCTGTTGCAGTCCTGGCTCCTCTCTGGACTGGGCGAACAACATGCTGTGGCGGAAGGGGAAGAGCTCTCCTCATCACTGGTCCTTGATTCCTCTGCCCAAGTGGCCCTGGAAGTGCCCTCTGTCCATTCGGTCCTTGAGGTGCCGGCAAAGCTTGGTTGGCAAACCCAATTCTCCTGTGTGGACAGGTCTCTACTGCATGGTCTCGGGACCCACACACCAAACACAATCCATTTGCCCTCCGGCAATTCTGCTGAGAATGACCTGGTTTCTGGCAAAAGTTGCAGATAGGACCTGGTCGAGCCATCTGGTAAGGAGCTGGTCTGAATGGTTGCCTCTGAACCTTTGCTGCTCTATATGGGCCTCCTCTTCCCATTGGTGCAAACGGCCTCTTCATGGCCTGGCTTCCCATCTGGTCAACTTTCTTCTTCTCAAGCCCACGCTCCACCTCCCGAGCTATGGTGAGAACCTCAGAATAAGTCTTCAGCTGCTGGGGCATCAAGAAGACCTGTATGTCCATATGCAGGCCCTGCTGGAATCTGCTTGCCCGCTTCTCCTCATCCGTCACCATGTACGGAGCAAAGCGGCTGAGTCTGAGAAACTCCGCGGCATACTCGTCCACGGACTTGTCCCACTGCTGGAGTCTGATAAACTGCTCTTCCATGTCCTTCTGAGCAGTAGCAGGGAAGAATCTGTTATAGAAGCTCTTGGAGAATGTGTCCCAGGTGACAGGCTTCTCCAGTCTGGCCTCTTCAGCAAGCCACCAAGTTCTAGCAACATCTTTCAACTGAATCTTGGCGACCTCAACTTGGTTCTCCTTAGGTACCCTGGCTGCATTCAGCAGATCTGTGGTATCCGTCAACCATTGTTCAGCATCCAATGGTTTCTCGCCTCCCTGAAGATGGCTGGCTGCAGCCTCCTGAAGTCTGAAATGTTTCCCGGCCTCTGCTCTTTCGGTGCTGCCAATTCTTGCCTGAGGAGTTCAGTCTGCTGCTGCTGGTTTTCCATCATGGTCTGAATGACCCTCAAAATATCCACATTCTCTCCCGTGGGTCCATTCGACGCTTGCCCGGAGTGGTTACGGCCCGTCCTTCGCTCCATACCGAGTTAGGAATAGAAAACTGGAATTTGAAAACAATTGGAAGGGGTTTAGGATACAAGGGAATGAATCAAGGAAGGAATCAAGAGGGACTTAATAACTTTGTATATTGTAGTTGGCATAAGCAAATTTCTAGAATTTGCTGCTTGATTGTACTTTAGGTTTGAGAGCCTAGGCTCTGATACCAACCTGTAACGCCCCGATTCCACGGATACGGGGACGTCACTGCGATGTATATACGTAGGTCATAAATTGCCCCCACGTATATACGCTAAGCATAAAGTACAACAAGGATCAGAGTACACGACAAAGCGTGGTATTCATACATATGCCAACACAAGAAGTACACATACAAAGTTATCACAGGTATTATAAAGTATTACACAATACATGTGTATTACATCATAACCAAGTCCAAAAGAAATATATACAAATATGTATACAAAAGCTCACAAGTAGAAAGAAGATCTCGTGAGTCAAAAGGTGAGTCTGGCACGAGGGGAATGGAACTAGTCCGCCTGCTCACTAAGGTAAGCTCGGTCCTCTGTGGATGGCTCCACTTCGTTCCAAGCTTCGGAATCTGAATGTGCAAATCCAAGGAGTCAAGACATATAATAAAACAAACTATAGCCAAGTGGCTAAGGGACATGAATAAGGAAAGATGAAACAATTATAAAGAATATCAACTAATAAGTATGAAAAGCATGAAGAGATAAAATCCTAATACAATGAATCTACAGTTAACGTCTTATTATTATTACTTGTCTTACTGTGATATCTAACTATGTGACCCAGCGTCCCAGAGCACATAGATCCATATCCTAGTAAAGCAAGGTTGTTATTGGAAACAGCGGTTGTATCGACGAACTATGTTTACAGTGGGTCCCGTGCATGCCCGGGACCACGGTCCAGGGTGTTCCGTTGCTTGATGACGGAACCAGCCGCAAGGCCTATCAGGAGGGACTTATGTATGCCCTTTGTCATGACTGTATCAGGAAGAGGGAGCAAGCACTCCCCTCGGTCCCCTGGAGGCCCTCAGGTCAGACCGGAAATATAATTGTACAATATACCTAATGCCACTGTAAACACGAACACATATCGATATCCGCATGTTTCCCCCGACCCATGTGTAAGTTGGTCCATTTTATACAAAAGTCAAGTGCATCATGCTTGGTTTAAGAGATAGCATGATAAGAGGTGATATTCACTATTTAACGAGTCATGGAACGAGAATATGTAATAACAATTCATGAAGTAACAAGTGGTGAGATCCATCAAGTAACATGTCATGTAATATCAGTTATGAAGCATAAACAGTAATAATATGTTACACATGTATCAAAGATAAAATCCAAATTCAAATAGGAAATCAACTAAGTCAGACATTCAGAATTAGTCGACTAGATGGAAGGATTAGTCGACTAATAGGGGTCTTAAGTCGACTAACAGTCTAGATGAGTCGACTAAAACTGGGTTCCAGAGAGTTGTAATTCTGTTTCAGGAAAAGTTAGTCGACTAGGGTTGTAAGGGTAGTCGACTAACAGGGAACTATTAGTCGACTAATGGATACTTAAGTCGACTAAGTTTGAGATACAGAGAGTTGAGTTTATTTCAGGAGTCGACTAGGGGAATTCTAGTAGTCGACTAGGGATATCTAGTCGACTGGAAATCTGGTCTAGTCGACTAAAGCTGGAAAATCAGAAAAGGTTAAGTTTCAACTACAGTGGATTAGTCGACTGGTCCCTAGGTCTAGTCGACTAATCGTGGGAAAACAGCAAACAGAACAGATTTCTAGGGTTTTGTTTGAGGGTCTAAAAATGTGATTTTTATGGCTCAAGTGAACATGAATTGTCAACACAAGTATACAAAGGAGTTTACAAGTCTTGGTGAGTAGATATACTCACTAGGATGGGTTTGATTGAAGCTTTACGAGTCGGGAAGAGTGTGGTCGTCAAATGGCACCTATGTGATCCTTGGCGACGAAAAGAGTTACGATCCAAGCTCCAAATCAGTTGCTTGAGCTAGAGGTGAAGACCTTGAGGTGGTTTGGAGTTAGGGTTTGAGATGGAGAAGGAAATGGTGAAGGCTAAACTCTTGGTGAAGTGAAGAAAAAGAGAAAAGAATTGTAAAGGAAAGTTTATATAGGATTTGATTTTTGTAAAGGAGATGTAAATAGTGTAAATGTGAGGGGGTTTATTGCAAAATGGGAGAGGGGATGGGTGTCCCTCACCTTGGCCACTTGGCCGGCCATGGAGAGAGAGAGAATGGAGGCATTAATGAGGAAGTAGGTGAGAAATTGTGTGGAGTTGGAATTTTGGAGTAAATGGAATTTGGAAAATGGAAAAAAAACTTGTGGTTGTGGAGGAAAGAAATAAAGGAAGGGAAAATGGAAAGAAATTCTTATAGGGAGATATTTACTCTAACTTGGAATTTGAAAATATTGAAAACATGGATTCCTAGGTTTAATCAAGTATGCGGAAAACATTTCGGAAAATACCGAAATCGTCCGAAATTCAAGTATCTCGGAACGACTCGTAAATTTTACCAAAAATCAATAATAATATATGAAGACTAATAGTGAAATCCTTTTTAAGAAATACTTTATAATTTTAAAACTAAAATCCCGAATCAGTTATCTACCGACTCCGTTGGAGTTTTCATAAATTTATAAAATTCTCAGAAAAATATTTAAGTAGGGAATATGATTCTAAGAAATAAAGTCTAAAGGACCATCTAGAAATTCCTAACTGTTTGAGAATTAAAATTCCAGGAATCGATCAGCGACACTGGTCGACACCGGTTTTGAAGAAATTCATTTTAATTCAGGAAAAATCCAGAAAATCATAGAAAATCTAATATATTGGAAAATGATATTTGAAAGTGAAATCGGTCAAATACAGGAAGTAAATCGAAAAATACGATCGAAAAGCTGAATACGCAACTAAGTACGTATTCTGGAAACGGGGTATTACAGAATTCCTATTGAGGTATAGAGATGCTTAGCAGAGATGGGTGTGAGATGGCCGACAAACCTCTCTAATTTGATCTGGCTAACTAAAAGATGCCAAATAATTGGAGGAAGAGTACCCTAGTACCTCTCTACAAGAACAAGAGTGATATCCAGAGTTGTTCAAACTACCATGAAATAAAACTCATGTGTCACACCATGAAGCTTTGGGAAAAGGTAATTGAACACAGGTTAAGACAGAATGTTAAAATATTAGAGAACTAGTCTGGGTTCATGCCGGGAAGATCGACAACAGAGGCTATTCATTTGCTTCGTCAACTTATCAAGCGATTTCGAGAGAGGAGGAGAAATTTGCATACGGTCTTTATTTTTAGAAAAAGCTTATGATAAGGTGCCAAGAGGTATTATGGTGGACATTGATGAAAAGTGAGTTCCCATCAAATATATTGACATAATCAAGGATATGTACGATGGAGAAATGACAAATATCAGAACTTGTGGATGCATAACAAATAATTTTTCTATCACAATTAGATTGCATCAAGGATCTGCATTGAGTCCATTCTTTTGGCCACAGTGATGGATGAGCTTACTAAAACTATTCAGGATGAGATACTATAATGTATGCTATTTGCTGATGATATTGTCTTAGTCGATGAACGGGAGCTGGGGTAAATGCTGAATTGGTGCTATGAAGGTAAACTCTAGAATCTCGAGGTTTTAGATTAAGTAAGGCCAAAATAGAGTATATAGAGTGCAAATTCAGTAAACAGGAAATCCGAGATTATAGTATTGTAACACTAGACGGAAAAGAAATACCGATGAGCATTCATTTTAAGTACTTAGGTTCTATCATCCAAAAGGATGGGGCTAGTGATGTCAACCATAGGATCCAAGCCGGCTGGTTATGGAGGAGTGCAACATGAATTTTATGCGACCGTAACATTCCGTTATGATTGAAAGGTAAGTTTTATCGGACTGCTATTAGGCCAGCTTTATTATATGGCACAAAATATTAGGTTATAAAGAGATATCATACCCAGAAGATGAGTGTAACGGAGATGCGCATACTTCGTTGGATGTGGGGTGACATGAGGAGAGATAAGGTGAGAAATGCGGATATTCATACTAAAATAGCATAGTCCCTATAGAAGAGAAGATGAGAGAAAACCACATACGATAGTTTGGTTATGTGCGACGTAGACCTACAGATGCGCCAGTCTGGTGAGTAAAGCGTATCAAATTAGGACAAGTTAAAATAGAGCGGGGGAGACCGAAGAAACATGAATGGAGGTGATACGACAAGATATAAAGGCTATAGGGCTTAACGAAGACATATTGCTCGATAGGAATAAGTGGAGAAAGTTGATCCTTGAGCCCGATCTAGCGTAATTCTCTTTTGGTTCATGTGGCCTACCCAAATACTTGGGACAAATGGTTTAGTTGTTGTTGTTTGTATTTTTAGAAAATGGGGTTTTAATTGTCCTAAGAATAAAGGAATTGTTTGGTCAATTCTTCCTACAGCTATTTTATTTGCATCTACTATGTTTATCATAATGTTGGCAATTGTTAATGGGGAAACAATTGTTAATAGTGGAACAACGTCCATCATCTGTCAAAACAAGTTGCCATCACGTAAACAGAGGAACAGCCCTTACAATTCCTCTCAGAGGTATTATGTGGGCAAACAATCAACTGTGTTTTTCTTGTCAACAACGTTAGCAGTTGTGATGGGAACTCCATCAATCGTTGATAGCTTGCGTTGTTTTTACAAGAATATTTTGAAAACTTTGTTTAAGGTGAAACATGTAACTTTCCTATTTTACACCTAATGCAAAAGAGAACCATGTCTAAAAGAAATTTAAATAAGAATCATGATGTGACTAATTATTGAGGTCCAATCTCATATAATTTCCCTGTAGGTGAGAGAAAGAGACACTTAGGAGTCGTGGACCTCTCAACTGTGTCAATTTAGGGTCTGTTTGGTTGTCGTAATTAGCCGTAATTCGTAAGTCGTAATTGGTAAAGTCTTTTACAGTTGTAAATGAGTTACATGCATGTAAGTTTTACGGTATTTGGTTGATAATATAAAGTTGTAAGTGGGAAAGTATATTGTGTTTTACGGTGTTTGGTTGTCGCAATGTGTAAGTCGTAAGTTAAAAAGTTGAAAACAAAATTAACTATTTGGTGATTTAAAAAGTTTTAATATTGTAAATAATATTAAAAATGCTAAATATTAAAAAAAATTAATATTAACATAAAAAAATAATACAAATTTGCATGATCGAAATTAACTGTAACTGGACTGCAAGTGAGTGGTAATTGGGTTGCAAGTGAGTGGTAGTTGCGTTGCGTAAGTCATTTATGAATTACGGTCTAAACAAACGCTGTAGTTGTAATTGAGTTGTAATCATTTATGAATTACGGACTTTTACGACTTTTATGACGAAACAAACTGCCCTTTGGTTGGAGCCAAACCGTTTGCTAATGGGCCATATTAAGGAACCGCGCCTGAATAGCCCAGCCCAGAAGAAAAGAAAGTATGTAGCGTGCCCTCAACGCGCAGCATCTTGGACTTAAAAAACCCCCGAATTGAAATAATCAATGTGGCGATCCAACCACAGGACAAACTGTACAAGGCATCTAGATAACAGACACGTGTACTCCATCCCTCTCCCACACCCTCCGGCGTGTGAAGTGTCCTTATTTTTGGAGTCGGTTTCTTCAAGCTCTTTCTTAATTTCTTCTCAAATTTTGAAGCTAGGTTTCTTGCTCTGCTCTCAGTCTCCAAACTTTTAGAAATGGAGAGGATTAGAAGGGCATCGCACGCTGGATCCTGGTACACTAACAGCGTGAGTTTCTCACTCCTAAGATCCTCTCTAACGGCGATGCTGACTGTACTGATCGCTAAAAAACAGTAGCAAAATCTAGTCTTTTTGATGAATTTGGTTGCAAAAGCAGTTGAATTGATCTTGTTGCTCTTTGGAAATCTCGTTATTTGATACAACCGATCAAAATTTCACTCTGTCATGGTCAATTGATTATCAAACCGACTGTACCTGTCTCCTAAAGGGGCTGGATCATTGTCTAGAATTGATCTTTTTACCTCTCGGCAACTGGATTGTTCAAGTGAGCAGTGTTTTTTCATTAAGTTAATAAATTGGGCAATTGAATTGCGTGGCTGATCACTGACAATTTTATAGGATAGGAGTTGCAAATTTGTTATCTTTTTCCATAGTTTAGAACTAAGTGTTAGGATTTTGCCTTGTTTTCAAAAGGAGATGATGATCCAAGAAATCCAATCGAGTTGTAGAAGCTGATGACTTAAGGCAAGAAGAAGCAAACCATGCAGGTGCTGATTAGTCGACTAACACACAAGCCTAGCGCAGATACAGAGGCAAGAAAAGAGGAGTAGTTTACAGTAGTCGACTGTATAACGGTATTAGTCGACTAATTTCAGGAATTAGTCGACTAGTCATATGACCTAGTCGACTAATAGCGGCGTTTCTGAAGCAGAATCAGTTTTCTTTTCAGGCGCATGTTTTCTTTTTCTGGTGGAGTACGAATAAGACTCAGTTTCTATTCAATGAAGGTTTGTTTCTAAAAGATTAAAGGGTCTAGAATCCTTCTAGATAGGATTGATAAGATTCTTCAAGCATTCAATGACCAAGATCATCTCATAATCCAAATAAGAGTTGTTTTGTAAAATCCTAAAATAAAAGTTATAACCCAGCATTGATCTCAAGCTGATCTGAATCTAATCTCAAGGAGAAAAAGGTGAAGAACACCAAGGAGATCAGAAGGAAGCCATGAAAGAGAAAGCAAGGTGAAAGTATATAGAGATAAGGTAATACTCTTGTAATCTTGGTCTAGATTAAGGAGGAAGGTGAATACTCTTGTTGTATTAAGAGGAAGGTTAGATCTCTTTGTATTTATTAATAAAGCTCTCTCAAGTTCTCTCTCTGTGGACGTAGGCCAAGTTTGGGCCGAACCATGTTAAATCCTCTTATTCTTTTTTATTACTCTTTTTCTAAGTATTGTTAGTTTGCTTACAATAGTTTTCTTTTGCAAGTACTGATCATATTGTCAAGTTTCACAAACATTGATCCTGGGAGTAACAGATAGCGCCGATTTGTTACAACAATTGGTACCAGAGTTAAAAGTTGACAAAGAGTGATATGTCGAAGATAGAAAGTTTTACTACAAAATTTGAGGTCGAGAAGTTCAATAGCAAAGGAAATTTCGGTTTTATGGCAAAAGAGCGTAAAGATGTTGCTAATGCAACAAGGTCTTCACAAGACTTTGCAGGATAAGTCATCAAAACCTGCAGGTACATAAAACGAGGATTGGGTGGAGATGGATCTAAAAGCGGCAAGCACAATCCAACTATGTCTCGCAGATGAGGTGATGTACAACGTGACGATGAAGAAACGACTAAAGGATTGTGGTAAAGGTTAGAAATGTTGTATATGACGAAAACCTCTCCAATAAGCTGTATCTCAAGAAACAACTATATGGGCTATGCATAAACAAATGGACAACAGTGTTGGAGCATTTAAACTTCTTCAATAAGATCATCATCGAGCTTCTAGCTGTTGATGTCAAGATTGACGAGGCAGACAAGGCGTTGATACTTCTCAGTTTGCTTCCACAGTCATATGATCACATCATCACCACCATGCTCTATGGTAAGGAAACTCTCATCTTGGAGGAGGTCACATCAACTTTCTTATCTAATGTGATTAGGAAAAGGCCAATCAAGAGGAGCTGACAAGATCGAGTTTCGGTGGTCACGGGAAGGAAAGGAAGAAGAGAAGGAAAGAAAGGTCCGGGCTCGTCAAAGGTGTGTCATTTTTGTCACAGGGAAGGTCATTGGAAAAATGACTGCAAGCATCGGCAAGCATGGGGGAAGAAGAAAGGGTAAGCTGCGGAGGCAGATGTAGCATTGAACAATGTAGAGGAAACTGAAGTATTAATGGCTTCCTACGAAGATAACACTTCTCAAGGTAAAGGCTGGATATTTGATTTAGATAGTATGGTTCATGCATGTTCCCAAAAGGAGCTGTGCAACTTCTTGGTTGCAAAGGAGGAAGGGATTGTCAAGATGGTGGATGGCTCAACTTGCGAGTTCCTCGGCATTGGGACAGTCAAGATTACAGAAAAAGATAGGATGATGCGTGCTCTGGAGGCGATCCGGTATGGCCCGGGGGCACGGTACAATCTAATATCTATAGGGGTGCTCAACGAAGAAGAATGTCGGATCCAAGTGCAACAAGGCGTCAACACAGTTAGCCAATGAGACAGGGTAATCTTGGAAGGAGAGAAGTGTGAGGGTTATACAAGCTGAAGGAAGAAAACTCAGTTCAAAAAGCGTTCTAGGAATAAGCTTGGAAGTGAGCTCATCGTGAGGTGGAGCTTCAAGGAAAACTGCAATGGGACACGAACCAGGTCAAAGTGTTGCGAAAGGAGAAAGAGTGCATTCGGGCAAGGCCTGAGATGGTCCAAGCCATGGCGATGAAATAACCAAAGGCCCCGGAGAGAGGAGGCAAGAGTTAAAGGCTTCACGACACGGTTACAACCAGGGAAAGAACCAAGGTATTAATCCGAAATCTCAAGTTGCTTTACTAAAGGCTTGAAAAGCAAGTCAAGTGTGGTTTTTAGGATTTTGCATTGTTTTCAAGAGGAGATGATTTAAGAAAATTCAATCGAGTTGGGAAGATGATGGCTTGACGCAAGAAGAAGCAAACCATGCAGGTGCTGATTAGTTGACTATAAGGTTATTAGTCGACTAAGACACAAGCCTAGTCGACTAGTAGTCGATTAGGGCAGATATAAACAAGAAACAGAGGAGCAGTTTACAGTAGTCGACTATATAAGGGTATTAGTCGACTAATTTCAAGAAATAGTCGACTAGTCATATGGCCTGCCTAGTCGACTAATAGCGGCGTTTCTGAAGCAGAATCAATTTCCTTTTCAGGTGCATGTTTTATTTTCTAGTGGAGTACGAATAATACTCAGTTTCTATTTAATAAAGGTTTGTTTCTAAAAGATTAATGGGTCTTGAATCCTTCTAGACTAAGGAGATCAAACTCCTAACAGGATTGATTAAGATTTTTCAAGCATCCAACAACCAAGAGCATCTCATAGTCCAAGTAGGAGCTGTTTGTAAAATCCTATAAGTAAAAGTTGTAATCTAACATTGATCTCAAGCTGATCTGAATCTAATCTCAGGGACAAAATGGTGAAGAACACCAAGGAGATCAGAAGGAAGTCAAAAAAGAGAGAAGCAAGGTGAAGGTCCATAGAGATAGGTAATATTCTTGTAATCTTGGTTTAGATTAAAGAGGAAGGTGAATACTCTTGTTGCATCAAGAGGAATGTTAGATCTTTTTGTATTTATTAATAAAGCTCTCTCAAGTTCTCTCCCCGTGGACGTAGGCTAAGTTTGGGCTGAACCACGTTAAATCCTCGTGTTTTTTCTTATTACTCTTTTGTCTAGGTATTGCTAGTTTGCTTTGCAATAGTTTTCTTTTGCAAATATTGATCATATTGTCAAGTTCCGCAAACGTCGATCCTGGGAGTAACAATTGGTGTTGATAGCGCCGATTTGTTACAACAATTTGTATCATTGGATTAGTTGCTTGAGGATTGAAATAGGAATAAACAAGCTCTTTTATACTAGTGGAAGAGTCGGTGCGATTGAACTGTCTAGCATATGTGAATGTTGAAGTGGATGTGATCCATGCTTTCTTCCTACAGCCTCGTGCAATGGCTAACAATTCTCCAACCTGGTGCATTCATATACCAGTCGTGTTTATCTGCCAAAAGTGGTTGTGTTAAACACTGATGTACTCAAACAACTTAAGCAAATAATCCGAGCAATGATCTTCTGGCGAGCTCTTTGGTTGCATTTCAAGTTGAGTTCTTTGGGGTTATACTTCAATTGAATTTTTTTAGGAGCTCTTTGGGATTGCACCTTCAAGTGGAATTAATCCGAGTAATGATCCTGGAGATTTGATAATTTGAGAAGCATTGTTTGGATGATAGTGATATGTCTCCTTATGCAAGTGAACATAGGATGTGAAAGAATCCTGGGATATCTCTGTTAGAATAACCCATACCTATCAATTGTGTGCATGCTATTATCTAAAAGAAGCATGGTAATTTGTTACCCTATATAATCTGCAATAATATTATTCTTTCATCATGCTTTAGTCTATGTTTCCTTTTGTTCTTCCTTTTTTTCCGGCTTGAATGACACAACTCTGTCTGCCTAACATAAAATAGAAGCCAACTTTTACCATATTGAAGAATCATTCATGTAAAATGAAGCAACTTCTATGATACTTTTTGAGTTCGCCATTAGAGACTATATTTATGGCACATTCAAATGCATGTGTTAAAATGAAATTGAAATTTTACATAATTTATAAACTTAATTGACTCATTAAACCAACTCCACACTCCCCCCACCCCACAATAACAAAATAAAAAAAGAGAGAGGAAAAAACCAGGGGGGTGGGAACGAGCCTAGCTGAGATAGTTTATTTCTGACATATAGATGAAAGATTCATGAAAATAATACAATGGCAATGTGTTAGTTGCTCAGATCCTTTCCAAAATTTTCTATCACGTTCCAAGGAGTATTATGTGATTTCTTGTGCATATTTCGACTGCCAAACACTCAGTCTCCTCAGAAATCAGTTCTTGAATGTCCTATTGATTAGAATTTGGCGTAATCAGTTATTCAGTTTGTTCATTGAACTTTACTTTCCAACCCACTAATCCAATTTGATTAAAAAACTAGAAGATGTTTTTATGATTAATTTGGAACAGTTCCTGGTTACTTGTGTGTGTACTTTATCTCATAGTGTTCTCGTAACTTGTTAACAGCGAAGAAACTGAAGAGGAACTTGACGGGTGGCTCAGAGAATGTGGTCTGCCCAAATCTCCGGATGTCAGGGGGTTATTGCTCCGTAAGTCAGTAAATTCATATTATTTATTGCATATGTGTGTACATTATCATCACCAAGCTGGGTTGATGGGAAATTCATCAACCTTCTGAGCATCAGCTTTTAAAATTACAGGCATGCTGGCTATTCATATTCGGGTCGTGCAGCAGCATATGCATTTGGGAACATAGATCCTGCCAATATGTGAGTCAACTTTCAATATCAGCATCCTTTTTCCTACTCTTGTTTCCTATTCATAACAAGCTTGTAAACCTGCCATTCATGATTTTGTCACACTTGAACAGGATGCAATAATCTATGGAATAACCTTTCTGTCTATCGTTTATTGTACAATTGTTCAATTTCTGAAATTTTCTCCAAGAATATTTGTAGCGTACATGGTTTACTTCTTTCTGCAGAGTTCAAAAGCTGATATGTTCATTGTATAAGCTGAAATCTGTAATTGACAACAAACAATTGAACTGATTTTTCATCGATCTAGACTGAAAACAATAAGCACTAGCCCTTTTTATTTTTTAAAATTTTTTTTTTTGAAAATAGAATTCATATGCCACTTGATGATTTGAGAATTTGGTATCCAGCACAAGTGTGCTTCTTTGGTTGGTTCTCTGGATTTCTTGCTAAGAGTTTGTTCAGTTGTGTGACTGATATTTGATTTTGGTTGTAAATGGTTAGTTGGAGCAAGCCAATTATCTGATAACATTTTCCTCTCTCACCTAACTGTCAAAATGGCAATTCATGTTGTGTGTTGTACTGTTGCATCATCATTTTATTGATGAAGGATATATTTGTTGTTCAATTCTTCACTAGTTTTTCTGTAGAAAGCTACTGTACCTTGTTATTTATAATCTTTTCAGAGGACATTACAAACTGCGGAAAGTGTGGATCCTATGTGGAGCTGGATGCTTTGATTGCTGATGATTTCTTCTCAGATTATATTAGTAACTAATTTCCTGATTTATGTCTTTTACTTTTGAGATAGCCTGTGAGGATGCCATTCTGCAACAAATAATGTTTCAGCCTCAGTAGGCTTTACCATTTCTTTATCGTCTTGCTTGTTTGAAATTTTGGCTAAGAATCTACTTTGATTTATTGGTATGATGGAATTGTAGAACTTCTAAATATCATATCTATTGGGATCATAGTCTCTTCAAATTAAAATACCCAACTCTGTCATTTTCCCAAGCCTTGAACTGTTTCAAGTCTTCTTTGTTTATTGCTGAGTTTTCTGAGGTGTCAATAGAGCTTCTCATGATCATGGAACTCAAATTCCATGATACATTTTCTTATGATATGACTAATATTTGGATACTATACTGTTTCAGTTCACGGGTTTTTTCTTCTTGGTCCATCTCATCACTATTACACTCCAAATGCGCTCTCACCAGAACTTCCATTTATAGCACACCTCTGGGGGACTTGCCAATCGATGTGGAAGGTACATGTTGGAATTGTCGCAGTCCTATTTGCACCGACTTATTTGGTTTCTTTTTTTTTTTTCCCTTTTCCAATATTATTGTGTTCACCCATCTACTAGATTTCTTAGTGCTATGCACATGCAACAAAAGTAGAATTGGCGTAAAATAAATTTATTGAGGATTTTTCTTTGCATCTTTTTTAATATGCCTTTTGCTCTAATTCTTGAGAATTTTGATTTTGATGGAAAAGAAAGGACTTTCATCTTCTTTTTTGGATGTACCATGTTTTCTCTCTCTAATAATTCTTTTTATTTTAAGTTTCTTTTTGAAATAGAGATTTCTAATAAATGCTAGCTTTTTTTTATTTCAACTTCTTCTTTGAGAGAGGAATGTAAATTGTTGGCTAGATTTCAAGCTTGGCTAAAAGATTTGTAAATGTGTGGCTAGATTTTGTTTGACCGTAAGAGAATGTGAGTCACTAACAAATTAACCTCCTAATCAAAGAGTTGTGGTTATAATAGTAGAAATACATTCCAACAAGAAGGTTGATTATGATACCATATTAGTACTTTCCAGTGCTCGTTAATTCATTACCATGGTATGTTCCCCTCCCTTTCCCACAGAACTAGATTCTAGTGCCTGCCCCCCCCCCCCCCCCCCCCCCCCCCCCCCCCCCCTCCCACCACCCAACCCCACAAAACCCCAACAAAAAAAAAAAAAAAAAAAAAACCACCCCCACCACCCACAGGAGGAAAAAAAAGGTAAAAAAAGGAAGAAAAGGAAAAATGGGAGTTTGGTTGAATGGCCTAATATGATTCAGGTTTTTATCTATTTCCCTTTTTTATTGGTGGCTTGTTGGTCAGTCTAAATTTAGCATCTTCTATATTTGGTTGCAGTCAATGAGGAGCTGCAGTCGACAGGGAAATTTGAATTCATGGATATCCATGTTGATGAAGCAGAACATAGCATGGAAATGCACTTGCCATACCTTGCCAAAGTGTTCCATGGTGAATAACAATAGCACAGGCAAATCTCCAAGATTTTTTTTTTATGCTGGCTAACTGGTGTAGTTTATGATGCAGTTATCCATAAAAATTGTACCTATTTTGGTTGGAGCTCTTAATGCCGAAAATGAAGCCATGTATGGAAGGTTGCTGGCAAAGTATGTGGATGACCCTAAGAATTTCTTCTCGGTGTCATCAGACTTCTGCCACTGGGGAGCTAGGTATGCCATTAACTTTTGTACCTTACTGGCATACAGGCAAGATGCAGTGCACATTAGAAAATAGAAGAACTTTCTAGAAGTATCAGAACAAATTTATACTTCTTAAAGCATAAAAAAATATGACTGTCTAATTTAAACAGGTCACTATTTTTAATTTTTTTGAAACATGGGAGACATGACAATTAATTATGGGATAGACATAAAAATTGCAATTTAAGATTAATTTAGAGGCTTATCTAAAATCATTTTTTCTAATGTAAATTGATATTTAATAAAAAAAGTATGGAAGGACTAGAGAGCGTATAGGATAATACTAAAAAAATTGATTACAAAGGATATAATTATTTTATTATAAACATAATAATATATGAATTTATATTACTATTGATAAGCAATACCTTATGTGTTTCCACACTAAAATAATTAAATATCCAGAAATTGATATTGGGATAGGATTTGCACAGAAGAAGTATTATTAATATCTTAGGTAATCATCAAAATATAGAAGTAGAATAAAATACAAATGGAAGGAAATTTTATTAATATCATAGTAAAGTAAAAGAGA